>OW203721.1:2230996-2693496 GCA_934045075.1 Yponomeuta sedellus | reverse complement strand
TCCGCCGAACTGCGATCCCCAACCCGCGTGCCCAGCGTGGGGATTATGGGCATTACCCCCTAATATTGGCACAACCTTGCGCTATGGCGCTCATTAGGGGAGGGCTATGTCCAGCAGTGGACTAATATAGCCTAAAGAAGAAGAAGATATAAAATATATAGATTAATAGAGACAAGGTTGATGAATGAAGGGGCCTAATGTATTGGATCCACACTTCTACGAGTAATAAGATATAATAAATGTGAAAGTTTGTTAAGATGTTTGTTACTCAATCGCGCAGTAAAGGCTGAACGGAGCTACATGAAACTTGGCATACAGATTGATTTTGACTTTATTTGACTTTATAATATATCGTGCTTAAGTTATTCACATCGTCGTCAGGCTATACTAGTCCACTGCTGGACATAGCCCTCCCCTAAAGAGCGCCACGTTGTGCTATCATAGGGGGTAATGCCCATAAACCCCCCGCTGGGCATGCGGGTTGGGGATCGCAGTTCGGTGGAATTGTACTGCAGGGGGCGCTGCTGCCAACCCCCCGGTTTGTGTCCCTTAGTCGCCTTTTACGACACCCGTGGGAAGAATTGGGGTTGAAGGTTGAAGGGAAGAAGAAAGTTATTCACATGACAAATGATATTTACTAGACAAATCGTCATAATATGACGATTTGCCGCTGTTTGCCGAAACACAGGCTCTTGCTTAATTCGGCAACAGAAGTCTAATAGACCTCTGTTGCCGAACTAAGCAAGAGCCTGTGTTTCGGCAAACAGCGGCAAACGGCAGATAGACAAAGATCGAATTAAAAAATCTATTTAGAGGCTAAAAATTTCACCCATGCCGGGATTCGAGCCCGCGACCTCTGGCTCTCCGTGCCGGCGCTCTTTCCAACTGAGCTAATGGGCAACTCACCGGCATTAGTGAAATTTCTAACCTCTTCTCAATATCAGAGGTCGCGGTTTCGAATCCCGGCACGGGTGGAATTTTTAGCCTCTAAATAGAATTTTAAATTATTCTTAGCACGGGTTAGCGCATTAAAATATACATATATAAAGATCAAAATAATTTCTAAAGTGGTCGTGCTGTGGGTCGAAGCCAGTATAAATATAAAAATAATTGGCACATGTATGATAGGGCAATGGCAGTCCTTTTGTTGTCTACGTAATTGTCAGGTCGAGGTTTCCATGAAATCTTTTATTAAATCGATATTAGTAAATTGCATACGTGCGAAGCCAGGGGCCGGCTTCATGGAACTACAATTTAAGGTTTACCATGACAGTTAGATGTATGTTTTAAAGTCGATAAGTCCACAGATTAATGCGCGATGGACAGTCTATTTTAACTTACTTGCCCAATTTAGTAAACAACATCCTACCGGTAAAGTACATTTTACTCGACAACTGCCATATTCCATAAATGAAGTAACCCATATTTATTAACTAGTGCTCTGGGATTTGTAAATAAATGAAATGAAACCCGGGACTTTATTTTAGATAACACGCTGCCAAATTTGTAAGCAAAGTTCATGAATTTGCGAGAAAATATCTATTTTTTGGCATGAAATGTCAATTTTGAGGTTAGAATCTTGTTTACCGAATTGAACAAGTAAGCATAAATAGACTGTACATAAAATTGTCGTAATAAACTACGAATGGAGAACTTGCATTAAACAAGTTTTAGTGTCATAGGAAGCGTTCGAAATTGCCAATGCGCTGTGGGCACGGTTTGTAATTAAGCCAACTCTCTCTGAGAGAAGGTTTGTCCCCTGCAGGAACACAAAAATAATAGTAGGGCGTTCTCAATCAGCAAGTCGTGGATTTGAATCCCGACTTTGTTTTCCAAGTTATGTACATTTGTGAAGTTATAAGAGTAACAATACCACTGGCTAACTGTGAAGGAAAACGTCGTGGGGAAAGGTTTCCCCACGACGTAGACATCCCCTCTCATAGACAGGTGTCTACGATGTTAAAATACCCCTGCGCTTGAAATTGCCAATCCGCGGTGTGCATGCGTGGTAACTAAGCCTATACTCTCTCTCTGATAGAGGTGTGTGCACTGTACCGGAACATTTGTAGGCTAGATAAAAATATGGAGACGCTATGTCAAAAGATAAATAAATTTTGTTTACTCTACTACTAATCAAATCTACTACAAATCGGGGGGTGGGCAGCAGCGCCCCCTGCAGTACAATTCCGCCGAACTGCGATCCCCAACCCGCAAGCCCAGCGCGGGGTTTATGGGCATTACCCCCTATGATAGCACAACGTGGCGCTCTTTAGGGGAGGGCTATGTCCAGCAGTGGACTAGTATAGCCTGACGACGACGACGACGACTAATACTTTTCATAATAGAACCTGTCCAAAAGTAAATATAGTCAGGTGGTACAAAAAGGGCTAACACTATGACGTCACAACTTGTACATTCAACAAGTTAAGTCAAGTTAAACTAGGTGTCCATTTCTAAATCTAGATCGTTTTGGAGAAAAAAATTGACAATATACTCCAAAATTCGAAAGTTTTTCAAAGTCCTTAGTAAACAGAATTTGCATTTTATTACACGACATACGACGCATGTATTGTACTGGCTTTAATTCAAGACATTGTCATTTAAATAATCCTTTATATTATAGTTGCTCTTTTGGCACAAAGTGTACTTTCCATATTTTTAAACAGCTTAATATATCTTCAGGGATTTTATGTATCAAAATACCTATAAAAGCAATGTCTCCCTTATCTAAGTCAGTCGCAAGTTTCCCGCTGTAGTTGGTAGTGTTTTGAAACGTGGCTCGCGGCGGTACGCTGCTATCATTGCACCCGTGAAAAGGACGAGTAACTGGAATCGCATGCAATACGTCCGGTATGCTACCGGGAAAATCATCGCCTAGGCTTTATTTCATCCCTTTTCAACTATTTGGGGCAGCTGCATAAAAGTACAGGCTCGACTTTTCCGTTTATATTTATAAGCGGCCTTTGAGAGCGTCCATCAATAGAGTGGCTTTGGCATCCGAAAATTGGGCCAAAGCTCTCGGAGAAAGTTAAAGGGTTTTAAATAAAGTTATTTGAAAATAGAGGTTTAAATGTGGAATTTGTGACGTTTGAGATAAACTGGTTGCTCTAGCGTTTTAGGGTTAGTAGCTATAAACAAATTGTAATTTAAAAACCTATTTAGAGGCTAAAAATTTCACCCATGCCGGGATTCGAACCCGCAACCTCTGGCTATCCGTGCCAGAATTGTAATTATACTTTGTAATTAGTTAGACCTTAGACTTCCGCACTTGCCTCGCAGTTGGGCCATGGTACGTAGTAAGCGCTGGTACCTTAACACCTCAGACATTAGGGTTTCCTTACGATGTTTTCCTTCATCGCTAATATAACTTTACAAATTTTCATAACTTAGAAAACCAAGTCATTGGTAATGCCGGGCTTCGAACTCACGACCTCCCGATTCCCAAGACGGCGTTCGACAGTCGACAAATTAATGCTATGTATACCTTTTACTGGCGTAATAAGTTTAGCCATGTATTATAAGCTTTGTCATGTTTGTATGCTTGCTGCATTTAGGTACATGCTGCTGCATGTAAGGGTTTTAAAGAAGGTTTATATTTTTGTAGTGTTAATATTACTAGCTACTAAGATTACTGGTTAAGTTTACTAGATAGCTACTAGAAAACGTTTCGCTGTATTGATTAGCCTCGCTGACACCGCAAACGTAATTCTGCCATATTATTAGATTACGACCTATTCTCAGTCCCATCAAATATTCATTCGAAATTTCAAAATAACAGTGAAGCCTTTGAAGTTTTGAGTTCCGTAACATATACTGTGACGCGAGATTTTTATATATTAGATGTATTTTTTTATATCATCATCGTCATGATCATCATCAGCTTCCAATAGCCTTTGCAGGACATAGGCCTCCCTCTGATTTTCCAAGCTTTTCGGTATTTTATATCATAATAACATATTTTGTGGCGATACTAAATCCTTGGTTCGCGAGTTTACCGACAATGCGGTTTTACGCCAACCCCAATCGATTTTGCTGTTTTTAATTAGGTACCCAATGTATGTATGTGACCGTCTGAGTACAACGAAAAGTAACGGGCCAAGTTTCCGTCTGCAGAACACGTCGGTGCTCGAGAACCACCACTGGCGGTCAGCCATCAGCTGCCTGATGGAGAGCGGGCTGCTTGACCAGCTCCAGGGACTGCAAGCGCCACTGGAGCGGCAGATCAGCTCTCTCATCCTTGCCACCGACATCACCCGCCAACAGGAGTACCTGAGCCAGTTCAAGGTAAGTCTTTATGCGTTAAGTTTGAAGAAAAATGTTTTTACCGCGCCTTATACGTGGCTTCGTTTAAGGGCTGTATCAAGTTATTGATAGCTTAATTTTGTATCTAACACTTGAGTACATATTATCAATGAGATACTAGACTATTATAATTACCGAAAGAATACCGCTGACGCTTTGACGAACTTCGAAAGCTTAAAGTTGTTTTATTGATTTAACGAACAACATTTTTTCACTAGGAATCTATAGCATCCTCAGGAAAATTATCTACACGAAGTTGGTATCACTTGACACTATAAACTTTTTTTAATATCATAATAATAGAGAATAGATACAAACGAATATTAATATTCTTTATATTTTTTACATTTGTTCTGGCAACATATTTTTTGTTATTACATAAAGAGTGAAAACACTTATTTAACACAATTATTTTTTTCCAATACGCAAAATCCTAGATGTTACGTTCTGTGGACTTTTGAAAAACAAGTGATGGGTTTATTTCATAGCTGATACGTTTCAAAAGATAACTGCACATTACACACGATTTTATTTTCTTCTCGTGGAATTTCAAATTTCATACAATTCTTCTTTATTTGACGCTTATTTTTCCATCGAATTTCGTAGCCTTTATTTACAAGTTACGTGCCAACTAAAAATGCAAAAAAAATCTTCTACATACAGAAACCAGCATCTGCAGTCTTTTTCGTACAACATGGATTTCTTTTACTTGGCCGGCGCGGAGCCGTGCACCTTAATAGCATTATTCCTTGTTTACATTTCAAAGTAATGGTTTATTTACCGACATCATTAAACTAATGTTTAATGATGGTGGTGATGGATGGTGATGGTTTTCGACCCCGGCATATGTCAAAGCAGCAGTATTTTTCTGGTGCATCGATTTTAATTACAGACTTCAGCAATATCATATTCAAACGCGTTTCAGTGCTATGTAACCAAAGGGTATCAATTTTGTTTCGACGAATCGATATCCTACATTGATACCTTGTGTGTTTTTGGTATATCCGTTTGCTGGGGCTTGTACTCGAAACCCCTACCCCTCCCGCGAAAGCTCTGGAATTCCCAGGACTGGAAGTGTTTACGCCTTTTGATGGTAACTCATCAAAGGATTTAAACACTGGGAATACTTGCGAGCGGCATTCTAATCAAGGACCCACGTTCATTTAATTAAGTATTTGCTTTTCCGTTTGCGCGCTGTGATGTTATCACTCGGAAATTGAATAGTAAAGAGACACTGGTCAGAGATACAAATAATTTGCCTAAGGCTCGTTTGCTTCGTCGCTGTTTAACGGTACGATTTATTTGTTTGTCCAGGGGTGACGTCTTTAGAACGTCTCTTATTTAATAATCTTCTATAATATAAAAATGAGTCGCCGAATGTGTTGGTAGCGAAAGTGTGCTAATCTCGAGAGCAGCTGAACCGATTTCGCTCATTCTTTTTTTAGAATATTCCTTGAAGTACGAGGATGGTTCTTACGGAGAGAAAAAAATAGAAAAATTAAAGAATCGATAGTCGACGGTACGAAGTTCGCTGGGTCAGCTAGTAATAAATAAAATTTAACCGATTTAATAAACCGAAAACTTCGTACAAAATCCGTCGAAAATGAATTGTTCTGTAGAGCGGGTAAAAGCCCTTTTCTTACACGAGACACACTGCGCGTAGGCTGGCCCGGCTTTGAAAAGACAAAAAAAAGTAGATTATTTTGTAACGTTCCCCAGTTTAACTTATAACGTTCATTAATTCGCTGCGTCTGCCCTACTTTGATAAAACTATTTTTGAATTTGATTTTTTTTTAGTGTCTCGAAAGTTTAAAAACAAGTAAAGTGGGTGATCGACGGGCGAGTAAGACCGCGGTTTTAAATACCGACGAACTTGGCTCGCGGCTCGTTGGCGCTGATCGACTAGCGAGCCGAGTAAAAAATATAGCATGACGACGAGCCGCGAGCCAGGCTCGGCGGTATTTAACACCACGGTCTTGCTATGATACACCGGCGAGCTTTACCGACGAGCCATAAAACGGCGGTCTTACTCGCCCGTCGATCAACAGCTTAATAGGTAGATTTGTTTTGACGACCTCTGTGGCGCGGCGGTTGCGCATCTGCCTACCGTGCGAGAGGTTCCGGGTTCGAACCCCGGCTGGGGACAGAAAAAAAACCCCAGGTCTTGGATGTTTACATTTTTGTGATGTCGTTGTTTCTGGTTCCCACGACACAGGGTATCTTACTGTGGGGCCAAAAGCAATGTATGTGTCTGAATGTGAATGTTAAATGTTTCAAATTAATTCGGCTTTGTTCTAAAACATGTAAACACTGAGATCAATAAAATGCTAAGGCAATAATCTGTATCGAGTTGTTTGCTCGGTCATTCATCGATTTCAGTAAATTAAGAAATTTCAACGATATCAATTGCTTCACTTGCACAGTAGGTATTCAAAAGGAACCCTTTTGTAAGTGTTGATTAAGTCAAACTCCTAAGCAGCTTCTTAGAAGTGGTTTATTTTTATCAACTCTGAGGCAACGGCCTCTGTATTCTCGGTAAAGCGTATAAAGCGAACCTTATGCGTCAAATTGCATCACAGAAAACCAGTCGCTAAAAGGCCGTTTTTAAGACTAGTTTTTCTGTCTGGGGGTTTCGTCACTGAAAAATACAGTGACGACCCACCCCTATATCTAAGAGCACGCTTGACAAGCATGAAAATAAAGGAAATCTAAATCCGGCTTTAGTGCGGATATGTCTAGATCTAATTTACTCATGAGGAAGTTAAATATCCAATACAGTTTCCGAGAGCTTCGGCTTGCTTTTATTAAGCGCATTTTATACTGCACGATTTGTCGTTGACATCTTATCTACATACAGCAGACAAAGCTTAGCAAATAGAAAAGTAAATAATAGTAGTTTATGATACCGTTGCATAATAAGGGTTATAGTATCACTCGAGTGTTATAAGACCAAGTTATGTACAGTGTCATACACTACTTTATCTACTCTCATACTATAATACATAAAATAATACTAACAGAACCAAACTTTGCTTGAATATTGAAAAGTTTTTTAAAATGTAAAATGTTGGCGCCAAGGCGCAAACATCGATTGCGCATGCGTGTTAGGTCGCCGCGGACTCGTTCATTGAAACCTTTTTTGTAAAAATAGAGGTTCAACCTTCTTGGTCCAGCTGGAGGTTGAATAGGTGTATCGTTATTATTAAAAAGTTATACTATGATACAGGCCTCCATACAAGACCTGTATCGGTATAAAACTTTTTTTATTTTTGGCCTATGCGTACCTAATGTTTGTCATAAGGGTTTTTAGTTTTATAATCTTTGTATTATAGTATTAGAATAGATAAACACGATTACGTTACCTCCCATCACTGGCATCTGATTGTCCTGGCACTGCAATAATGTTTATTTCAATAAATTCCTCCTCGGACTATAGTCTAAATACCTCGGGAATTAATACTTTCTACCCTCGTTTAACAATCTACTGTTACATTTCTGCCATAGGACTACTGCCAGTTCAATGCATTATAAGAGAGAGAGAGAGAGACATTTATTTGAAGCCCAAAGATGAAGAATAAGTATAACTCCTACACAACACAATCACGTGATCTGGTCCCAAACTAGAATACCCTGCACTATGGTAACAAGGCAAAGACGTCACAAACGTGGAAAGACACTCCTAGCTGAGGCCCCTTGTACAAATGTACGCGGCCTCCAGTGGGAATCGAACCCTCGACCTCTGTCTTGATACCCAAGCACCTTAACGGCTAGACCAACGAGGCAATCAAAATACTGGTAGTACTAGGTTTTGAATAAAAACGAAAAAAAATATTATCCTGTAATAAAAATATCGGCACTAATTTATAATATAACATAACATTTACATACAGGCAGATATATTGCTTCTGGCCGCACTCTAGGATACCCTGTGTCGTGGGAACCAGAAACAACGACATCACAAACATGTAAACATCCAAGATATGAGGTTTTTTTTTGTTCCCAGCCGGGATTCGAACCCGGGACCTCTTGCATGGTAGGCAGACGCGCTACCGCTACGCCACAGAGGTCGTCAACACTTGATACCTAACTTTACATAACTTTTCAAAATAGTGAAGAAAACTTTTATACAGAGCAGGAAGTAGTATTGCACTCGTGTGCTTTCGGCGAAAACCGAAGCCTACTCTAGGGCTCGAGGTATATTCTGAAAGGTACTGTATCACTGTATCACAATCGCGTGGACCTGGGTTGTAATCCCAGGACCAACGGTTCGTTTATATTGTAGACTTTTAGTCCGGATTTACTTACGGGTGTTGTTATATCGAAAAAGTACGACCAGTAACAACACCCGTAAGTAAATCCGGACTAAAAGTCTTCAATGTGTTGTGCTTGCGAAAGTTTTGGTTCGTTTATATAGTAGCAATACCACCAGCTAACCGTGTGGAAAAATATAGTGAGGAAGTCCTAGTGTCTGAAGTATTTACATACCTTAGCGATTGGTAATGGCTATGGTTAATGACCTAACTATGATGCTAAGTCCGAGGCTAAGAGATAAGACCGCCAACTGCATAACGTTATCTAAGAAAAAAACCTAGATTTAAGAAATCTTGATTGTATTTTTTCTGGTTGTGCAATAACGTGTTCTCTGTCTGTCTGTCTGTCTGTCTGTCTGTCTGTCTGTCTGTCTGTCTGTCTGTCTGTCTGTCTGTCTGTCTGTCTGTCTGTCTGTCTGTCTGTCTGTCTGTCTGTCTGTCTGTCTGTCTGTCTGTCTGTCTGTCTGTCTGTCTGTCTGTCTGTCTGTCTGTCTGTCTGTCTGTCTGTCTGTCTGTCTGTCTGTCTGTCTGTCTGTCTGTCTGTCTGTCTGTCTGTCTGTCTGTCTGTCTGTCTGTCTGTCTGTCTGTCTGTCTGTCTGTCTGTCTGTCTGTCTGTCTGTCTGTCTGTCTGTCTGTCTGTCTGTCTGTCTGTCTGTCTGTCTGTCTGTCTGTCTGTCTGTCTGTCTGTCTGTCTGTCTGTCTGTCTGTCTGTCTGTCTGTCTGTCTGTCTGTCTGTCTGTCTGTCTGTCTGTCTGTCTGTCTGTCTGTCTGTCTGTCTGTCTGTCTGTCTGTCTGTCTGTCTGTCTGTCTGTCTGTCTGTCTGTCTGTCTGTCTGTCTGTCTGTCTGTCTGTCTGTCTGTCTGTCTGTCTGTCTGTCTGTCTGTCTGTCTGTCTGTCTGTCTGTCTGTCTGTCTGTCTGTCTGTCTGTCTGTCTGTCTGTCTGTCTGTCTGTCTGTCTGTCTGTCTGTCTGTCTGTCTGTCTGTCTGTCTGTCTGTCTGTCTGTCTGTCTGTCTGTCTGTCTGTCTGTCTGTCTGTCTGTCTGTCTGTCTGTCTGTCTGTCTGTCTGTCTGTCTGTCTGTCTGTCTGTCTGTCTGTCTGTCTGTCTGTCTGTCTGTCTGTCTGTCTGTCTGTCTGTCTGTCTGTCTGTCTGTCTGTCTGTCTGTCTGTCTGTCTGTCTGTCTGTCTGTCTGTCTGTCTGTCTGTCTGTCTGTCTGTCTGTCTGTCTGTCTGTCTGTCTGTCTGTCTGTCTGTCTGTCTGTCCGTCCGTCCGTCCGTCCGTCCGTCCGTCCGTCCGTCCGTCCGTCCGTCCGTCCGTCCGTCCGTCCGTCCGTCCGTCCGTCCGTCCGTCCGTCCGTCCGTCCGTCCGTCCGTCCGTCCGTCCGTCCGTCCGTCCGTCCGTCCGTCCGTCCGTCCGTCCGTCCGTCCGTGTTTTTTTATTCATTTAATTCGATTGTTCCCATTAGTCCCATCTAGCCCTGTCCTCCGGGGGGACAGCTGGGAATCGTCTTCCCGGTTGCCACCCGGGTAGCAATTCCTGCCGTCTGTTCCCTTTGGAGACTGACAAGAGGGGACAAACGGGAAGTCTGTCTCTCCGTTGTCACCGGGGAAGACCAACCTTGTATCGCTCGCTCGAGTTGGAAGCATACTGCCTCTTTGTTGACATTATTATTTACCTAATGGTTAATATTTTTTCGTCGCAAATAAAAAGGCCGAAATCTAATTACTTACATGTTTTATCGCTTGTATCCTCCGGTGACAACTGAGAAACAGACTTCCCATTTGTCCCCTCCAGTCAGTCTCCAAAGGGAACAGAAGCTACGAACTGTCACCCGGGGGACAACCGGGAAGACAATTCCCAGCTGTCACCCCGGGGGACAGGGCTAGAAGGGACTAATAGGAACAATCAATTTAATTTCCGGTGGTCCGACAAGCGCTTGATTGAGTTTTTACTGTTTATAGAATACGGCTGCCCAGAACCGGCTGACATGGTTGCTGTATTCTTTTTGTTGCACTAACCAGTGCTGAGAACAATTTTAAAAACCTATTTAGTGGCTAATAATTCCGCCCATGCCGGGACTTGAACCCGCGACCTCTGGCTAACCGTGCCAGCGCTCTCCCAACTGAGCTGATGGGTGACTCACCGGCATCAGTGAAATTTCGAACCTCTTTACAATACTCTCTGTATTACGTACAGGCAGCAACATCTGGCTGAAGTAATTTGCATCACTTGCCGCCCCGAGTACCTTGCTTTGCAGTTAGGTTTTACATCGGAATGATATCGCGTATCCACATGATTGTATTCATGATTATATTCGAGTCCCGGCATGGGCGGAATTTTTAGCCTCTAAATAGGTTTATGAAAATAGTTGCTGTAGTATTAAAAAGTTTATTTGCAAGTTGCAACGGCCCGAGAAATATTGCACGGTAATTGCTTTGACTTGACTATAAAGAGTGAAACAATGTGTTTCCGAAAAGCGGGTTCTGCACGAACAACTTTTACTGCTGGGGCAGATATGAAATTGTCAAACCAACAGCAGGTTGTAAAAATATACCCGCGCCGTTTCCGTTCTTGTAATAAATAATAATAAAATATATACGACTTCGAACAGTGTTGTACGAAGACAAACAGTAGTTAAAAAAACTGTAGAAAACTGACTGATCACACAATTTTATATTGTAACTAATTATAATATAGTGTAATTATCACAGTAATATTATAAACGCGTAGGTTTGTGAGTGTGTATGTTTGTTACTTCTTCACGTCTAAATGCGATGTTAATAAAATATCGCTGGTGCGATATTAATAAAATATCGCTGGTGCGATATTAATAAAATATCGCTGGTGCGATATTAATAAAATTTTGTAAGGAGTTAGCTGACACCCTGGATTAACGCATAGGCTACGTTTTACTGCGGGAAAATATCTTATTCTCATGGGAGAATCGATAAACCTCGGGTAACACCGCGGGGCACAGCTATTTATAAATATTAATAAAATGTATATGACTTCAAAACACTGTTTATTCTAACAACTAGAAAACTGACTGACAAAGAATAAAACGGAAATAAAGATAATTTTCAGGGTAAAAATTATTGTCAGTAGTGTTATTTCGTCAAAGGTGAGGAGGTGGTGTGAGGTGAATTCAAAATGATCTAGAATAGGTGACGGCTGCTGTGTGGTGTCGGCCTAGAGAATAGCACCAACCCAATTCTTCTCGCGGGTGTCGTAAAAGGCGACTAAGGGACACAAACCGGGGGGTGGGCAGCAGCGCCCCCTGCAGTACAATTCCACCGAACTGCATTATGGGCATTACCCCCTATGCTAGCACAACGTGGCGCTCTTTAGGGAAGGGCTATGTCCAGCAGTGGACTAGTATAGCCTGACGACGACAACGAGGTGACATAATGTTAAATTTTGATTTAAAAACGATAGGACTGATAGAATGGAAGAAAAGTAGAAAATTGGGTAAAAAAGATTGCACCGTTACCAGGGTTCTTTAATTAAGGCCGCACCTCGAGGAACCATTCCTATACAAATTTAGTTTCGTTTTTATTTACAAATTATATCCCGGATCGCAATGAAATTTTGCCAATACGTTTACAGGAGACACATCGCGGTTTAATAGCGCGCTTAGTATTTGAAACTAACTTATTAAAACTAAATTATAGCCTCGAGAATAGTTTTAATGAAAAGCCTTTTTTGGGTTTTCAAGTCGAAAAGGTTTTCATGTCAAAAATGTTGTAATATAAGCGAGATTCATCGAACCCTTTGAACATTTACAGTGCAATTTTTTTTTCAATATTTCTGATTGTTTATTTGTTGGCTTTTCAACCGGTTTTTTTAAGGTTTAAGGCAGAACGATACCGAAATAAAGCGCCCCAATGTACTTAGCGCGGTATCGGTTTGAAACCACGCCCACCCTTTGCTATCATATATAACTACTTCAATGGTGTGCTCACCTGTCCGAATAGTGCGCAGACATTCATTAACAAGATCGGTAATGTTAGCCATACACGAGCACACCAGCGACGATTAGAACGGAGCTGAAGCGGTCGCCGTGGCCGAAATCGGTCGAGGAGAATATGAATGAATGAAAGAAAAATTCTTTACTGCACTAAAAGCTAATTTGTGCAAAGGCGAGCTTAATACTAGATAGTATTTTATTCCAGCTAACCCACCATAATGCCGACAGTGGAAGGGGTAGTGCCAGTAAAGAATATAATATAGGAGTGATTTATTACATAACCTAGGTTAACTAAATATTACAAATATAATTTAAATACACATACGTTTAAAAAATAGCGCGAAAAATATAAAATGAAACTCAAATACGTATTAACTGCAATCTACATGATTACACTATTTTTTATTTTTAATGCACTAACCCGTGCTAAGGAACAAATTTAAAAACCTATTTAGAGGCTAAAAATACAATCTACATACTAATAATCAATATTACTTGCATACAATACTGTAATAGTATAATACTGCATAGATACTGGATAACTCTATTGAAGCCCAAAGTAATGGTCATGAACCTTCTCTCTAAACACGTCTTGTTCGCGCGAGAATCGATCGCGCGACGTAATCATGAATTTGTGGTCATTCATTCATTATTCTGTCGTTTCGGTGCCGTCGCTCGTGCCGCTCGCTCGCTACTAATTTATCCATCCATCTGCATACACATTCGCACGGTGACATACGCGCGTGATAAATACTTTTTGGAATTCTCGTGAAGTGATAGACATTTGGTGACCAAGAAACTTTATCAGCTCAAAGAACAATATATTGACAATATTAGACTACCTATAAGTGAACAGTGCAGGAGTGTTCTCCGTGCGCTGGACGCATCAGCTCATCCATCACCGCTCATCATCTGCCCAACAGCTAAAGCGAGCCATCATCCACCATCACCAAGTAAGTCCATTCACTTCACCTCCCATTCCGCTCTCTCAACCAGCCCATCGTGAGGTAGACCTAGCCGACATTGGCTAACTACCACGTCTACAGAAGGAGACTGGCGAATGTTCAGAGGTCGTGTCGATATAATCTCTGTGTCTTATCGATATAGTGTTTTAGTATATGTAGCATATATTTATATTTACCAATTAAGCAAAAAGACTTACAGATAAAATTTAAATAAATGTTTTCTTTCTTTCTTCTTTCTATAAATTATTGTTCCGTATCCTGTGTTCATCTCGAATGTTGTTAATGTTTATATTGTCCGAAACTCGAAATAATATTTTATGTGTTTTAGTATATAAGTGTATGTCATCCGCTGAGAAAGCTGAGCGGAGACCTTTTTGGTACATATAAGTGTTAAGTTTTAAGTGAAGTTTGTCTTACTGTAATTTTATGAGCCAAATAAAGACTATTAGCGTATATATCGGTTTGAAAATGTAACCTGTAAACAAGCCCTGGTTTGAGGGACCGCGGCTTGGACTACCGCTCTGGGGCATGTCACATGTAACGCATTTCCCTGGCTGGTCAACGTGGTAATGCAGCCAGTGTTGCGTGGACTAAAGATGGGCGTTTTCGAAAAACATTTTCGATATTTTCGAAAATGGTAGTTATTCAAATTATACTATTTTTATTTTAATGCACTAACCCGTGCTAAGGAACAAATTTAAAACCTATTTAGAGGCTGTACGTAATACAGAGAATAGTGTAAAGAGGTTCGAAATTTCACTGATGCCGTGAGTCGCCCATTGGCTCAATTGGTAGAGCGCTGGCACGGATAGCACGGATAGTTGCGGGTTCGAAACCCCGGCATGGGTGAAATTTTTAGCCTCTAAATAGGTTTTAAGTTATTCAAATGTTTCGAAAATATTCTTTGTTATTCGAAAAAAAGTTACTAATTTAGTGCTCTTTCATTTGCACGAAAACAATATTGTGAAGACAGCATTGATCGAACAAAACGCGCGCGACTCATGTAAAGTCGTGTCATTCCGCCACGAATCGTGTTTTCGAAAATCGCGAGACTAAAGCGTTTTCGAAAATTGGGCCGATATGAATTTCGAAATAACTAACGTCTTTTCGTCAGTAGTAGTGCTTTCGAATATTATCACTAAAGCAAGCGAAATGAGCACTTATTTCCGAAACTGTCACAGTTTTCTCGATTCTCGACAGTCGCATTCGCGCAATCGTGGATTAGTAAGTTAGTAATATTAGTAAAACTTATTCGAAAATGAATATTAGTAATTTACTAATCTTGTTTTCGAAAATGAACATTAGTAATTTCAAATGATTCGAAAAGAGATGTCATTCACAATCGCCCATCTTTAGCGTGGACGTTTGCATCAGATATTGCCCGTCTTCGCCAATCCGGTCTTGGCCCCCGTGGTGGAGTATGGCCTATACCTCCCTCAGGGAAGAGACCCGTGTCCCTCGGTAGGTATATAATGGGTTGACGATGGCCCGGAGTAACTAAAAGTTTGCTTCATGCTTTCACTTAGTTTAGATGGACCTTTAAAATGTTTGTTTTTTCTCCTTATAGTTACAGTAGTCGGGGAAAAGACTGTTAAGCACTGTTGCTGTTTGTGTTTGCATTTCAATGTCGCTAAGCTAGAGACAAACTAGAAAAAGGCAATGAAACATTTTCTGCGCGGAATTATACACTTTTTTTAATAACGAGCTCTTAACGAAAGCACAAGTTGGCTATGAGCGCGATACTGTCACCTCCAGTAGACTTGTCGGAAAATCTTTTCCGCAAGCTTTTACTTTCTATAATAGTTGTAAAGTAATGTTTTATGACGACCTCTGTGGCGTAGTGGTAGCGCATCTGCCTACCATGCAAGAGGTCCCGGGTACGAATCCCGGCTGGGGACAGAAAAAACCCCAGATCTTGGATGTGTACATGTTTGTGATGTCGTTTTTTCTGGTTCCCGCGTCACAGGGTATCCTAGTTTGGGGCCAGAAACAATGTATGTGCCTGTATGTAAATGTTATAAATGTTATGTTCATGTTTTAACTAAATCTAATAGTTTTTTTTAATATTAGAGCAATTTTATTTTTGCTATTTTGTGATGAAAAATATTTTTTTTTTTGTTTTATGTTTCAATTTTTTTTTACGTTTTTATTTCTTCTATTGTACGAAGCAATGTCTTAGGCAATTAGGTAAAACCTAGGGATTGTGACAACAATCAACAAGTACCTAAATCTCGCTACGCGAAAAACATCGAAATAGCGAAAAAGTTAAATAAAGCATAAAAATAAATAAATTGAATTAAAATAAAATAAAAATCCTACTGTACAAAATCGTATCACCCAATCGCGTTTTCGTTTTTTGTTTTTTCCAGCTTTGTGTTATATCTAATATGTGAAAATCTCGTGTCTTGCACTTGTTATCAAACTCCTCCGCAAGGGCTTCAACTGCTAATTAATATGGCAGAGCAACGTTTGAGGGGTAACCTTAGATTTGTCAACACGTATCAGAGGAATAAGACCATCTTCGGACTGTACGAAAATACTCCTTTGCCACGGGTCGCGAGCGAAATGTTCCAGCTTTCTGAAAACAAATTTGACGCGCAAAAGAATTCAAAACATGGTGTTATAACACGCGTACCGTTGGCTTATATTTACTCTCCTTAACATAATAGTTAATATTATGGATAAATTATAGAAATAACTAGCATGTTTTGGTTTTCAACTTTCAGGTCGGGCGTTAGTTTTGGTAAAGCGTGCATGAACTATTTATAACAGACTTCAAAAGAGGAGAAACTCGTGGCCTAGTGGAACCGAGTGATTATAAACAATCGCTTGAGTTAACCAACAGTAGGCGCGGTCAGATGCTGAATGGGTGACCATCCTGTGACTACCGCTGGTGGCTTTTTTCCGAGTGCTGCCCTGCTTCACAAGGCACGCTGAGGCGTTGGTGCCAGCTGTGATGTAATGGCAGTCGTTGAGACATGTCACATACATATGGGCGGCTTGATAGTTCTGTAAGGAAGGCCTGCCACTGTCTCACAATCCTCCACCAACCCGGAGTTGGTCCCCGTCGTGGAGTACAGCCTAACCTTAATGCGATGCAGGAAGAGACCCATGCCCCAGCAGTGGAACGTACATAGCGTTGACATCATCATCAAAAGAGGGGAGGGACGGAAAAAGATTGATTATTAGGAAATAAGAGTGGAATTTGCCCGTAGGTACATATTTTTTGTTTTCGGTTTAGCTATAATTACAATACTGAACAAACGATTATTTAATATAAGGGCTCTCTATGTGGATATTGCTTGGTATTTACCTAATAATTGTACTTTGTATCTTTACATGTTTTATAATATGTGCTCTGGTGTACAATAAAGAATATTCTTATCTTATCTTATCTTAATAGGAATACTTAACAACGAAAAAAAGGAATACTTAACTTAATTAACGTTTGGCAGCACAGCGGCCAGAATGGCGCAGGATCGTGAACAGCCAAGTACGTGAGTTCGAGGTTCAGCGCAAAGCTGACCTTGACACCAAACGCGACCAGCTAAAGGCTCGCCCACCTGCTGCCATAACATACAACTATGACAACGGCATTCACACGTGCCCTCAGTGTGCACGGAGTTTCGCCGCAAAGATAGGCTACATAAGCCATCTTCGAGCGCACCAGCGCCACATATCTGATTAGGGGTCAAAGTGGTCGCCACGGCCGAAATCGGTCAATCATCACTTAACAATTTTGAATTTTTTTATGCAATTTATAAACGTCCCACTGCAGGTTACAGGCCTTCTCTCAGAGAGAGAATATGGGAATATTTATCACGCGTGCCCACCGCGGATTGGTAATTTCAACCGTGGAAGAAACACCTCAGAGACTCAGGTCTCACGATGTTTTCCTTCACAGATAGAGAGTGGATAATTTCACAATTATCCACTCTCCACATCCACTCTGTACATGAATTATAAAACAAAGTACGTACATCAAGTACATTAGGAATAGAACCTGGGTTTCCCTCTTCTGAGTCCATTGTTCCACTCACTGGGCTACCGCCGCTCTATTTTCTATTAATGTTTTCACTGTGAGGTAAAGTTTTCTTGTCCTCTACTACTATCCTCTTATAATGAGATCCAGGAGTATGTCTTACAAGGCTCTAACAGTAGTCTGCGAGATAGCTGGTTCCCATAAGAGCGGTGTCAGCGGAGCGGCAGAACAGAAAACACACAAACGTATGTTTTCTAAGTTATGTTCATTTGTGAAGATAGTAGGAATACCAGTCGCTAACTGTGAAGGAAAATAGTTCGAAAATAGTAGAAAATAGCATAGTTATTAATAGCATAACTATGAGGCTCACCCATATTAAGACGTTTCTCAAATTCTCCTCGACTCAATACTCTACGGAGGTGGAGTCAAGGAGAGATGGAGGCATTTCCTTGAGTCCATATTACCAGTCAGTATTTGGAGTGTACTCGAGTGGGTACAATCAATATAATCTGTGGTTTAACTCAATGGCGATTTCATTGCTAAGTTTTGACTGGCAGAAGTATTTCTTTCTCGAGGAGGCTTTAAGGTAGGTCCCGAGGTACCTTCGCTTTGGCAGTTGATTCCTCGACTCGAGTGAGAATCTTGCTTTGATTGGAGGAAATTTAATACGTTTTAAGATACTGCTTTCCTCGGTTGAGCAGGAGTGGATTGGAGGAAAACTTCGAGGTACGTCTTAGAATACGGGTGTTAGTGCGGAAATGTTATGTCTAACGAACTAACTAGCTGGGACCCAATTTCCTTGGAAATGTTTCTCGATCGCAGCCACGTCTCATTGAAACCGTGCCAGTCTTCAATGCCAGTTGAAGCCCTATTGTGGCTGAAGGAAATGCAATTTTAATGGCATATTGCATACCTACCGTTTATGTAATACTTTTGCGGAAGATTTATTTCCGGCGAGGATTTTTGTCATTTCAGTAAAAGCGTTCTATGATTTTTTCCCGATAAAAGTTTTGAAAGATGATACTTCAATCAGCAATTTTGTGTCTGCCCCTAGCCTAGCCCTCTTTGATTTTTGCTTTAAACTGCTTTAAAGTCGAAAGTAAAAAAAAAATTCACTATAGAACGAAAAAACTTACTTAATGCACGTCAAAGCTGTCAGCTTCACAATTAATAGATTATGTAGAGTAGAATTTAACAAACTCCACATTATTATTTTTTTCAAACAGATCTTAATATAATTAACAGAGTTTTCAACTTACAATGTACATTATCGTCTCCGTTAACATTATTTTCAATACCAGAAATCTTTGTTTTTCAAATAATCCTTAACGTTATAGGCTTTTTCGCACAGAGTGTGCTTAACACATTTTGTAAACCGGGTGGAAATGACAATTTATGTTTATTGATAGTATGCATATTATGCTGGCTACCAATATTTTCTAAATTACTGATATTTTTCTTGCTCGAAATTGCTTGATACTTTAACACTTTTCCGCCAAAACGGCCTTTTTTAGCGGAAATCGATTAAAGTTCTAATCTATTATTAGTTACATAATTTCTAGACTGTAATTTCTTCTCGTAAAAATAGTCGTCACAGTTGTTAAGATTTCTTACGTTCACTTTTATATAAATCATATTATAAAACAAGTGACGAATTTTTTTTCATTGGTGGTGCTTGTTAGCGCCCAGAAACGCCTTAAAGAAAATAGGTGTAATACGTTAAACTGTGTCCTACTGTACCCACAGCTCAGCGCATAATCGAGTTGCTCTCGGAGTGAAATAAATCTGCGGAAACCTTTGCTATCGGATCTCGACAACTTGACTTTAACTACGTAAACGCTTTGAACTTGAGCTCATATCTGTATTAAAACGTTCCAGAGGTTTGCTCGACGTCAGACTAGTGATGTGCACCGAGATCAATTTTGTGCACCGGCATTTTCTAATTATTTTAAGAAAAAACGGTTTTTAACGTTATTATTATTATTAAATTGTTTATTGTACAAAAACGCTAAGTATTTGATACAAAAGCGTACTCAATGCTAACTAGCAAGGTTGATTATATTGAAATAAAGTCTGACAATCTTATGCTTTGAGCTTAGCTCATGTCTGTATTAAAACGTTACAGAGGTTTGCTCGACGTCAAACTACTGATTTGTACCGATGAAGATTTTCTGCATCGGCTTAATTTTTAATGAGGTACTTTAAGAAAGAACCTTTTTTTGCTTCAATTTAACTAAGAAATCAAACAAAAGAACGTGCGTTTAGTCTAAGATTGCCGCAATAATAGGATTGACGACACTATCCGGTTGCTCAGACTGATTATTATTTATCATTTATAAATTGAAAAAAAATAGTAGTAACAAATTTTTTTGAGTTCGATATTTCGTTTCTCAAAAATTAATGATTATCTGCTGGCCATCCGCCGTGCTCTTGAAATTGTACTTTTAAAAGTAATCGATTACTTTTTGAAGCGACCGGCTATTATCGTTTTTTTAAAAGGTTTTGTTGCCGGTTCTCATCACTAGTAAAACATAATGTACTACCTATTCCTTGTTCCAAACACCCTCTCCATAAATGTAAACATTTTTTGAATACGATCATATTTTTTAAAGTCTTAAGTATAACAATGATATAAACTCACGCCCATACTCCAGAGGGCGATTGAAACACACAATATTTCACAATTATCGTAGGAAAATTAAATAGAACAATGGGAATAGAACCCGGGTCCCTCGCTTCCGAGCCCTTTGTTCTACCCGCTGGCCTGTCGCCGCGCCGCCGGTTAAAGGCAATTAATGTCATTCGTGAGACAATCGTTCACCAGCCGTCTCGTGTGTGGGGCCAACTCCGGCTGGTGGAGGATTGTAAGACAGTGGCGGACCTTACTGTCAGAAGTTATCAAGTCGCCCATAAGGCATGTGACAGGGCTTAGCGACTGCCATTACATGACAACCGGCACCAACGGCTTAGGGTGCCTGCAAAGCGCTTCCGTGCTTTGCAGGCACCCTAAGCCGTTGGTGCCGGTTGCTCGGAAAAAATGCCACTAGCGCTATTCACGGGATGGTCCCCCCTCCAGTACCTGACCGCGCCTGTTGTTGCTTAACCCTAGTGACTGATTCCAATCACTTAGTTCCACAGGGCCATGAGCGCTTCGAAATGACCAGGGATTTTGTTTTTATTAAGTCACGCAAGCGCTCGTGGCCTCGGCGAACCGAGTGATTGGAATCAATCACTTGGGTTAAGCAACAACAGGCGCGGTCAGGTACAGGATGGGTGAGCGTCCCGTGAGTACCGCTAGTGGCATTTTTCCGAGCGCTTCCGTGCTTCACAAGGCACGTTCAGCCGTTGGTGCCGGCTGTCATATTATAATGGCAGTCGTTAAGCCATGTCAGAGGCCTTATGGGCGGTCTGATAACTTCTGACAGTAGGGCCTGCCACTGGCTCACAATCCTCCACCAACCCGGACTTGGCCCCCGGGGTGGAGTTGGTATGGCCTAACCTCCTACGATGCAGGAAGGGACCCGTGCCCCAGCAGCGGGGACATACAAGGGTTGATAACGAAGTCACGCAATTGACAACATTTCATATTATACAACGCGCAAAACTAAAAATACCGTTTCTTAATTTTGCTATCTTGATTACGAAAAAAATATTTAGAATTTTTATTATTGCTTAATTTTAGAGAAAATAAATAAAAACCAAAAATTGTGTTATGACGTCACACATACGGTGAAATGAGGAGGTACTGTTGCCTAATATTAAAAATTGACAGATGTCATTTTCAATTTCATTCAAATGTCATGTCGTAGAAATCGTAGAAGTCATGTCGTCCTTTTAGAATAAGACGAATTCAAATAAAATTCAAACAGAAAATTATGAAAATTATTAATGAAAATCATCGAATTTCCGAAAATAAAAAAATAATTGGTCGTTTTATTTCGTATCTAGTTTCCTTTAAGACAGTGAAATACGTATGCTAAAGAATTGAAATGATGTCAATTAATGAAGATAATCGTTCCCCGGCCGTCTTGTGTGTGTCAAGCAGAGGGTTCGCGGCTTGAACCTTGCGGTGTCCCCCCCCCCACGTTGACCCCCATTCTTGCCGCTTAATTGAGTTTGCTCGGCGTCTCACTGAACGCTCCTTGCCGCCGCTCCTAACTAAATCCCTCTTTAACTTTGCAAACAAGTTTAATCTGTCACTCTTCGTAGAATGGCGTTTAAAAAATGCACGCTATTTGAAAAGAGTCTAAAAATTTCACCCATGCCGGGATTCGAACCCGCGACCTCCCGACCCGTTGCAGTGCTTTTCCAACTGAGCTAAATTACTTCAGTCAGGTGTCGCTGCCTGAACTTAATACAGAGACTATTGTAAAGACGTTCGAAATTTCACTGATGCCGGTGAGTCCCGATTAGCCCAGTTGGAAGAGCGCTGGCACGGATAGCCAGAAGTCGCGGGTTCGAATCCCGGCATGGGTGGAATTTTTAGCCTCTAAGAAGGTTTTATACTCTCAGTCTGACAGTTTCAGACTCAGACAGTTTGAAACCATATTCCCGATAAAAAAATTGTGTTTCTTAATTTCAACCGCTTCACGCACAATTCGGCTATAATAATGGCGATCGTTGGAAAGTACCGATCGTTTGTGTAATTCTATCCAGTGGTTTGATCCTGATTCAAACAGATGTTCCGCTATCGCTGACTTTTCCACCTGGCGGTTTTAGCAATAAATTACTACGCGATTAAGCCCCGAAAATATTCTAATAACATCTTCTTCTCCTTCAGGCTATACGAGTATTAGTCCATTCAGGTTCATTTTGATGTAAAACCTAACTGCAAAGTAGGTGCTCGGGGCTGCAAGTGATGCAAATTACTTCACCCAGATGTCGCTGCCTGTACGTAATACAGAGAATATTACTGTAAAGAAGTTCGAAATTTCGCTGATGCCGGTTAGTCGCCTACTAGTTCAGTTGGAAAGAGCGCTGGCACGGATAGCCAGAGGTCGCGGGTTGAATCCCGGCATGGGTGGAATTTTTAGCCTCTGAGTAGGTTTTTAAATTATCCTTAGCACGCGTTAGTGCATTAAAAAAAACTGAGGGTATTCTGAAATCTTATCAGCGGAAGATGCGAACGGGTACCAGAGTAGTGAGTATGAGTAAGTTAACCGTTCGAACTGGCAAAACGCTGTCACTGTACAACTCGCACTCGCGTTTATTCGTGTTTTGGCACCAGCCAAACGTTTACGTTTACCAAAACGTGTTCACTTCTCAACGTAAACCGTTACAACTCGCACTCGGCAATTTTAATTCCCATACTTGTCGCTAGGGGGCGCTTCCTCGATGCCATAGAAATATGAGTTTACGTTAACGCGATCGAGTTGTTAAAAACTCGCACTAAGCACTCTGCCATCAGCCTTCTCGTGACCACGATGAATGAAACGTCGAGGTAAAATAGCAATAAATTACTAGGCGATTAAGCCCCGAAAGTATCTAACAATCTTATCAAGTCGCGAAAGTTTAAAATATGTTAAAAAAGAAGATGTTAGCTCTAGATAGCTCTTCCAGCCGACTGTACCTACCCTGTAGATGTGAAGGGCTGGGCGATATTCAAGGTTTACCCTCCTGGAGACTAGTAAGGTCGAGTTTATCTTTCACCCGATCCATTTCGCTAATAGATTGTTTAATTAATAGTAGATATGTTTGTCTGGAAGAAATTACTTTTAGTTGTAAGGGCTTTATGGTTGTCTGGAAGAAAATACTTTTGGTAATAAGTGCGACAATTGTACTTTGCTATGTTATTGGTTAAGTCTGAAATCTAATACGCGGTGTACATACAATGAAGAATATTCTATCTATGATTATCGTTATTATTAGCGTGGTTATTTGAAATTATAAGATGTGATGATGGTATCTGTAAGATTCGCGCAAAGTTACCGATTTTCAAAAATATTCCTTAGGCCGTATAATGTCTGAGTGGTCACTTCGGCTATCTATTGTATGTAGGAGTTGCCTGGTATTCATTTGGTAGAGATTTAAATTTAGATGGTGAATGTTTTTATGTAGCCTATATTCAGAGCCTTCTCTCACAGAAAAAGAATCTTCTTAATTTTTTGACGTCGATTGATATCATCTCTGGGGCACAGGTCTCTTCCTGCATCGCAGGAAGCTTAGGCAAAAGCTTCACCCACGGGGGCTAAGTCCGGGTTGGTGGAGATTGTAAGACAGTGGTGGGCCTATGACATGGCTTAACAACTGCCATTGCATGACAGCCGACGCCAACGGTTTAACGTGCCTTGCGAAGCACGGATGTGCTCGGAAGAAATGCTACTAGCGGCAGTCACGGGATGGCCACCCATCCGGCATTTGACCGCGCTTGTTATTGCTTGTCCTTAGTGATTGATTTCACTCGGTTCCACTGGGCTACGAGCGCTTCTTTGCGAAAATAATTCCCCAGCCAAATCAGTGCGCGATTTAAAATCCGTCTGAAAAAAATCGCGGCAATATTATTCTAAATGTAGAAACCTTAATCTCTGCAAAGGCCAATGTCATATTAGCAATATTTTTCTTTATAAAATGACTCTTTCTATTTTCGATTCCTTTATGGATACCGAAGAATGAAAATTATTTCAGATTTTGCTGTTAATTTAGTACATTAGCCACTACCTACGGCGAGGCGACTGGGTACAACAAACACTCACGAGAAATTTGACCCCAGTTAATTAAAAAGAAAAAAACCGACTGCTAAGCTTCGTGGCGCCGACGACCGGTGCACTGCGGGTTGTTGCACGTGTCTTGACATATTAGAGGTATGCCGCTGAGCATGGACTAAAGTACAGTGAGACGAATAGTAGTCATCGTCAGGCTATACTAGTCCACTGCTGGACATAGCCCTCACCTAAAGAGCGCCACTTTGTGCTATCATAGGGGGTAATGCCGATAATCCCCACGCCGGGCTTGCGGGTTGGGGATCGCAGTTCGGTGGAATTGTACTGCAGGGGGCGCCGCTGCCCACCCCCCGGTTTGTGTCCCTTAGTCGCCTTTTACGACAACCGCGGGAATAATTGGGTTGGTGCTATTCCGTGCCAGTTAAGTATATTATAGTAGGTAAATAGTAGTGTTATACTTTATTGCACACGAAACATTTAACAAGAAATTACTTAAGAAATAACATACAGTACAAATGCGAGCTTATCACTCAAAGAGATTTCTTGCACCAAACCTTAGAGTGTCAGAGAGGCATGAGAAAGCAGGTCTATATACGTGTACAAAATATACTACGTAAATATTAAATAACCTTTTTTTAAAAACCTATTTAGAGGCTAAAAATTTCACCCACCAATTGAGCTCAATTGGTAGAGCGCTGGCACGGGTAGCCAGAGGTTGCGGGTTCAAATCCCGGCATGGGTGAAATTTTTAGCCTCTAAATAGGTTTTTAAATTTGTCCTTAGCACGGGTTTGTGCATTAAAAATAATAATAGTATAATCATGTGAGTACAGTGATATCATTCCGATGTAAAACCTAACTGCAAAGTAGGTAGTCGGGGCTGTAAGTAATGTAATTTGCTTAGGCCAGATGTCGCTGCCTGTACGTAATACAGAGAATAGTGTAAAGAGGTTCGAAATTTCACTGATGCCGGTGAGTCGCCCATTTTCTCAATTGGTAGAGCGCTGGCACGGATAGCCAGAGGTTGCGGGTTCAAATCCCGGCATGGGTGAAATTTTTAGCCTCTAAATAAGTTTTTAAATTTGTCCTTAGCACGGGTTTGTGCATTAAAAATAAAAATAGTATATTAAATAACCTACTTAAGTATGGAAGAAATAAATAAACTACGTAAACTAAACTAAAGAAAGAAAAAGAAAATAAAACTATACATAGATACAAATATATAGCTCAATGTTATGACGGAGATAGATAATGCTCTTTCGACGGCTTCTTAAAAGAGTTCTTGATTTTTAAAATGAATTCCCTCCTCTGGACACCAATTACATTTTGCTAAACTTCTAATGCAGTTTATCGGCAGGCGCTTGGTAACAAATTTTATGTATAAACATATTATCTATCTAGGATTATTATCTACACAACCAAAAGTATCGAAAGTACTTTCTGTGTCTGAAGCGTAGGATGGCCTTACAAGCTGCCTGAAACAATGCGCATAAGCATCGTTTCCTAATCCTCACGAAATTTTCCTTCACAGTTAACGTGTGATATGGCGACTACAAATACTCAAACGTACGTAACATTGAAATTAAACTAAGTCATTGGTACTAGCCCCCACAAGGCTACAACCGCTTATTATATACATATACACTAGCTGTGTGTCAAAGATATTTTAAAACGTAGCCTAGGTAGGTGTTAAACCAGGGTGTCAGCTAACTCCATACCAAATTTTATTAAAATCGCTCCATCCGTTTAGACGTGAAGAAGTGGCAAACGTACACACTCACACACGTTCGCATTTGTCATATTAGTGTGATGTGATTGGCTAACTAATACAAACCCCCTCCGGTCACCGCCATCAGATAAGTAAGTAAATAATTCATTTCCAAGAAGACAATACAAATTGAAGTAACTTATAAATAGACAGTGGAGGATATTAAAAAAAAAATTACCGGCAGTCCCCAAACTAGGCTAGGCCTGTATCTTGGGGACTTTATTAGTGTGGACAGTTTCCGTTTAACAGTCGGGTAAAAAGAAAGGAAGTCGTTGAGGTGGAAAATTTACAGTTTTCTCGCGGCACCTAACGGTGTAATCCTTTGTGAGCTGCCTCTTTCGCAATGTGTCATTGTTACAGATACCTCGTCACAGATCTCCGTTCTCCTGAGTCATTGTCCTCAATCCGTTTTAGTTAAATTTATTTACTTGTTCTTTGACGCGGCAACAGCACTCTTATGTTGACTGACCTCTAGACCCCAGCAGCTAGAAAATACTTAGAATCTTCTAAATGAACTTAGGTGTTCAAAGTTATATTCTTTTTAATGCACTAACCCGTGCTAAGGACAATTTTAAAAATGTACGTAATACAGAGTTTTAAAAACCTAATTAGAGGCTAAATAATAATATAATAAATAATAATAATAATAGCAATATAATTCCCAATTTTTACACGAGTGCCGCAAACGAAACTGAGTTTCCGTTTTCATTTATTACGGAACTCTGAAACTATGATCTCTTTCACGTGTCTTTAGACAACCAAATCTTCTCTCTGTCTTTTTCTCTGTCTCCCTCTGTTTCAATATCAACGTTTTCCCCAAAGTAACAGTAGGTAATTGATGCCGACGAGTGCCCTAGAACACCCGCACTTCGAAATTCAAATCCGAAAATATTATTGATGGCAAAACAAAATTAATTAATGAAAGTTAAAGTTGTTAGTTTCGGAATTAATACATAACTATGTGGAGATGAAGCAAACAAAAGAACTTCACATTTATTAAATTCATAAATCGTTTTAAATTAACTAATCGAGTTTTCAACTAAAAGTTATTTCTCACTAATGTGTGGAACGCTGGGCGCTAATTTTAATACCAGCCAGGCATCGACGTCCTCTAAATAAACCTTAATAAAATGTTTGCAGGGAGCGTGCTTAACACCTTTTTAGGGTTAAATTGTCAGCAAGGAATCCTGTTATAGTGTAGCCCTTTCCGTCCTTCTGTTTGTCTAGCTGTCCATCCGCGACTTAGCTCAGAAACGAGTAATACTGGATGCTGAAATTTGGCTTTGATATACATGTTAACCACGACGACAAAAATATTTTAGGGTATAGTTATTATCTATACCCTTTTTATGTGAGTATATTTACATATACTCTGTCAGCTTTCGCCACTCAGGTTTCCCCTCGATGTTTTTCTTCGCGGTTTGTATGTTGTATTGTTACTGCAACTTCACAAATATACTTCAGTTGGAACATGTCGTTAGTGGAGCCCACAACCTCGTGAAGGTTAGGCCGGTGTACCGCTACTACCGCACTAGTTAATATTAGTAGTCCTAATATCACAAGGAATTTCTAGGTTCTTTTATTTTGGCGACCAACTACGGAACCCTACAATGCGTGTGGCCGACACGCACATGGTCTTTTTGTTACCACGTCGGAGGTAACTCTCATATATTTTGAGGAATGCTCTGGAACATTATATAGAGCCCCATAAAGGGTGTTTTAACACTTGTAAGTCCAAATATGGGGAGTTCGAGCACCGTATTGAGGCTGCCTCTTGTACCCGCAGAAGAGTTAAAGACTTGTCCGGTACGAGCCCGCTCTCGATACGCTAATCCGTAATTAAGTTGCACACACGACAAAACGTCTGGCCGAGATAACAATCGCCTATTGAGATTAAGGTTATTATTACGCGAACGTGCTATGACGTCGACTGTCCCAAAATGAGTTTGTGTACACACACCGCTGACCGAGTTCAGTAGGCGCAACGTGGCAGGCGATTTATCTTAAGCTCGAATGAGATCTCGAAAGAGACTCCTTTGTCGCATTTAACCGCGGTTTCTCGTACACTATCAAATAGCAAAAAGATTTTAAGTGAAAAAAACAAGTCGTAGTTTATATAAATATTACGCCTTATTATATAAGCCAGAACGAAGTAAACATTCCGCTTTAGCACACATATGCATACGTGAAAAGTTATATAATCAAGGTTCTGGTTGGAAACTTTGAACAAACTGTTGGCAATGGTACTATACTGGTGCTGTGCTCGGCAGATAGCTTGAACAAATAATTTGCGAAGTTAGGAGAAGCTTACAAGAACAAATTTTGTAAGTTTTTTAGTTATTTTTTTCCACTTTAATTACCTTTTTAATATACATACTTGATCACAACTATTACTAATTCGATATCTGTATGCCGATTAAAAAGTACCCGGAACCGGCGAGCGTGCATGCAACGACTTATGAACGTTGATGAAGAGAAGGTGATCTGTCAGGATCGTGGCAAGTGGCAGTCCCTGGTCTCTGCCTACCTCTCTGGGATACAGGCGTGTATGTAACTAGAACGTGTAGACTAGACCGTCGATTTGTCTTAGCATTATCACGCCTGCCGCTTAGTATTCTTGGGGTTAAACGTATTACCGTTGCAAGGAAACGAAACCATTGCTCAACATTTATAGGGCACTCGTAATGCTGTTCGTGAGTGTAATTGACGATAAGCGCATCGTCGGCAAAGCGTAGGGCTTGGATCGTTGTTGCGGACCCAATGAATTGGCGACGAGAATTAATGAAGAAGAAGAAAAAATACATTTTCTCAAACATGCTCGGAAATGTTAGTGTTATTACCATGAAATAAAGCCACAAAGTTTCTCTTTTATGGCTCCCGCCTCACTTTACTGGCCTAAGCCAGTAAAGTAACTATGAAAATCCATTACCGTCCGTTGCTCTAACTTTTTAAATTTACTTACTAAAATTAAACTGACCAAAGGAAAAATTACATACAGCCTACTAAGTTCTGTAAGCATACTTGCAAGATTAAAAAAAAAACAATTTATGATATTGGTTTTTGTGCGGTTAAACATGGTGCTCAAATATGTTAGTGTATTTAAAAAATAAAAAAGGCGGCAAACTAACTATTATTTCTTAATTACCTAGTAATTATATTAATATTTCCTCGCATTGTTTGAGAAAAGCATTATACAATCCTCGGCCGGAACAGGGATTGCAGGACTCGTTCTAGACGGCCTCGTCTACGACTCGGCTGTCTATCCCAAACTCGTCCAGCAATCCCTTACTTCTCGGCCTCTGCAGTTAGTAATGTACTATTATTTATCACCACACGGACGTATGCAAAACTTAAAATAGAAACTATATGAAATCGTTGCGTGCCTGCATGCAACGACTTATGAACCTTGATGAATCGAAGGTGAGCCTGAGGATGCACAATACAACTCCTCATAATTAGATAGAGGTGGAGAACTCTCTGTGACGACCTCTGTAGCGCAGCGGTAGTGCACCTGCCTACCATGCGAGAGGTCACGGTTTCGAACACCGGCTGGGGACCGAGGAAAAACTCCCAGGTCTTGGATGTTTACATGTCGCTGTTTTCGGTTCCCACAGGGTATCCTAGTGTGGGTTCAGAAGCAATGTATGTGCCTGTATGGTAATGTTATGTTTTCGCACTTTTGTCTGGCAGCAAATACAGCCGTGGCCCCCGCACTACTAGTGTTGAATCTATCTTGAGGTGGCCCCTTTTTATGTTTTGTCTACGTACAAGTGTTGAAATGTGAATCTGTAGAAGGAGCGGGCCTCTCCCAGTACAGGTTTTTTTAAATTTAAGTGGATATATCGAACTACTGTTTAATTTGAATGGTTATGTAAATAAAGAGTATTTTTTATTGACCCGCGGGCTCATACATTGTTGTATTATATTATTTTTAATGCACTAACCCGTGCTAAGGACAATATTAAAAACCTATTTAGAGGCTAAAAATTCCACCCATGCAGGGATTCGAACCCGTGACCTCTGGCTATCCGTGCCAGCGCTCTTTCCAACTGAGCTAATGGGCGACTCACCGGCATCAGTGAAATTTTCGAACCTCTTTACAATATTCTCTGTATACGTACAGGCAGCGACATCTGGTTGAATTTTTAGCCTATAAATAGGTTTTTAAAATTACATAGTGGTATGTTAAACGGGTCTATTCCCGATTAAACCCGTTTAGTAACAATGTAAGTAAATAATTTTAATTAAATTTAACAGTAATAATAATAACTAACACACACAAAACAATCACTTAACCTGTTCCTAAACTAAGATACCCTGTGCTATGGTAAAATAAAAATACACTCAGGCTGAGGCCACTTGTACAAATGTCCGTCACCCCCTGTGAGAGTCGAACCCAGGACCTCTATAAGATAAGAATATTCTTTATTGTACACAAGGAAAAAACAAACAAAAATAATAACAAAGATACAGTACAATATTGGCGGCCTTATTGCTTAGAGCAATTTCTTCCAGACAACCTACGATGGAGAGTTGCTGAAGGAAAAGTGAGACGGGTAGTTGGTGCAAATATGAATATTGATATGCAGTGTCGATAGATATCAAAGGTGCCTAAGTCCACTATAGTAACGAATGAATGTTTTTGATAGGCCGGATTCTTTCTACAAAAAAATAAATATTCTTTTGGATTAAACCAGCTTAAGTCCTCTGTAACTGTTAAAAATAAAGCTCAAAATATTCGTTTTGTTTTCGTACAAACCTAAGTCACATCGTCATTGGAAATCAAACTCGCCTAAGTCCGATTCGACCAATGACAGACAGCCCTGCACAGTGTCATGGCCGCAGTTGTTGGCGTTACATACATCAAACAGGACTAAGTCACATAGTATTTTTTCAGATTCGCTTAAGTCCAATAACAGTTCTTTCAAACAAGCTTAAATCTATATCGTTTCCATCGAAAGTGCTTAAGTCCAAAATAAAAACCGGTTTAATTTAAAATCTGACGGCTGTTTCACCCATTTTTTTACTATGTTGCCAGTAGATATTATTATGAGTGTTGGTAGTATTGCTTTGTATTCAAGAGTCATGGTTAAAGCAAACAGAAACATACGCGTTTTCCCAGAAATTGTTTATGAGTGACTTAGGTGCGTTTGATAAGTATCGACATTAGTCTTATACTTAAAGATAATATACTTACATAAACCATAACATATAGCAATTTATTATAAACATACACAAAGTTACATTATTTACAATATAGTTCTACAAGAGGATAAAAAGAAAGACATACCCACATTAAGAAAAACAATAACAAAATCAAGTAAAAAAAAAAAGTTACAGTGATAGATACAATCGTAAACCTTGTTTGTCTCTTGGTAGCCAAGCGCTTTAACGGCTAGACCACCGAAGCAGTCAAATTAGAGGAATACGAGGAGTTTTGAACCCTATTCACTTAATTTTGAGTTGGTAAGTTCGGAGTTGGTTTACCTAAACTCTCTAGTACACTGAGTACTCGTGCCCTGAAGTAGATTAACAGAATATCTGCGTACGAGAAACCGGGTTTAAGTGGCCTAAATGACTGTGATGTGTTTGCTGATTAATGACTAGTTGTGAGTAGGCGTGATCGTTGCAAAGACGAACCGTTTTATAAGACCGTTTTGTGTTCCGCGACGATAGGACCGTTTTACGTTTCATTCTAAAGCAGTGCCAGCGACTCTAAAGCAGTGCCAGCGTTTGTTCGTCGCGAGACCAGTCCTTAGATTGTTTGACGCGGATATGTCCTTTAGTGCTATATTAATAGAGCCTAGAACGTAATGAGATCATTGCGACGTCGTCGTTGGCTCCTTGCTCGTTGCGTTTGTTTTGGTCTGTGATACAATAAAGTAATCTTTATGTCTATGAGTATACAGTCGAATATCGTGTAAAACAAGTTATTTTTTCCGATGTTTCGTGATTTCGTCTCGTTCGCACTCGTTTGACCGTCCTCTGCGCCTTGCTCGTTCGCACACAATGAAACCAGTTGCGAACGAGGACCGTTTCGAGGACCTGTTTTCGTTCCAGAAAAAACGGTTGCGTTTCGTCGTCGAAAAATCGGACAACGACCCACTCCTAGTTGTGAGCAATGAGTGTCTGAGGTTTTGCTGGAGAAAGGATGAAGATTGGAGATGCATGATAATAAAGTATAATCATACATAATTATATAAATAAATATTCATGGACATATCACACAGATCTCGTTAGCCCTATACTAAGTATGTACAACTAAATGACTTGTGTTATAGGTGCTAACTCGACGATAGATTTAATACAATAAATACATAGATAACATCCAAGACCCGAGATTAACTAGAAAAGTTCGTTTCCTAGTTTGATCCGGCCGGGGATCGAACCCGAGACCTTCGGTTTTACAGTCAGCGTGCCAAACCGCTGCGCCACCGAGACCGTCTATATATAATAGCTCTTATAGTCTTAGGGTGTGTCTAACGACAGCATGTCATTGTAATTAAATCATCTATCACCATCTGTATATTCATAATTGTACTAGGGTAACCAATGCAACGAAATACGATCGATTCGGAATAAAATTTTGTTACCACTATGTTCTGTGAAAATTACCAACGAAAAAACCTCTCGTCTTTGAATATGCTCCACTAAATCTTCCACATCAACCCTGCGTCCGGGGACGATCAAGGTGCGTTCGTTAAGGCTGTAATGCTGTAACATTTTGCATTATAAAATTGTTATTTACCGCTCTAGGGTAACATGATGTTTACAAATGAGTGAGAAAAGAATGAATGAGAAAAGACTGAGTTTAGAGATTTTTTTCTTCAAAATTATCTAGATTTTGAAATGGACACCTAGTTTGACTTGTAACGTTCACTCAGCCGCAGTTTCTGCGCTTCTTTGAATAAAACCTGTTCATTTCATTTGAGAACAGGATTATGTAAGACATAGACGAAGTCCAGGGCATACCGTAGTGCGGACTGAAAATATCATTCCGCACTGTATCATTACGTATTATATACATAATACAAAATTTTTCAAAACAATTGCGAGATAACAGTACAATTAAACAAACTTTATCACTCGAATAATCGCGTCGCAACCTCTTTGTCGTTTATAAATATGAAAATAGCGGGTACAGGTTAATAATTAGGACTATCCTTCCTTTCAAGTTTGCTTTAGTATTAAAGTGAGACAAATGTGTTGAGAAAAATCGAGTAAGGAGGTTCGATTTTTCAGCCTATCCTAACGTGACACTTTAGTTTTTTTTTTTTAATAAAGAATTGCGAAAGGAACACGCACGCTGCACCGTGATTCTGTGTCTGTTCTAGAGCGGTCATAAATATCTGCGTAACTTCGAATTAACCGCGGTTTTTTTAGCGTGGATTAAACATGTACTTATTTGCAAGAACCTACCTATTTATACCACGCTGGAGCGTTCGTAAGTTAAAAATTACGCACTGGACGGTGGACCGTACAGTGCGTAATTTTTAACTTTCGAACAATGGCTGACAATACAGGCTTCGTAAACGCAGTTCTAGAGCGAAACCGTTGATAAATAAATATTGTGTAGAAATTGCACAACAGCGCCCCAGGACCGCCCTTGGCGACAGCATGCACGCGTCGGTCGCGTCAACTCGTGTCGCCACCGCCTTCTTGGGCGACAGCTAGCGCGGAAAAACACCCTGACCGTGGCCATTAGTACAAATTAACGTGCGGCCCCCTACGGGAATCGAACGCTATTAGCTAGTAGCCTCCTGCCACTATAACGACGAGGCAATCGGCAAATTGTCTTGTGACGCAGTGGCGCAGCTTTCACTGCGTCTTAGAATTTCAATTTCGTTAGAATGAGTGCCGTAGCGTCGACTGCCTGAGTGATTTTAAACGATCACGACGGTTAAGCAACCAGGCGCGTTCAGTGCATGGATGCGTAAACCGTCTATGACTAACGCTATTGGCATTTTTCCGAGCGGTTCCGTGCTTCGCAAGGCACGTTAAGCAATCGGTGCCGGCTGCCTTAGGGCGGCTTGAAAACTTCTGACAGTAAGACCAGCCACTAGTCTTGCAATCCTCCACCAATCCGGACTTGGCCCCCGTAGTGGAGTATGGCCTATACCTTCCTCAGGGAAGAGACCCGTGCCTCTCGGTGGGGACGTAATGAATTGATGATTATGAGTGCCGGGCGGTGTTAAAAGTACGCAAAGGTCGCTTGTCAGTGTCAAAATCCGGGTCTCACTCAGCCCGTAAAAATCGCTATCGTCGCTTGGGTCGCGTAGTGTTGATTCCATAGATAAGATAAACGTATTACTTTGTGGGCTAAATTAAGCTTGCCTGAAACGCGGTTCAAAAAATATGTTAAATACACATTGTGCCAAAAGGGCTATAATTTAAAGGATCATTGAGATGACAATCATGTCTGGAACTAAAGCTAGTGCAACGCATGAGTTCTATGTTTTATAATACGAGTAATTATGTAAACTCCGTTGACTCCGCCACATTGACATTGTAATAATGAATGACTGAATAGACTAAGTTTGGAGTTTTTTTTTCATATTTTCTACAAAATGTTCTAGATTTAGAAATTCTCACGTCAAAGTTTCTGCGTAATTTTGAATAAAATACTTTATACTATTTTTATTTTTAATGCACTAACCCGCGCTAAGGACAATTTTAAAAAAACCTATTTAGAGGCTAAAAATTCCACCCATGCCGGGATTCGAACCCGCGACCTCTGGCTATCCGTATCTGGCACGGATAGCCAGATTTTTTAGCCTCTAAGTAGGTTTTTTAAAATACTTTGTTTGGGTAACCAAATATAGACATTTTAACAGGTCTGTTCACATCGACTCACTTTCCTGCGGGACTTGTGTTAACTTTACTTTGTATCCCGCAATGATAAAATGGTGAAAATGAAAGTAACTATAACAAAGGCTTGCGGTATAAAGATGTGTGATGAACGTTCTAGCGAATGTTTGTCACAGATAAAAGGTTCACAGAATAAACGGGAGCGTTCTAGCGAGCCTTCGACTAGACTCAAAGCGCTCGTGGCCTGGTCGAACGAAGTGATTGGAATCAATCACTTTAGTTAAACAACCACAGGCGCAATCAGGTGCAGGATGCGTGACCGCTAGCGGCATTTTTTCCGATCGCTTCCGTGCTTCGCAAGGCACGGTAAGCCGTTGGTGCCGGCTGTCATGTAACCGCAGTAGTTAACGCATGTCAGAGGCCTTATGGGCGGCTTGATAACCTCTGACAGTAGGCCACTGTCTTACATTCCTCCACCAACCCGGACTTGGCCCCCGTGCCTAACCTTCCTGCGATGCAGGAATAGACCGCTGCCCCAGCAGTGGCGATACAAGTTGTTGCATTCAGGCACGCTAGTTTCGCGTACATTTTATATGCCCCTTTTTATATGCACTAATATAAAGATTTAGCCACTTATGGTAACTTTAAACCAAGTGTAACAAACTCACGCCTGTGTCCCGGGGTGGTAAGCAGAGACCAGGGTCTGCTACTTGCCACGATCCTGACAGATCTTATATGCTTCACCAACATTCATTAATCGCTGCATGCAGGCATGCCGGTTTTGGATACTCTCTATCATAATGTCTCTATCATATAAAAATGACCAAAGATTTTTTAAATTAAATAGTGTAAAAAATATCAGGTGTTATATACTTGAGTTCCGTATTTACATGATACATTGCATTAACTCACGCTTGTGCCCCGGGGGTAGGCAAAGACTAGGGATTGCTTTTTGCCTCGGTCCCGAAATACCTCTTTCGCTTCATCAATATTCATTAGCCGTTGCATGCACGCACACGGCTTTAGGATAATGTTTACCTTGCCCTTTGCTAACATATCCCTTATTTGGTCGATGTAGGTGCGTTGAAGTGGCAGTGGGCTGGCCATATCTCGAGAAGAACCGACAACCGTTGGAGTAAACGTGTTCTTGAGTGGAGACCGCGACTCGGCAAACGTAGTGTAGGACGATCAGGTGGGATGACGATCTGCCGGCCGGAAAAACTGCCGGCAGATGCTGGATGCGGCAAGCTGAAGACAGGGCGCTATGGCGCTCATTAGGGGAAGGTTATGTCCACCAGTGTACTACATAATATAGCCTGAAGAAGAAGAAGGTCCGCTTACTCGTTTAACGTCTCTTCTATACTAAAATTACTATAAGTGGCATTAATGATATCACCCCTTTGTATGTCGCCATTCCTGGGACACGAGACTCTTCCTGCATCGCGGGAAGGTTAGGTTAGGTTAGGCCAAACTCCACCACGGGGGCCAAGTCCGGGTTGGTGGAGGCTCGTAAGACAGTGGTGGACCCTCAGAAGTTATCAAGCCGCCCATAAGGCCTCTGACATGGCTTAAAGACTGCCATTACACGACAGCCGGCACTAACGGCTTAACATGCAAATTGTACGAATGAAAATAATAATGATATTACATATTACATTTTGCATCCCTTTGAGCCTAGCGACAGTGCTCACCGCACAATATCGACCAACCTAATTGTATATCAATTTGACGTCCCTTAGTATGGCTTAAATTAATTTAATTAACTCGACGGTGGTCCGACGGGGTGTGGTCGCCTGTGTCCATTATACGCTTCAATAACTCTGTCATGTTGAAATATTGGAACGAATTAATTTTAAATATTTTACCAATGTACTATTTATGTCTGCATTGGCGGAGAGGTGATTTCAGCGTAGTAGCTACTATGGCGCTAGTCGCGTGTTTTAAGGCGCTTTGGGGTGCTGACTGAAACGAGCGTTTTAGCGGAAATCGATTTAGTCCTAGGTTTTAAGTCCTGTTGATCTTAAGTTCTAGACGGTGGGTTCTAAAAATAGTTATCAGTATCACAGATAATAAGATTATTATTGTTTACTTTTTGAAAAAAACCCGCTGTAAGACCGTCCCTGTCGCGAGGTCACACGTAAACATTTACTTCAAAGGGATCTCTGAAGTAAATTTTGATTTTATTGAGAATCTGCACTAAAAATCATGATTAAGCATTATTTATTCACCTTGCGGTGAATGTTGCTAAATAATGCTTAACATATTTTTGTTTGATTACAACTGCGGTGTTCTCCCTTTAAAATCCGCAAACTTTTAACGTAACATAACATTTACATACAGGCACATACATTGCTCCTGGCCCCACACTAGGATACCCTGTGTCGTGGGAACCAGAAACAACGACATCACAAACATGTAAACATCCAAGACCTGGGGTTTTTTTTTGGTTCCAGCCGGGATTCGAACCCGGGACCTCTTGCATGGTCGGTAGATGCGCTACCGCTACGCCTCGTCATTATTATATTTAATTCAGTGAGAACAAGGACTGGCTGAAAATCAGCGCTGTGATGATCACTAAGCTGAGCCCTATCCTTTTATCACATATTTGTCTCTATTTTTTTAGTATATAGTATTCTCTGATCTCTGTTGTTCTCTGATCTCTGAACGCTGATCTCATATGTTCTCTGATCTGTGTGTGATAAATAAACATTTTTCAATTTCAATTCAATTTCAAAAAATTTTTTAATGGACACGACACGTTAAATGATAAATGAATGTGGTATTTTTTTCTCTAGGATACTTTTTTATAATCAATAAAGTCATGTGCCACTCAAACGCGCCATACAAATCGGCCCGTAATGCATGAAGCGTCTATCAATATTTGAGTTATCTCGTAAAGTAATGTGTTACGCAGCTGCAGCCTTATAGAAACGTTTACAATTCAGTTCGTTATCAACCCTTGTATGTCCCCACTGCTGGGGCACGGGTCTCTTCCTGCATCGCAGGAAGGTTAGGCCATACTTCAACACGGGGGAAGTGAACAATTCAGTGAAGGAACTAAATATAAGATAAGAATATTCTTTATTTTACACCAGGAAAAAAACAAACATTAAAACAATTATGAAGATACAGTACAATTGAGGGCAAATTTTATTTTATTTAAAAAATTTTTTTTTATTTTTGCTAATTTAGTTTGGTCTTATTTCAAAATTTTCGTTTCTCCACGTCTAATATGTGCAAAAAAAAACAAATTTGGGCTGATTTAACCAACAGCTCTTGCTATGAGTATGAGTATGTTATTTGATAATTGGATATTTGCTTGCTTGCATGTTGAACTTATCCGAAACGGCTTCAGCGATTTCTGTAAGCTTCTTTGCTTATTTTCGCTAGGTCTGAGAAGAGATCGTAGGCTAATTAATTTGGCAAAACAACCTTTGCCTGTTCAGCTAGTAAATTACATTCATTCAAGTAAAATGTATTTACTAAGCGAATCAGTTTGTCCCTAAAATCTAATTAAGAATCAATTTCGCAGCGTTGCCATCCAAAACTTTAAGGCAATACGAAAAAGGCGTTGCTTGGCCTCGCTAAAGGCTTATCTTGTCTCTTTTTTGCTCTGAGCGACTAGCCATCTGCTATCTCCCTCCAGCCAGTCGCCATAGTATGGCATGCCCTCAAGCCGTACCTTCGTTCTGTTGCTACGGCGTAACTACGGAAAGTTGAACGTATTAGCTTTTCTTATTTCGATGTTAAAGTGAAATATTACAAAATAATTATAATATTTTCGGGGCTTAATCGCGTCGTAATTTATTGCCATTTTACCTCGACGCTTCGACGACGTTACAGTCATCGTGGTCACGAGAAGACTGATGGCTGGCACCCATTCGCATCGTCGGCTGATGAGGTTTCAGACTACCCTCAATCAGCCATCTCCAAGCACTATTAGGGTTGCGACACACTACAATGACAATGTCGGACAATAAGCCATGCGACTTTTTTCCACTCGAACACTTCGAAGCCCCGAAAATATTCTAACTATGTGTACAAGTCGTGAAAGTTTAAAATGTATTAAATATTCCAAAAGTCACATTGCCATCTGAGTTAATATAAATTATCCACTGCGTTACCGGTATCCCGGAGGGAAAAATCTCTTGAGCTATATAATGCAAGTTGATGTAAATGCTCTGTGATGCAAGTAAATGTATATGATGAAAATGTATGGATACATTCTTTACTCGAAAAATATCACGTCTATATTGTTACGGAAATACGAGTATATAACAGAATAGCAGTAACACAGAATTCAAAAGGCCAATTACAAGTCTAGATTTATAAATACAGTACAGTGATATGAAATCGTGTTTAAATAAAATATTATTTACTTGAAAAAGGTTTTAGGTCTCAAAATCAAAACAAAAAAAAAAATATATACCCGTGGAATTGGGAACCTTCTTTTTTGAAGTCGGTTAAAAAGTTTGTAACTGTTTGGATAATAGCTACAAGTTTCGTATTCCAATTTCGGACTGAGGTGTTACTATTTTTTCTCTTGCGTTACTAAATAGTTTTCTGTTTCTTGAAGGCAGCATCAGTTATAGTTTCTTGTATAACTTATGTTATGTATATATAAGGATTATGTATGATTTATCCCAAATATTTTTTTATTAAAACAACGTTAAGATACTTTAGAGAATACTTTAATAGAAGAATTACACTGAAGTTATCCATGTACCCAATGAATATTGTGTTAAAATTATTATTTTCCACCATAATTGGCATGAAGAATAATAATTCGTAACAAAGTTGGTAAAGACAAAAATTACATAACATAAAAATTGTTATACTATTTTTATTTTTAATGCACTAACCCGTGCTAAGGAACAAATTTAAAAACCTATTTAGAGGCTAAAAATTTCACCCATGCCGGGATTCGAACCCGCAACCTCTGGCTATCCGTGCCAGCGCTCTACCAATTGAGCCAATGGGCGACTCACGGCATCAGTGAAATTTCGAACCTCTTTACACTATTCTCTGTATTACGTACAGGCAGCGACATCTGACTTAAGCAAATTGCATTACTTACAGCCCCGACTACCTACTTTGCAGTTAGGTTTTAACATCGGAACGATATCACTGTACCCACATGATTATACTATTTTTATTTTTAATGCACTAACCCGTGCTAAGGAACAAATTTAAATAAAAATAAAAATTGTTATTTCAGTCCAAAGCAGACACAGATAAATTTGTAAACACTTGTTTACTTAGACATTCAATCAATAGTGTTTTCACCATCCTGAAAATAGCTAAGTCATTATCCGACATTTTTAAGGCTACTCCCATGCGACTAAGTTCCGTTAGGTCTAAACTACGATACTCATTATTTGAACACTATAGTGCGTAGAAACTCCAAACTAAATTCAAATAAAACATATTAGACAAAGAAACTGCTAAGAAGTTTTTGAAACAGGCATAAATGAAACCACCGCCAACTTTAACAGAAGGGATGTCGCCTTCGATTTCTCAGTGTTAGATATCAACAACCCTTGTATGGGGCATGGGTCATTCTGCATCGTAGGAAGGTTAGGTCATATTATTCTACCACGGAAACCAAGTCCGGGTTGGTGGAGAATTATGGCGGGTTGATAATTATGATCATATTTTAAACTTTCGCGACTTGTACACATAGAATATTTTCGGGGCTTAATCGCGTAGTAATTTATTGCTATTTTACCTCGACGTTTCGACGACGTTATAGTCATCGTGGTCACGAGAAGACTGATGGCTGGCACCCGTTCGCATCTTCGGCTGATGAGGTTTCTTTCAGACTACCCTCAATCAGCTATCACAAAGCACTATTAGGGTTGCGACACACTACACTGACAATGTCGTACGACAATAAATTACTACGCGACTAAGCCCCGAAAATATTCTAACTATGATAATTATGAAGTTCTCTGAAGCGGATCACGGAAGCGCTCGGAAAATATGCCACTAGCGGTAGTCACGGGACGGTCACGCATCCTGCACCTGATCGCGCCTCTTGTTGCCTAATTCAAGTGATGGATTCCAATCACTTGGTTCGACTATGCCACGAGCGCTTCTTATTTCAACTATTATTTTTAACAGAACATGTCCCTTCAGGATAACGAAAAAGATCTATGTATTTGAAACTAGCTGACCCAGCGAACTTCGTACCGCCTAACAGTCGATTCTTCATTCTTTTTTTATTTTTCTCTCCGTAAGAACCATCCTCGAACTTCAAGGAATATTCTAAAAACAGAATTTGCGAAATCGGTTCAGCTGCTCTCGAGATTTGCGCTTACCAACACATTCGGCGATTCATTTTTATATTTTAGAAGATAGATATACCTTTAGTATGAAATCAATACAAGGAAAAAATAGTTAAGAGATAAAGCGAGTTTAAAGTGCCGTTAGTGTCTTTTTGATGATCCATAAAAGCTCACTTTAGCGTTCACTTTAAGTTTCACGTAAGAGCAGTAATGTTTTGGCATTAAAGTGCTTGATGGCACCTAATAAGTACTTTAACCTGTAGACCTCAGAAAGGCCCGATCGCCGCACCGTAAAAATTGTTTTTAATTGTTATTTTATAGGTATCTTGACAGTATCTAAAACTATGTAAATATTAAGAATTATATAATATTTATTTCTATGTAAGGGCTGATTTTGCAATCGTCGGATAAAACTTATGCGTGTAACTATTACCTAAAAAAGCTATTTGTCACTGTGCAATCTGAAATAACAAAAGAGAGGCATTTACATCACATTTTTGAAATGGTTCTTTTACACGGTATTCGACGAACGAGTTTTAACCGAAGTGAATTAAAATATATGCTGTCTTATGTACCTCCACCTACCCCCTCTCATCTTCTTTCAGTCATGTCCATTCTAAGGTTTTCTGAAAGAGATTGCTTTCAGCGATAAAACCGTCGATTGTGTACTAACTAGATATTAAGTACCTTTCTCTGTGAATTACTGGTGTTCAATAAAGAGTATTCTATCTATCTAAAGACAAGATAAAGATAAGAAAGTGTTTATTGCCGCATCAAAATATAACTAAAAATAAGAATTCAACCTAGTTTGGGACATTATAAAATAATGCAATAGGTAGTGGCTCAGCTGGTGCTGTCTCGGGTTCAGCACTGAACAGCGCTGGTCTTCAGCCACTGCCTCCTCCCTAAGATGTTGCACGGAAGTAATGCTAAGAGGGCTAAAATACGACGGCCTCTGTGGCGAAGCGGTAGCGCGTCTGCCTACCATGCAAGAGGTCCCGGGTTTGAATCCCGGCTGGGAACAAAAAAAAGCTCAGGTCTTGGATGTTTACATGTTTGTGTCGTTGTTTCTGGTTCCCACGACACAGGGCATCCTAGTGTGGGGCCAGAAGCAATGTATGTGCTTGTATGTAAATGTAAATAGTTAGGTTAAATAGCTACCACGAAATAACGTTTTAGGTGCTTTGAGTCAGAGTGGAGTTTATCTGCTGCCTTGTTCTCCAGTACAGACTCGATCCGGCTGTTATTGAATGCCCATCTACAATGTAAGCTGTATTGTAGAGCGGCATCCGACAGAACGTAAATTACGTTGAAATAACTTTCTGATTTTACGGGTTGAACTTGGAAATCGGTTTGTAACACAGACTAAAAAATAGAGATGTCGGTATAGAAGAGTCGTGAGATGAAGAATATTCATACTTTATTCTCTGATATTTATCTAGATATAATTTCTCTCGTTATGTCTTCGGTAAACTGCCAATTTCACGGGTTGAACTTGGGAATCAGTTTTTATCACATAATAAATAGTGATGTTTGTATAGACGGAGTCGTGAGTGGAGGCCTATTTATACTTTTTTTCTCATATTTTTCTAAATATTATTTCCCTCGCTACGTCTTCGGTAAACTTCTGATTTCACGGGTTGAACTTGGAAATCACTTTGTATCACAGACTATATAGAGATGTTTGTATAGACGTGTCTTGAGACGAAAGCTATTTATACTTTATTCTCTGATATTTTTCTAGATACCTTTTCTCTCGTTATGTCTTCGGTAAACTTCTGATTTCACGGGTTGAACTTGGAAATCACTTTGTATCACAGACTATATAGAGATGTTTGTATAGACGTGTCTTGAGACGAAAGCTATTTATACTTTATTCTCTGATATTTTTGTAGATACCTTTTCTCTCGTTATGTCTTCGGTAAACTGCTAATTTCACGGGTTGAACTTGGGAATCAGTTTGTATCACAGACTAAATAGAGATGTTTCTATAGACGAGTCTGGGTTGAACTTGGGAATCAGTTTTTATCACAGACTATATAGAGATGTTTGTATGGAGGGAGTCGTGAGACGAGGGCTGTTTATATTTTCTTCCATGATGTTTTTCTATATATCATTTCCCTCGCTATGTCTTCTGTAAATCGTTGTCTTACATAGAACAACGTCCCTTATATTTAACACGACTGGCTTTAGGCATTGTCTATCGAGGCGGAAAATCACAGACATTACTAGCTGACTAGGCAAACGTTGTTTTGCCTTATTAGTTAGCCTATGACCGATTCTCCGACCGACCAAATATAGATGAAGAACGAAGAAGAAGAAGTGTGTATGTTTCGTTATCAACCCTTGTATGTCCCCACTGCTGGGGCACGGGTCTCTTCCTGCATCGCAGGAAGGTTAGGCCATACTCCACCACGGGGGCCAAGTCCGGGTTGGCGGATGATTGTAAGACAGTGGCGGGCCTTACTGTCAGAAGTTATCAAGCCGCCCATAAGGCCTCTCACATGGCTTAACGACTGCCATTATATGACAGCCGGCACCAACGGCTTAACGTGCCTTGCGAAGCACGGAAGCGCTCGGAAAAATTCCACTAGCGGTAGTCACGGGACGCTCACCCATTCCGTACCTGACCGTGCCTGTTGTTGCTTAACCAAGTGATTGATTCCAATCACTCGGTTCGCCTAGGCCACGAGCGCTTCCTCACTCGGTTCGCCTAGGCCACGAGCGCTTTCCTAGGCCACGAGCGCATAGTGTATGTTTGTGGCATATATTATATGCCACGTATAATTTTTTTCTTGATGACGTGGGCATGTTTCTTGCTTTAGTATTTAATTTTCTACTTACCATGTTGTCCAGTGGACTCTCACTAATTATTTACACAACATAATAAACTCACGCCTGTATCCTGTAGCGAAGGAAGACACCAGGATCAGCAACTTAGCCTGACAGGTATCTTTCGCTTCATCAACTTACACGTATGCCGATTTCGATTACTTTTGTTTTACATTCAATATCAAGCTTTGTATGTCCCCACTGCTGGAGCACGGGCCTCTTCTTGCATCATTGCAGGAAGATTAGGCCATAATACACCACGGGGGCCAAGGCCGGGTTGGTGGAAGATTGTGAGGCAGTGGCGGGCCTTACTGTCGGAAGTTATCAAGCCTCTGACATGGCTTAACGACTGCTATTGCATGACAGCTGGTACCAACGGATTAACTTGCCTTGCGAAGCACGAAAGCGTTTGGTGAAAATGCCACTAGCGGTAGTCACGGAACGGTCATCCATCCTACACCTGACCGCGCGCTGCGGCGCTTAAGTCAAGTGATTGATTCCAATCACTCGGTTCGACTAAGCCACGAGCGCTGCAACTTTTTATTTTGCCTCTTCCTAATACATGGCCTATTTCGTTGAAGTATGTCTGCCTGGGGCGTGCTTTACCGCCAATAACTAACTATTTATAGTACAGAATTTAGTTTCGAACCTCGTTAGTCTAAACCGGCGAAGCGGTTATAGACGGAACACGTTATTACGCCACGGCCCGATGCGAGGCGTGGCGTCGGATGTTCGATGCTTCCGGTCATAGAATATTTATGATTGAAATTCGCTCAACACGTGTCCGCCGGATCGCGTTTCGTGGCGGGTTTCTAGTGTGTTGGAGTCGAAGCCTAAGCCTACAAGGGAATGCATGTACACAAACTTGACCACGAGCGCCTCAAATGTTATGGTCTATCTATCTATATCTATAATCAGCCCACGTCAACCCATTGCTTGGCATAGGATTCCTCAAGGTCCTTATCATTCCTCACGGTCTAGGCGAGAAAAAAATGGTATTGTTATTGCAGATGTAGAGGGGGTAGCCATATTTTCTTTACATTTTAACAAGCTAAATTTCAGCATTCTAGCGCTAATCGTCTCTCTAGGCCGCCGACAAACAGACGTACAGGCATCAACACACAGACGGATGTAGATGGCGGAACTAAGGGTTCGTTGTCTAGTACGGAACCCTAATAAAACAGAAAACAGTCGAAAGCCTTCAGCAGATCAACTACCTAAATACACGGAGAACCGTTCGTCGTGTAGTGGCAAAAAAGAACTCTTGACATTTTAGAAAATTATAGATTCATAGAATGAGATACAGTGTCTGTTACATTACTCGACAATTATCATCACATAATTATTGTTGAGTCTGTTAATTTTGCTCCCAGTTTTCAAAGTCGACGTCTATAATAACCCTTTCTTACGAAGTTTTATTTTATTTAATGCATATTTCGTCGGATGCATTCGTTACGAATGCAAAACCAAACCAAAGAACACAAAGAAACACAGAACCAAAGTTATCGACATACGAGTAGCTCAGAGAATTAGCGAGCTAAAGTAGTAGTGGGCTGGCCATAGCTCGCGAAGAACCGACAACCGTTGGAGTAAGCGTGTTCTTGAGTGGAGACCGCGACTCGGCAAACGTAGTGTAGGACGCCCTCCGACCAGGTGGGATGACGATCTGCGAAAAACTGCAGGCAGATGCTGGATGCGGCAAGCTAAAGACAGGGCGCTATGGCGCTCATTAGGGGAGGGCTATGTCCAGCAATGGACTACATAATATAGCCTGATGAAGAAGAAGAAGAAATGTACCGTGGGTGATCCTCTGTTAATTCAGCAGTGACATTATATTAGTCCACGCCTCCGCCGCCGCCGGATCTTTTTGGTTACGCAAACGTTTTCGTGAACAAGGGCAAGCTTTGCTGTTTCGAAAAGGTGCTCTTTGAAGCTTAATGTTTCGCACAAGGATCCATGAATCGATGTGGGCGTACACTTTCCTACACCTACAATATTTTTAACGTCCAATTCAACGATGCTCCGAGAAATTTCTAAAGAAATAAGCTCGCCTTGTAGTCGTTTCTAGGCATAAGTTATGGTGTAAAATATTAATTTCTTTGTATCAAACGAAGTATGATAATAATACCACACCCTGTGAGGTAGGCAATAAAAAATAACCCAGATTTAGCAGTTATGTAGGTATCCTATTTTTTGTATTCTTTCTACCGTTTTGTTTCCATCAATATATATTGTATTATATCAGCTTTCTAGGAAAAATCTCTGAGTTATGCCCGCGGTAACACAGACAGACATGGCGAATCATGAAGGGTCCTTGTGCAACGGAACCCTAAAAATATCTCTCAAAACACTCCATAAACGTTTATGGAGTGTTTTAAGGAATCGTGTTTTTTTTATAAATAAGGCTGTCGGGCTTTAGAACCGGCGTGCGTACGCGCGGCGCGCCGATAAGGCTGGGCGCATGCTGAGTCGCAGGCGACGACGCAGCACAGCGCAGGGCAGCGCAGATGTCGTAAAGCATGGAACGTCATTGAGCTCCGTACGCTGCGGCGCAGGCACGTGCGACGCAGACATGTGTCTGCCCTGCTCTGCGTCTCGTTATAGTGCCGGTACAGATTTCTGCGAGACGCGTGCACGTCGAGGCGTATTTAGTGACAATTTTGTTGTAATGACAGAACGTTTAATTGAATTAGTTCGCTGTGAACCTTGTTTGTATTATACAAATCATCCGTACTATTCAAAAAAGATATTGAAAGAGTTATTATGGGTGACAATTACCAAATAGCTGCGTCGCAGCATGCGGTGGGGCCCTATGTCTGTCTCAACTGCCCTGGCCTGTACTGAACTGTGCTGCGTCGCCTGAGTCTCAGCATGCGCCGAGCCCAACAGTTTGCTTACCAAACATGGGTTTCACCTGCCGACATTGACATAGTACTAGGTTCTGTGGCATGGCGACCAGGGAGGACAAGTCTACTAATATGCACTAATGCATAGTGACCAGAGAGCCAATTGTCAATTCGTTAGCAAATAATTCGTATACGACTCTAAGGCGCATGACTTGAATTCTACATAAACAGTCGCGTGGTAATTATTATGAGATAGATAGATAAAATCATTTATTTTTGCTTAGAGACACACACACATAAAGCATCACATAAAAAAGTTGAGTACAAAAAATAGTTTCGGTCCAAGTACAGCTTTATCTTACAAACTAACTCACATGCGTCAAGTTCTATGGCCTTTTAGCCCGTATGTGGGGATGCCACATAAGCTCAAAAGGGCCGTATCTCAGTATAATGGTACCTACTTTAAACAAGTAGATATTTTACTGTTTCTCAGCTACAGCCAAAGTGTGAGAACGGCAATGATCCATATTTGTATCAAACCACTAGAATATTTAAAATTAAAATAGGTACAATACGACCTTTAACCACAACAATAAAATATAAAAAAGGAAGACATTATGACACTTCATAGCGAGGGAAATTTACTAGCAAATTTGCGTATACGACTTTGGGAGAATACATGAAACTGATTTTTATGCTAAAATTGTCTAATTCGAATATTTCGCATCTTCTCGTACGCTTTCAATTCGCATGAGCGAGAATCGGCTCCCAGGACCTAGATTCTGCTAATGCATTGTGGTGCAATGACATTAGCATGAACATTTTAAAAACCAATTTAGTGGCTAAAAATTCCAAATGTAAGTGATGCAATCTACTTCAGCCAGATGTCGCTGCCTGTACGTAATACAAAGAATAGTGTAAAGAGGTTCGAAATTTCACTGATGCCGGTGAGTCGCCCATTAGCTCAATTGGCAAGAGCGCTGGCACGGATATCCCGAGGTCGCGGGTTCGAATCCCGGCATAGGTGAAATTTTTAGCCTCTAAATAGGTTTTTATAATTGTCCTTAGCACGGGTTAGTGCATTAAAAATAGAAATAGTATAATTAGCATGAACATGGCGATTGAATTTCGTTGCTGCTTCAATTCCACGTGCCCACATACATCGAGCCTTCTAGGCGTCAGTGTTATGAAAAAACACCCCACGTGACCAGACCATGTACCTTTCATGTTACTATAATGCACTAACAGAATCGAGGCGGCATACCAATGGCGCTCGTGGCCTAGGCGAATGAAGTGATTGGAATCAATCACTTGGTTAAGCAACAACAGGCGCGGTCAGGTACGGGATGGGTAAGAGTCCCGTGACTACCGCTAGTGGCATTTTTCCGAGTGCTTCCGTGCTTTGCAAGGCATGTTAAGCCGTTGGTGCCGGCTGTCATATAATGGCAGTCGTTAAGCCATGTCAGAGGCCTTACGGGCGGTTTGATAACTTCTGACAGTAGGCCCGCCACTGTCTTACAATCCTCCACCAACCTGGACTTGGCCCCCGTGGTGGAGTATGGCCTAACCTTCCTGCGATGCAGGAAGAGACCCGTGCCCCACCGGTCTCCTTGATGGAACAATGGCCAATGGCTCCTTGATGGAAGGTATCAGGCGTTCCATACATTTCACTGACGTAAATGGTCAATTGAAGCGATCGCTTCGCAAGGCACGCTAAGCCGTTGGTGCCGGCTGTCATGTAATGGCATTCGTTAAGCCATGTCAGGGGCCTCATGGGCGGTTTGATAACTTTTTAAAGTAACTCCCGCCACTGTCTGATAATCCTCCACCAACCCGGACTTGGCCCCCGTATGGCCTAACCTTTCTGCGATGCAGGAGAGATCCGAGCCCCAGAAGTGGGGACTTTCAAAGGGTTGATATCGATCGAAACGGTCATTTTGTGATATGCAACCGGTATTAAGTAAAATAATTAAGTTTTCTAAAAATTAATCTCAACATCTGTGGTGGGCGAAATAATTTAAGAACCTGTTGTTTGGATTATTGTAACTCGCATAAACTGCTGAATAGACTTCGATGTTTGACATACAAAAAATAGTCTACGAAAACAAAGTTGTGGGCATAAAATGTACACCCACAGTCGACTGCACGTTGAAATTACGTACGTGATTTCTCTAGTTCATTAACGGGCGCCTTTCAAATGAAAATGTGAAAAAACCCTGCCGGGACCCGAACCAGCGACCTCTGGCTAACCGTGCCAGCGCTCTCCCAACTGAGTTTCGAACCTCTCTACAATACTCTCTGTATTACGTACAGGCAGCAACATCTGCCGCTAAATAGGTGTTTAAAATTGTCCTCAGCACGGGTTAGTGCATTAAAAAGAATATAATGAAAATGTGAAGGTTTACCAGTGGTGTACTGTACCTCGATAAATAACTCTTAACCTTTTCCATGGCCTACAGTAAGTACTTCGCAGATTATGGTGATAAAACAAGTTTGCTTCTATACATTAAATAAATAGTTCGTAATGTTGTTTACGGTTGGCTATTGCAAACGTTTTAGTAATTCTTACACCGGTTTCTCGTCGGTGACAAATCGTCACAATTTATTTATTGACTGTTAACAATCTTTTTCTTGTATGCACTTTATCCAACAGACAGCTGTAAACAGCAGCTTAACAGTTTGTTGGCGTACGTGAGACAGGGTATCCTAACTAGGACTAGAACGTAGAAAACATGCCAAGGGCTTGTCGAGCTAAGCGGAGTGTAGGGTTCCGTAGGGCGGGTTTTCTTCGTTAAAGTTGTTAGGAGAGAACGATTCAATGGAATTGGTCCGAAGTTTATTCTTTTGTAACTTGATCTCCTATTACCTATCAACTTGGAGATTTCAGATTTCTTATAAGTTCATTATAGGGACTACTGCCCTGAATACCCAGTTTAAGTTACAAAATTCATGAAGTAGCAATTTCTGTGCTACTTTGATTAAAACCTTTTTGATTTATATTTTTTCACGTTTCTACATTCAATAATTAATATCCTTCTACTCCATCTGCAAAAACCATGCCCCAGGCACTGCAGCATCCGAGTTGACCCCTCCTTCATCAACTGTGAGTCAGGGTGCCACTAGAATCTGTATACGATATCAACCCTCCTATGTCCCCACTGCTGGGGCACGGGTCTCTTCCTGCTTGGCAGGAAGGTTAGGCCACACTCCACCACGGGGGCCAAGTTCAGGTTGGTGGAGGATTGTAAGACAGAGGCGGGTCTTACTGTCAGAAGTTACCAAGCCGCATATGAGGCCTCTGACATGGCTTAACGAATGCCATTACATGACAGCCGGCGCCAACGGCTTAACGTGCCTTGGGATGTCCGGATTTGTTTAGGACAACCGACAGGCAATACAACATCATGCATTTAAAACTTAACAAACTGTAATACACATAATTCTAATGTAAAAATATTTTTATATAATATGTACAATATATAGATTAATGGAGACAAGATTGATGCATGAAGGGGCCTAATGTATTGGATCCACGTGTAAACTTAACGTTTTCCCGACAGGGCCACCTGGACACCGGGACGCTCGAGCTGCGTGGCCCGGAGCACCGCCATCTTGTGCTGCAGATCGCGCTCAAGTGTGCGGACATCTCAAACCCGTGCCGCCCGTGGGGCATCAGCCGCAAATGGAGCCTCAAGGTACTCAAATCATCATCATCATCCCATTGTGTCCCCACTGATGGGCACGGGTCTCTTCCCTGAGTAAGGTATAGGCCATACTCCACCACGGGAGCCAGGTCGGATTAGTGGAGGATTGTAAGACCGAGGCGGGCCTTACTGTCAGAAATTATCATGCCCCCTATAAGGCCTCTGACATGGCTTAACGACTGCCATTACATGATAGCCGGTAACCAACGGCTTAACGTGCCTTGCGTAGGGTGGCTAATGTAAAAGGTGTAAATTTGTCCCGCTTCCAGATCCGCGTTTACGGTATAAATCCGAAGGTAGGCCTGGTTTCATTCTCTGAGCTTGCAATACTAGTGGCTGGTCTTACGGTCAGAAGTTTCCAGCTAAATCAAATCAATAAGTTCAGAGGTAAACATAATTCATTCTGTTGCTCGCATATGCAGTCTATTCGACGTTAGGGATTGTGGCTTTCTTTGCCATCATTTGTCTGTCGGTGCAATTGGCGGTCATCGTCATCAACAAAGGCCTAATTAAATCAAATCAACTCAATTTTAGTTCGACGTAAAGAATTTACATTCTGTTCGCTGAATGTCAATGTACGATGTGAAATGTATGCTCCGCCTTCGGGCCGTAGTGTAGTGGAGAAGGAGGTAGTGGGGGAAAAAACTCTACTCTGACCATCTGATTCTCAAGTCACCTTAAACCTTGTACAACAGTTGCTACCTATACGTATGATAAGATTCCATTATTGCCATTAATAACAATAAATGCCAAAACTTTGGGTAAATCTTACAAAAGTAGAGAACACATTTGACCCGGCCGGGGATCGAACCCAAGACCTTCGGTTTTACAGTCAGCGTGCCAAACCGTTGCGCCACCGAGGCCGTCAATTTTTTTAAGATTAAATCCTGAAAGAACTGTTAAGCAGTTGGTGCCGAGAACTGTTAAGAAAGAACTGTTAAGCAGTTGGTGCCAGAAGCTAACTCGGAGGCCTTAGGGCGGCTTGAAAACTTCTGACAGCAAGACCAGCCACTAGTCTTGCATGCCTCCACCAATCCGGACTTGGCCACCGCGGTGGAGTGTGGTCTATACCTTCCTCGGGGAAGAGACCCGTGCCCCTCAGTGGGGATCTAATGAGTTGATGACGATGATGATAAAATCCTGAAACGTGTCCTTAAAACTATATAAAGCTCGTATCATTAAAATTTTTATGGTACTTTAATTTTCATAATAAATTATTAATAGATAAGGTCACACAGGTAAAATCAATAAAAAGAATGGGCGCGCGCACACGTGCAAAAAGTAATTTGTTTTTGCCAAAACTAAATTAATCATGTTTTTCTGTATGGTTTTAACATTCGGTTAACTAAATTTCAATTTCAACAATGCTCTGGTTTTTCGTCCACTATCTTTATACGAAGAGCAGTTTTACGTGATTTTCACCAACTTTAGGATTTTTTTTCTAGCTAGCTATTAATGTTATGGCAAAAATCGATTAATTACGTCGTTGTACTACTCTTTGACACTATGTATGATTGATTATTTATATATCTTTATATTAGCACTTTAAGTCATAACTTAGAATTGCAGTGTTTGAGTGCCACCGAGCCTTAAGCGTTAATTGTATGAAAAACCACGTTACATGACCCGACAGTGTATGGACCAAGGATGTTTAGAGGAAAAGTCACTTACAGACTCGGCAGTCACTTTCTTTGCATGTGCTAGGTCTACTTTTATTTTGGCCTGTACTGCTCAAACAAAAAAGTGCATAATGTTTTCAGGGTTAATGTATGTGTGTTCCTTTGCTTACTACACCATAAATTCCGAATGCTGGAACTGTTGATAAACTGTTTGGTGTTGCTGGGGAAAGACATACATAACCAATCAGGCATTCATTCATTTAGTACTTAATTCACTCATTCAAGCAATGCGAGAAGCAGAATGAGAATTCAGGTGCCGATAGAAATGTTGAATTATTGTTTTTAGGTCTGCGAGGAGTTCTTCCGGCAAGGCGACTACGAGCGCAAGCTGCAGCTTCCGGTGACTGCCCTGTGCGATCGACACACCACCTCCATCCCAAAGATACAGACAGGTATACACAGTCGTTTATATGCAGCTGGTGCGAACGATGATTTTGATGCACCTTGTACATTATAAACAGCGTGCTTTTTCAAAGTAAAGGCTTTTGGATATTGTACTTGGATGCTATATTTACAGTGTCACGAGCCTAACGCCACCGTCTCCGCAGGATTCTTCAAGTTCGTGGTGACGCCGCTGATCAACGAGTGGCACCGGTTCCTGCAGAACGATCTGTCCTCGCAGATGCTCCGCAACCTGCGCCACAACCAGACGCAGTGGGAGCTGCTGGTCGCCCAGGAGCTGGCCGAGGAGACCTGCACCGAGGTCTCCGACGCGGACTTGGCGCCCGACGACCTGGACACCGTCTCCGACTCCTCGGAGCTGCTGCTGCCGCCGCGCCGAGGCTCCCTCGCCCCGGTGCGCCCGGTGGGCCTCCGCGAACAGCTCCGCCGCTTCTCCGTACCGCTGAACGTGTTCCAGGACAGCCGCCCGAAGAACAGGAGCTGCCGCGGTAGCGAGCACTCGCTCCACTCGCAGCTCAGCGTGCGCGGCCAGTGCGGCGGCGAGCGGCTGCCGAGCGCGGAGAAGCTCCTCCCCGACTCGTCTATAGCTTCTTTGACCACCACGCGGCAGGCCACGAGGCTCCGCGCCCTGGCCGAGCCGCGGCTCCTGCGCCAGCAGACCTTCCCGCCTCTGGACGCCCCGCGGGCCTCGGCGCTCGCGGCGCGCCCCCTCCACGCCAGCAACGACGGCTCCCGCAAGACTGACACCGGCCAAAAGCTCGACGCGAAGAGCAGACTTAGCAATATATTCAAGAGGAATACCGACAACGATAAGACTGAACACGATGACGCTTCTGAGAATAATAACGTAGATGTAACAGAGTATTGCTGTAAGGGCGAGAAGGAGAATCAGGACCCGAAGACGCGCGCGAGCCGCCGCGAGTCCGCGCCCGTGGGCAGCCAGCTCCGGGAGAACGTGGCGGCTGCGCAGCCGCTGCAGCCCGACCATCTGCTGCGCCGCAAGTCCATGCCCGCCGAGACCATCGCTTACGGTAATCCGGCTGACGTGCCCGGGAATATCGGGAGTGTTTGCGAAACTCCCGGGATTGTGGAACTGGCTGACGTGCCGATCCCGGGAATTTCGGGGATGCTGTGGTGGAAGTGTTTCCGATTTTCCCGTGAATTGTGGGGGTATTTCGAAATTCTCAGTGTGGTACTTTGTTACATTAAATGGTATTCAAAGTACCTATCGCACCCTCAGAACGAAAGAGGCCTAAGTCAAAAAATAGTGAAATTGAGTTACAATCATAGAGTCATAAAAAGGTATGCCGTGGACGGAAGATTCGCTATGCTCTTTTTTTACAATAAGTGCCTTTGTTTTACTATTCATCGGATAGAGCATACCTTTTTATGTATCTCTATGATTGTTAGGTACTCAATTTTTTGAGAATTTTTTGAGTATTTAAACTATTTTTTGACTTAGGCCTCTTTCGTTCTGAGGGTGCGCTATATAGATTACAATCGGTGGTGATACTTTTGAACATACATTAATTGTTGGCTAAAAATGTCGTGATTATTTTTCTATGAGTTCGGAATATTTCCACTGGTACATTAGTGTTGATTATTCACTTACACGTGATTCCTCTTACATTCTCGTTCTAAGTGGAAACGTTTGATCATTACAAGTCATTCAAAAATTCTGATACATAACATAAGTTACAGCGCTTGAAATTGTCAATCCGCGGTGGGCACGCGGGGTAATTAAGCCCGTACTCTCTCTCTGAGAGAAGGCTTGTGCCCCGCAGTGGGACGTTTATTGGCTATATAAAAAAACAAGTTACTTTAATTACACTATTTTTATTTTTAATGCACTAACCCGTGCTAAGGAACAAATTTAAAAACCTATTTAGAGGCTAAAAATTTCACCCATGCCGGGATTCGAACCCGCAACCTCTGGCTATCCGTACCAGCGCTCTACCAATTGAGCCAATGGGCGACTCACAACATCAGTGAAATTTCGAACCTCTTTACAATATTCTCTGTATTACGTACAGGCAGCGACATCTGACTTAAGCAAATTGCATTACTTACAGCCCCGACTACCTACTTTGCAGTTAGGTTTAACATCGGAACGATATCACTGTACCCACATGATTACACTATTTTTATTTTTAATGCACTAACCCGTGCTAAGGAACAAATTTAAAAACCTATTTAGAGGCTAAAAATTTCACCCATGCCGGGATTCGAACCCGCAACCTCTGGCTATCCGTACCAGCGCTCTACCAATTGAGCCAATGGGCGACTCACAACATCAGTGAAATTTCGAACCTCTTTACAATATTCTCTTTATTACGTACAGGCAGCGACATCTGACTTAAGCAAATTGCATTACTTACAGCCCCGACTACCTACTTTGCAGTTAGGTTTAACATCGGAACGATATCACTGTACCCACATGATTACACTATTTTTATTTTTAATGCACTAACCCGTGCTAAGGAACAAATTTAAAAACCTATTTAGAGGCTAAAAATTTCACCCATGCCGGGATTCGAACCCGCAACCTCTGGCTATCCGTACCAGCGCTCTACCAATTGAGCCAATGGGCGACTCACAACATCAGTGAAATTTCGAACCTCTTTACAATATTCTCTGTATTACGTACAGGCAGCGACATCTGACTTAAGCAAATTGCATTACTTACAGCCCCGACTACCTACTTTGCAGTTAGGTTTAACATCGGAACGATATCACTGTACCCACATGATTACACTATTATTATTTTTAATGCACTAACCCGTGCTAAGGAACAAATTTAAAAACCTATTTAGAGGCTAAAAATTTCACCCATGCCGGGATTCGAACCCGCAACCTCTGGCTATCCGTACCAGCGCTCTACCAATTGAGCCAATGGGCGACTCACAACATCAGTGAAATTTCGAACCTCTTTACAATATTCTCTGTATTACGTACAGGCAGCGACATCTGACTTAAGCAAATTGCATTACTTACAGCCCCGACTACCTACTTTGCAGTTAGGTTTAACATCGGAACGATATCACTGTACCCACATGATTACACTATTTTTATTTTTAATGCACTAACCCGTGCTAAGGAACAAATTTAAAAACCTATTTAGAGGCTAAAAATTTCACCCATGCCGGGATTCGAACCCGCAACCTCTGGCTATCCGTACCAGCGCTCTACCAATTGAGCCAATGGGCGACTCACAACATCAGTGAAATTTCGAACCTCTTTACAATATTCTCTGTATTACGTACAGGCAGCGACATCTGACTTAAGCAAATTGCATTACTTACATTTTACAAAAAAATTTTTAGCCTCTAAATAGGTTTTTAAATTTGTTCCTTAGCACGGGTTAGTGCATTAAAAATAAAAATAGTGTAATCATGTGGGTACAGTGATATCGTTCCGATGTTAAACCTAACTGCAAAGTAGGTAGTCGGGGCTGTAAGTAATGCAATTTGCTTAAGTCAGATGTCGCTGCCTGTACGTAATACAGAGAATATTGTAAAGAGGTTCGAAATTTCACTGATGTTGTGAGTCGCCCATTGGCTCAATTGGTAGAGCGCTGGTACGGATAGCCAGAGGTTGCGGGTTCGAATCCCGGCATGGGTGAAATTTTTAGCCTCTAAATAGGTTTTTAAATTTGTTCCTTAGCACGGGTTAGTGCATTAAAAATAAAAATAGTGTAATCATGTGGGTACAGTGATATCGTTCCGATGTTAAACCTAACTGCAAAGTAGGTAGTCGGGGCTGTAAGTAATGCAATTTGCTTAAGTCAGATGTCGCTGCCTGTACGTAATACAGAGAATATTGTAAAGAGGTTCGAAATTTCACTGATGTTGTGAGTCGCCCATTGGCTCAATTGGTAGAGCGCTGGTACGGATAGCCAGAGGTTGCGGGTTCGAATCCCGGCATGGGTGAAATTTTTAGCCTCTAAATAGGTTTTTAAATTTGTTCCTTAGCACGGGTTAGTGCATTAAAAATAAAAATAGTGTAATCATGTGGGTACAGTGATATCGTTCCGATGTTAAACCTAACTGCAAAGTAGGTAGTCGGGGCTGTAAGTAATGCAATTTGCTTAAGTCAGATGTCGCTGCCTGTACGTAATACAGAGAATATTGTAAAGAGGTTCGAAATTTCACTGATGTTGTGAGTCGCCCATTGGCTCAATTGGTAGAGCGCTGGTACGGATAGCCAGAGGTTGCGGGTTCGAATCCCGGCATGGGTGAAATTTTTAGCCTCTAAATAGGTTTTTAAAGTTACTTTAAGTCACAGACCCTGTTTCAGAGTGGGTATTATTCTGTATGGGCTTAATCATCACGAATGCCCATAAACCATTGCTCTAATTGGTTTATCCCCAGAGTGCAGGTACTGAAGCCTTTCTCTGAGGTGTGGGGGGACGAGGGATTATTAAGAATTTTGTGTAATCAGGAGAGTACACGTATGAAAAAATTATTTTACCATTTCTGTGATCTCGACAACCTTGAAAAACAATATTGCTATTTTCATTTTGTAACTTCTCTTGCGTTTTTTAAGTCTTCTTTGGTATAAAAACTTTACCACATTTTGTGTGATTTCCCAAGCGCTGAAAAATTGTTTTATTTTGTAACTTTTCTTATGTTTCTACGTACACTCAACGGCACGTCAGAGTGCATGAATGTAAAGGACGATGTGCTGTTGACTGTGCACGTCTTCTACAACGGAAGATACGTGTTCAATCAACAGCAAATGTTTACGTAATACAGAGAGTATTGTAAAGAAGTTCGAAATTTCACTGATGCCGGTGAGTCGCCCATTAGCTCAGTTGGGAGAGCGATGGCACGGTTAGCCAGAGGTCGCGGGTTGGAGTCCCGGCATGGGTGGATTTTTTAGCCTCTAAATAGGTTTTTATAAAATTTTCTAAGCACGGGTTAGTGGTTAGTAGGTTAGGCATAGTTATGTTCTTTTTTTTAATGCACTATCCGATGCTAAGGACAATTTTAAAAACCTATTTAGAGACTAGAAATTCCACCAAGGACGCGAACCCGCGACCTCTGGTACGGTTAGCCAAAGGTCGCGGGTCCGAGCCCCGGCATGGGTGGAATTTTTTGCCTCTAAATAGGTTAAAAATCTATTTAGAGGCTAAAAATTCCACCCATTCCGGGTTTCGAACCCGCGACCTCTGGCTATCCGTGCCAGCGCTCTATCCAACTGAGCCAATGGGCGACTCACCGGCATCAGTAAAATTTCGAACTTCTTTACAATAATCTGTATTAAGTACAGGCATCACCTATCTGTGTAACATTCTTTTTTTAATTCTCTGTATTACGTACAAATTGGTTTTCCAAATTATTGTGTACCGTAGAATCTACGGTATGCAAGAATGGTCGTTCCAATTCAAAGTGAGACCCATTTTCCCCAATTCTTGCAGCGCCGAAGGAGAAAAAGATGCGCGACGTGACGTCAGCACTGCCGGCGTTGCTCCGGCGCACGCTATCGGGGGCTGAGCGGTGGCGGCGGCGGCGGGGCTCCGCGCCCGCGCCCGGGGCCGCCGCCCGTCGTAAGCCCGGCCCCGTGGCCTCCTGCCAGCAGTGGCTCGCTAAGACCACCTACACGGTGCAGGAGCGGACCCACTACCCGCGCCGTAGCTCGCTGCCAGCGGAGGTGCTCACCGGTACGTATGTCTATACTAAGTCAAGTTAGTTAGTTTCTAGAACCACTCACCGCGTAGTACTTATATATCATGTAGCGCGCCCGCCGTAAGCCCGGCCCCCGTGGCCTCCTGCCAGCAGTGGCTCGCCAAGACCACCTACACGGTGCAGGAGCGGACCCACTACCCGCGCCGTAGCTCGCTGCCAGCGGAGGTGCTCACCGGTACGTATGTCTATAGTACATGTTCATCACCCATTATGTCCCCACCGAGGGGAACGGGTCTCTTCCCCAAGGAAGGTATAGGCTATAGTCCACCACGGGGGCGAAGTACGGATTGTTGGAGGCTTGCAAGACTACCTACACGGCACAGGAGCGGACTCACCACCCGCGCCGTAGCTCGCTGCCAGCGGAGGTGCTCACCGGTACGTATGTCTATAGTACATGTTCATCACCCATTATGTCCCCACCGAGGGGAACGGGTCTCTTCCCCAAAGAAGGTATAGGCTATAGTCCACCACGGGGGCGAAGTACGGATTGTTGGAGGCTTGCAAGACTACCTACACGGCACAGGAGCGGACTCACCACCCGCGCCGTAGCTCGCTGCCAGGCTTACCGGTATGTACATCTATACTTTATAGTATTAATTTCTAGAACCACCCGCTTTGTAGTATTGAAACGGTATGTACCGCCATCCGCCCTAAGCCCGGCCCCGTGGCCTCCTGCCAGTAGTGGCTCGCCATGACTACCTTACCTACACGGTGCAGGAGCGGACCCGCTACCCGCGACGTAGCTCGCTCCCGGTAGAGGTGCTCACCGGTACGTATCTCTATAGTACAAGTTATAGTTTTCTTTATGTAGCCTGGATACTTAATTTTAATAATGATAATAATAATCTTTTTCTCGGCCGCTCCCGTTTGTGATGACCACCGCGCGGTACCCAACCCCGGTAGCAAGTCTCGCCCACGGAGACGCGGCTTACGAAACTTACTCTTTTTTTTTTTAATGTAGCTTATATTATGTTCCACTGCAGGGCGCTCGCCTTCTCTGACATAGAGTGTACGGGCTTAATACAATCAATCGAAAAGGTTTTATTGAAATTTTCACAGAAACTGCGGCAGAATAAACGCCACCGCTTATTGGCAATTTTAAGAGTCCTTATATTTGGACGCTTTAGACTCAGGTTTGCTCATAATGTTTTCCTTCATAGTTGGAGAGTGGTATTGCTATGATAACTTCAGAAGTTACACTTTATTCAATTTAATTAACTTATCGCACCGTTGTGGTGATTACCTGTATGTACTCGTATGTCTATAATACAAATTAATGGTCGCCCTCGGTGGCGCAGCAATTTAGCACGCTAACTGTAAAACGGAAGGTCTCGGGTTCGATCCCCGGCCGGGTCAAACTAAGAAACAAACTTTTCTAGTTTGTCTCGGGTCTTGGATGTTATCTATGTATTTATTGTATTAAATCTATTGTCAACCTTTAACACAAGTCATTTAGTTGTACTTAGTAATATTTGTTATTTATTTACTTTTTATGTATGTAACCTATATAAATAAATAAATATACGTCCCAATGCAGGGCACAGGCCTTGTCTCATAGAGATAAGTATTAGTGTATGCGGTGTTCAAATACCGCAGCGCTTGGAATTACCCATAAGCCCATACTCGCTTTTCTCTCTCTTTGAGAGAATGCGTGTGCCCTGTGTGGTTGCTGCGTGGTGTCGGCCTAGAGAATAGCACCAACCCAAATTCTTCCCGCGGGTGTCGAAAAAGGCGACTAAGACACAAACCGGGGGGTGGGCAGCAGCGCCCCCTGCAGTACAATTCCACCAAACTGCGACGCCAACACGCATGCCCAGCGTGGGGATTATGGGCATTACCCCCCAATAACAACAACCTTGCGCTATGGCGCTCATTAGGGGAGGGCTATGTCCAGCAGTGGACTAATATAGCCTGAAGAAGAAGAAGAAGTGTGCCCTGTAGCGGGATAAGCTACATAAAGAAATAATTATCTACCTTGGGCAAGGTCAAACTCAGTGTACTTATTAAAAGTGACTAGCTCGGTCCGAAGCTCCCATACATCATATGTAATTTACGCTGACCACCATTGATGGCACCTGCGGTCGTAAAACAATGGCTGTTTACGGGTTTTAGCGACGCAGATTGGAAGTCGCAAGCCTATTTGCCTGGTTGGTTATAAACTAACACTGTTTCCTTTACTGTTCCTACTTTTCAGACACGCTATACAGTCCGTCTGTGACACAGTTCCTTTTAAAACTAAAAGAGCATTTCCTTTTTTCCAATAAGTGTTTCGATCGATGTCGACCCTTGTATGTCCCCCACTGCTGGGGCAAGGGTCTCTTCCTGTATCGCAGGAGGCCATACTCCACCACGGGGGCAAAGTCCGAGTTGGTGGAGGATTGTAAGACAGTGGCAGGTCTTGCTGACAGAAGTTATCAAGCCGCCCATAAGGCCTCTGACATGGCTTAACGACTGCCATTACATGACAGCCGGCACCAACGGCTTAACGTGCCTTGCGAAGCACGGAAGCGCTCATAAAAATTGCCACTAGCGGTAGTCACGGGGCGGTCACCCATCCTGCAGCTGACCGCGGCTGTTGTTGCTTAACTCAAGTGATTGATTCCAATCACTCGGTTCGACTAGGCCAAGAGCGCTTCTCTTAAGTAATATTTTTGTATAGTGTAACTTTCGTGTATTAGTTTATTATCCTGTAAATATTTATGTCTAGAAGTACGTATATATATTTTGTTTACTATTTAAGTAGTTATTTGTACAATGTGTGTATATTAGTATCTATTTACACATATAGTAACAATAAATTTAAAACTAAACTTGAAATTGATTGATACACAGATAGGTGTATCAATCAATTTCAAGTTCAAGTTCAAGTTCAATTTCAAGAAACTAACAACTGTGACGTTCATTAGGTAAACGGAATTTTCGGATATTTTCATTAAAAAGTGATAGTTACTTTGCTAATTTCCGCCAAAAATCCCACAAGCACCATGCGGCTAGTTACTGCTTGCGGGATTTTTGGCGGAAATTAACAAAGTAATTATCACTTTTTAATGCTATTATGGATTTCCGCAAAGTAACGCCTTTTTCCATACAATAAGATATTTTGCCACAGTAAAACGTAGCCTTTGTATTAATTCAGGGTGTCAGCTAATTCCTTAACAAATTTTATTAAAATCACTCCAGCCGTTTAGGCGTGAAGAAGTGACAAGCATACACACTCACAACTTTCCCCTTTATAATATTAGCGTGATTTTATGTGATTTAACAAACTAATTGGAGCTTTTCATCCGCAGGTACTCCTAGCTACTGACTGGGCGGCTTCGTTCGCAAATCTACGCCACGATAAATTTGTTGGGTGCAGGCTTTCAGTGAACAGATTGAGTGCTAAGTTTCAAAACAGGGGGCGGGGTAACGGGGGTAAACGTGCACGCGGCAGTGGCCACTGGCTAACGTCTTTTGTTTTTGGTAATGTCCGGGATCCGGAAAAAATATGTGGCTTGGTCCTGGAACGAGTAACGACGGTATTTAGGTCCTTGGAAAGCTATTTCGATGTACTACAATCAATTTATAGAGCGGCCCACTTCGTAACAGTGTTTGCAGAAGTATTCCTTAATGATTCGCGATACTCATACATAGTTATATATTAAACGGCTCAAATCGCGATTATTTATTAGGTAAAACGTAATTACCTTATTTCCCGACGTAATAAATTATCGCGGTTTGACCCGTTATATAACTAAGTGTGTGCGGAGTCAAAAACGTTGTAGGGTCTCTTTAAATTATACTTTTTTCAGACAATTCTCTTTGCCCAATAGTCTTGTGAAATTCCGCAGTAGAAAAAGCACTTTCAGTTTTGCCCGATTTTCGTTCCCTAAACGAATAGAAAATATTTGCATTTGACTTTTATTTATTTAGACGACATGCCATATTAACTATTGTGGTGAATCAAAATAGCTACGTGCCATATATTTACTAGTGTTATTGGGTTTAGTCCATCTGACATCTTTTCACTGGGTGTAAAATCCGCTTGTTTATTCCCTTTGTTCCCCGAGACTGCCTATGGTGACAACTTACTATACATTTACGCTTCGGCGTTACTAAATTTAATATCAACATAGCCTAGAGTCTTCTATACATATGTGGCCGGTTCCTGAATTGAGAATTTCACCAAGTAAATAGACAGGTAAATGTTCTCTCACGCTCTTTGCCGAGAAATTCGAAGAGACAGCACTACAGTTAAGGTGGTTTGGGATGCTAACTAGCGCCACCAATGGAATAAAAATCATTTTTTTTATTACAACACGTTTTTATCTAAAAGTGAACATGACACATCTTAACAACTGAGACAACTATTTTTAGAACCTACAGTCTAAAACCTGAGACCAACGTTCAAAGAACGGCCGTTTTCGCCGGAAATCGATTTAAGTCCTACTATATTAATACTAGATTCTAGGCTATACGTTCTAAAAATTATTATTATAAGTTATTTTAATAATAATATTTTTTACACATATTATAAGATTTTTGATGACTACTTTTTGAAAAAAATCTATTATAATTTATATTTATTTATTTATTTTTAAAATATAATTTATGATTTTAAAATTATAGTTTATAATTTTACAATTTATAAAACAAGTTATGATTTTTATTCCATTGGTGGCGCTACTTAGCGCCCCTAAGCGCCTTGAGCATTTGGTTAGCGAAATTCACAATTCCGATTCTGGCCCATAGTCGTACAAATACCAGTCGGTGCTGACTTTGGCACAGCAATAGCTGTACAACTTTTGACACTATTTTGTAGTCCACCAAACAATCGCGTGGACATTATTCGCAACTCGCGTTCGCACCGTTGAGGTGCCACGTTACATTACACGAATATGATTGGTAGACTGCAAACTGTGTAATAAACCGACTATTGCCGTGCTGCATCACACATATCACTGAGTATATCGCTATATCCCTGTTGAATGAAGTTCGGCACTCAGGGGGCGACCACGTAAGTCCTCCACTGATTTAACCTACTTCGGACTGTCGTAAATACGTAAAACGTATTTTGACCCTTTGGAGTCGTCTGAATGCTGAATCCGATAGAGGAAAGTTACGTCAACAAAGGCAGGTTCTGGTATCTCTCAACACGGAGAGGACTCGCAAAAGATATTAAATTTAGATTTGGTACATGATGATTTTCGCGATGTTGTCCCCATAATAGAAAAGAGTACTTTTTCACTAGTATTTATTATAGACGCTCATACATAGTTATATTTTAAACGGGTCTAATCGCGATTATTTATAAGGTAAAACATAATAAGTCATCATCGACTGTACTCGCCACTTCATTCTACCCGTGACCACGGCAACTGCAATGCTGCCGAAACGTCGGGAATTAAGGTAATTAGGTTTTACATAATAAATAGTCGCAGTTAGACCCGTTTAATATATAACTACTTTTACACTCGCCTCGTCACTTAATTTTCTCTCCCGCCGTCTGGACGTAAGCGAACTTATGTTTTTTCTTTGTGTGATATAAAAAGTGTATATTATTGAAATGCATCAAGTCTATTGCCGATTTTTTCACGTTCCATTCAGTCCTTAGTAGATAGATGATCCGGTATTGGCTATGTATACGAAAGTGGCACGTCTTGGAACCGGAACTTTTCGGGAATGAAAGTACTGTTACATGCTAAGCCATTTTTTGATCTATTTATACTATGGTAAATAATTTTTTAATGATTTTGGTTATGTTGTTGGAATTTGTCTTTTATTTGGTTGTTTCTTTATTAAAAGGGTCGATTTAAATGCAGACGTAGTATTTTTTATCGTGCCAAGAAGTATTATTTTTAAAGTGACTTTAAATGCGTTTGTTAATTCCCGAAATGTGGACCATTTTGACTGTTCGCAACAATCACTGAAAGTGGCCGGACAGTGACGCTAACTAAGTGACATAGCCAATATGGACAGTAGATTTATCTTGGCCCACACTTGTTTTATTTTTCCAAACTAGAGTTTTCAATCGGTACATGCAAAAGTATACTTTATAACCCGCCACGAGCGATAGTATTCCTTAATAACTCGCGATGCTCGTACATAGTTATACATCAAACGGGTCCGATCGCGATTATTTATTAGGGTAAAACGTTATTACCTTAATTCCCGACGTTTCGACCACGTTGCAGTTGCCGTGGTCACGGGTACGTTTTACCTTATAAATAATCGCGGTTAGACCCGCATGTAACATGTATGTGCGGCACCTGCAAGAGGTTCGACGCGAGGTATTTAGTATAGCGCATTGTGAAGGAGATTTCGTGCTTTACAAGATGATGATTGGTGCGCTTATTTCTAGTCTAGTCGGTCCTTTAGCCAATGTTGCTCGCACAGAAGCTTTTATCCCTAGCATCAGCAGCGTTGATTGGGACAGTAAAAAAAATATTCCACTTTCTCGCTGACTGCCAACTAGTACCGTTTCCCTAAATCTGTGTAATTATTTCAAAGGTTATATCAGACGCTGTGTACTGTAGTATACTGGAGCTCGTCTGTTGTGATGAGCTTCTTGACTCTATAATATAATCATAACTATATGAATGATTCAAGTGTGGAGCTACATTTGTGTCGCTCATTGCCCGAACTTGACTTGTCTGGGTAATATCACTTGATGTCTTCAACGTTCTCAGTGTGCAGCCAAAGAGCTTACAGTGGCACCAACTTTTTTTGTAGAAATTTCGCTGTTGAATATATACATTACAAATAGTCTAAAATTAGGAGACCTGCGTATCTCTTCGTAAACGTGAATGAGCACCCTGAGAATCCTGGATGGTATACATAAGTTCTTCTTCTTCAGGCTATATTAGTCCACTGCTGGACATAGCCCTCCCCTAATACATAAGTTCGCCCAACTGTATTTGACGCGGCAGTCATATAAAGACTGCCAAGCGAAACTATTTTTAATAATGTAAATAGGTAACATTGTTTTATTACTTAACTACTTGAGGCTGAATTTTGTCAAACTCTGGCCGTCTTACAACAATAGCGTCTAACTTTAAACTATATCTAAATATTTTTTTAGGAATTCGGTTCGATACGAGTGCTGGACACGAGTAGGTAATGTGTGCTAAGATCCTAGGGTTAAAAGATGTGAAAGAGTGCCGTTTTAGTCATAAAAGTGACATCACATTTTAATGAATGAATTAAGTACTAAGTGTATCACAATGTAGGTTAAAATTAAATATATATAATACGTTTTATTAACTCCAATTTGTACCCTAGTGAGTATCCCAAACTATACTGTAGTTTTATTTTAGGTTGGCGAAGCACTCGACGAATGCCAAGCTAGTACATTTTTTTATTTCTTTTAAGCATATTTAAACAAAAAAGAAATCATTAGGAACACAAGCTTTATTTTTCGCTATAGTAGGTGCCAAAGGGGGTTTAAAATGAAATCGCTAATCGAATCGGTAATTCATTCCCATTACTCTCGACTGCATTGTCTAACCTGTGCTTTTATTAACTTTCTAAACCATCGGTTCACAATCGTCCACTGTTGGACTATGGCATCCCGCGTACGCAAAAATCAGCTTCCTTAAACCGTCAGTCCAGCTGCCTACGCTGCATTGGCCGGTTCGTGATCTCTATTCTAGTTATTCGTCAAATTTGACCAGCTCACTCCCACTGCAGCTTGCTAATCTTAGAGACTACAGAAGTAGACTCTGTTTCTTCCCAGGTAGAGTCCCACACTTTCCTGGTTTTCTCTATTTCAATTTGTCTAGAGGCCAGCGTAGTGATGTCTTTTATTACATCCGAAATAAACGAAACGCGTTTATTTCATTGGCGAAGCGCAATTTCTCGTAAACATTGAGTGTAGGAAGGTACGGAGATAGATACTGATACTTCGTTCTTGTCACAAATCACATCCAATTTACTGACAAATTATCTGGCCCAACTAGAAGTCATCGCACTGTATGACGTTTTACTTTTCCGTTTTCTCTTTTAACACCCGCAGTGTTTACCTGGCCGCGTAAACTACTAAAACACGTTATGCATCATTTTAGACACACGTGTACCTACATAGTTTCTTAGCTACGTGTGTACCCGGCGTAATAAAGTAACTAGTTTGAAAAAAACCGACTGAGAAAAACACGCACTGAAAAATGGAGTTCAATGACTCTCTCTTGGATTCCAACAATGGGGAGTTTTTCTTTTTGAGTATATAAAAAAAGTAGTTCTCAAGAAGTGTGTAGATGGCGCTGAACTGACTACGTTACTAGCCGTGTCTTACGATTTGAGACGATTGATAAACATTGATCGACTAAATATTGTTATTTACATAATGTAAGTTTAGTTTTATGATCTCAAAAATCCAAGAGAAATAATAAAATAGTAATGTGGTTTTCCGTACCTTGCAGTAACTTACCAAGTTCAGCGCCATCTATCCAGCGACTAGGGAAGTATTTAGAAAACAATAAAAAGAAAATCCCTCATTAACATTGACTAGAAAAATATGGTACCTACCACTCATTATTACAAAAAATTGAATGAATAAAATCAGACAATCTAGAGAAAAATTAAACAAAACACTAACTCGCGCCTGTATCCCAAATCTATAGGCAGAGACAAAAATTGTGAATAAATCTCGCTGAATATACTTAAAAGGAGAAACACGGACGAATTGAGAACCTCCACTTTTTGTGAAGTCCGTTAAAAACAGGCGCATACTTAGTTATACAAGAGTAGGTACGGTACGTGACAGCCCCTCAAGGTTTATGTCTCGCAGATTGCGAGGTTTTCACGCGACGGTCATGCTCCAACATGCAGGCTGTCAAGGGCACCATTACTGAAGATTTAAGCCATCCTATCGTTACATAATACCATAGACGAATAAATACAAGAAGCAGCGTACGCCGCAAAAAGCTCAAAATTTTGTATTAAATCTAGATGGCGCTGACTCATAGCCTGGAAATTTTTGTTTGGACGCTTGAAGACGATAAATTTGGATAACTCTTATGCCAATCGAGCCCAAAAGTTATCTAGTTTTTTTTATAAATACAAAATTTTGGGAAAAAACAGTTTTAATATTTTAGTTTCTCGTGCATAATTTACCACCATTTATGTATTTATTCGTATTAATATTTATTTATTCGTCTATGATAATACCAACAATAAATTATTGAAGCATAATAAAAATATATTTTCCCATTGACATGTTACTTAATGGTTTAGAAGTAACAATACAAAGTACTCTCTTTGTGTAATATTATGATGACTATGTATTTTGGACCAGTGAACGAAACTGTGTGTTATGTACCTATATATTGTACATGTATGTGCATGATTGTTGCCGGCTACTGTACGGCGTCGTGTCCTAGTTTCGTGAACTCTTGGCAACTCTCTTTTTGAGTTGTCTTCGCTATCACTCGTTGTCCTACATTTTTATCTAACAGCTATAGCATAGATATTGAAGAGGTGATAAGAAACAAAAATGTCAGCGTGGGTTTACTGATATTTTCATTGTGTATACACGAAGAGAAAAATGAAAATGGATTTAAGAGTCTCATCATATTCAGTAAGGTTTAGATTTCGCGAGTTGAGGTAAATTTAGTCATAGGTTAAGGTGGACGTTTTACTGTAGGCCGCTCTTTTTTGAGCTATTGTTGTATTGTATGTACCCGATACTTGTTTACGTCGTTGTAATGTTAACTAAGACGAAACTCAGTATTACTGTTCAGTGTTAGACACAAATCATGTTTATGTCACAAAGTTAGTGGTAAAAAAATCAATTAGTTCAATAATTGTGTTCTATTATGATTGTTTATGATTGTTATTTCAATTTTTGTTTTGTCTTTATTGGATACGATTATTTGTTTATTTTTTTATATAATGATGAAATTACCTTTTTTCGTTTTATAAATTGTTGTTTAATTTTCTTTTGTATTAGTAAAATGGTAAACTTATGGACGTGTGTAGCTTTACATCACGCTATGTTGATCTTGTGCACCGTATACATATAAGGATTACTATTTTGTTCGTCAGTTTTTCGGCCTGCTAAATCCTTCGTTATAATTTTGTTATTCTTATTTAGAATTACGCAAAAATCCTTTTTGTCTTAGTGATCGTGGAATATTTGTGTTGCTCAATGATAGTTGAATGAACGTAGACATAACAAGAATAAAGACGCATGCACGCAACAATTTCAGCCTCTGTTCAGATTCACGTGGCATTCAAAACCTGCACCATGCCAATCGTCTAACCGTAAAATTTCGCACTGATTGCTATCGCAAAAGTCAGGATTTCGACAAGATTTGATGCACATTAGGCCTCTGGCTTGATATAATGTGCACGAGTAGACTTGAAGCGGCAATGACATCCACGCGTTCATGCAATACAATTACTTGACGTACAATAGGGATGCCATGCGTCCTGTATCCGGGACTGACAACACCATCATGGTCCGTATTACTACTTGTCCCTTATTATTTTGTTCCGTATTTCGACAAAATATGTTTACAGTGAATAATCATGTGCAATAGAATTATAGTATTATCTAAGGTTAACACGAGCAGTAGACATAATTAAAACTGTTTTTATACGGATTTATGCTCGTTTATTAAATTTTTTACAATTTTTCAACGTTTCGGCATTTTTTCATCCGGGACCGCGGCACCTGAAAAAGTGCCGAAACGTTGGAAAATTGTAAAAAATGTAATAAACGAGCATAAATCCGTATAAAAACAGTTTTAATTACATTTATTATTTACAAAAAAAAAAAAGTTTGACGAAGGTTAAAGCCATTTTACTAAAATTATTTTAAAGCTGTGGGAAAACAGCTCGTGCCATGATGTCATCTGATGACACTGCCAGATAAACTGACATCGTAATCACTAGTAGTCACAAAAAAGCATAGGTAAAGTTGACCAATGTTCACCTAAGCGTGACGTCACGCGGTGTGATGGCTGTTTCAGTTAAGATTGCTGAAAGCCGTATATAATCTTTAATTTAATTGAAAATATTGGTAATCTCTTTTTTTTAAAGTAAATCAATGTTACAAATTCTTTTATTATGTACTTTCGTCATTGGGGCCATTGAATGCATATTGATTTAACGTTAAAATGTTTACGTTCAATAGAAGTCCTTGTATATATGAAAAAAAAAAAGAGATCGCAAAAAAACTAAAACCACTTCAAAATATGACTCGGCGAAAAAATCACTTGATGTTAATTCAATTTATAAATTGGAAAAAACTTTTTTGTGTATCAAAAGAGAAAATGTCCCGTTGTAGTTCCTAAAAGTTATGGCAGCCCTATCTGGGTCTAGTATCTATCTGACGAAGCCAACACGCTCTATGAACCTGCTTCTGAATGCTACTTTACTGTGCAAAGCTGTTATTATTGTTGCATGCATGTCAGTTCATACGTCATTCGCTCATATCTAAGTCTGTTTCAGTACAAAACATCGAATGTGTAAGGCCAATAGTTTCCTGGGATCGACATTAGGTTACTATTAAATTTCATTTTGCCAAACAGGCTCTGCTGTTCTTTACAGGGTATGCATTTTTTTTTCTGCGATCCAAGATTAAAATTAAAGCCGCGTTTTCACGGTCTAGTGGACTCGGACCGAGTGCGCCATCCGAGTACACTAATGCTTCTGATTGGCTATTTTGGTGTTGTCACGAAAAACCGTCCAATCAGAAGCATTAGTTTACTCGGATGGCGCACTCGGTCCGAGCGTACTCAGAACGTGAAAACCTGGCCTCAGTTTTATTGTCATTTTATCGTTGGTCCAGATGACGTAAAATAGACAGCACGTGAACTGGTGATTTTGCAACTCACATGTAAAGGTTGATTTTTTGTCGAATGCGACGCAAAATGTACCTATATTTTTGCGTTGAAAATGCTGCTTTTATTTCTGGCGTCATATCGCCCACTCATTTTACTTGTGACAACTGAGATCCAAAGCGGGACAACAGATAAAATTATGGATGTTTTAAATATAATCTGAGTGGGCGGATACACGATGCTAATTAAATTTCTTACGCCGTTTTTCTGTATCAAAAATCAAGTACCTATGTACATATTACATAAGATAAAAATATTCTTTATTGTACACCAGGAAAAAACAAACAAAACATAATTACAAAGATACAGTACAATTGGCGGCCTTATTGCTTAGAGCAATTATGATTTACATAATTATTTTTCACTCAAAAGCAATTAAATCAAAAATAATAATAATACACCATGGGCGTCATCTAGATGTCTAACAATATAAATAGCTACTAATCTAAATAGCTAACATTTGAAAAGTACATAGTTCTGTATTAGACGGGTCTAATCGCGATTATTTATTAGCGTAGTTACCTTAATTCCCGACGTTTCGGCAGCGTTGCAGTCGGGAATTAGGGAAATTAAGTTTTACCTAATAAATAATCGCGATTAGACCCGTTTAATATATACAGTCTATTTATTCTTACTTGTCCAATTTAGTAAACAAGATTCTACCCTTAAACTGTGATTTTTTAGTCCAAAACTGCCATATTTCCATAAAGGAAGTAACCTGGAACACTCTTTTAGATAACACGCTGCCAATTTTATAAACATAGTTCATGAATTTGCGAGAAAATGTCTAGTTTAGGCATCTAATCTCAATTTTAAGGTTAGAATCTTGTTTACTAAATTAGACAAGTAAGAATAAATAGACTGTAACTATGTACGATCATTGTGAATTATTAAGAACTAGTCAAGTCCAGCATATATAAATTGTAGCATAGAAGCAAACTATGCAAATAAATTATTTTAATTTTTCTTTTCATTCATTCTCTTTCATTGTCACTCTATCGGTACTCTGCCCCGATAGAATCACAAGGAGAGCCATCAAAGAACAGAACTATCTATTTGTTTATCCATGTTTCTCTTCGTTCCCGCGCATAAAATGAATATTCCCAAGCTGTCGGGCATATTTATTGAAAATGGTCATCCGGCAGACATTTCCCAACTGTCCTCACTCGTGCGCCCGTCTTAAGGTGACCCTAGTCGAAGTAGCAGAGCGGTAGACCACCGGCCTCTCAACCGGGAGGTGGTGGATTCGAATTCCGGCGTCGGTGTCTTTGTTTTCTTAAGTTTTACTTACGTTTGTAAAGTTGTAGTAGCAACGCCGCTAACTGTGAAGGCAAAACTTCCTTGGTAACCTGAGTGTCTGTGGTGTTTTAAGGACTCAGCGCTTGAAAGTGGCAGTCTGAGGACGCGCGTGGTACTTGAGCCCATTCTCTATTTGCAGTCTATATAGTTTATTTTGTACACGTATATAGACCCGTCTGCTCCAACTCCAAGGTTTGCTGGAAGAAATCTCTTACAGAGATAAGCTCGCCTTTGTACATGTTATTTTTTTTATTATTTTATTTTATTTACTCAACAAAAATCTCTTATGTAATGTCTTATGTCATTTCTTATGCAATGTCCTATTGAATGTTTCGTATGACCCGCAGTTAGACGATTATGCGCTACTTGAAAGCAAAGTCGAAGTTTAGCTTTAGAAATAGCCTTGAAAGATTGCTCCGTTACGTTTAATAAAATCTGTACATAGTTACTAGTTTTTCCCATCGGTAAAAAGTGCTAATATTTTTTCCATAATTCTAAGATTCCCAGTCAATTAACCTTTTTAAGAAAATGAAAAGTTTGCATTGCAATCGAATTGTAATAGTCAACCATTAATTGTAGTTCTACGAAATATGGCTCAGGGTAGCCTTAAGGCGTCTTTAAGGCGCTACGCGGTGCTAAGCGCCACCAATAGAATGAAAATCATAACTTGTTCTAAACTCTCATTTTTTTCAAAAAGTGGTCATCAAAAATATTAGCAACTGTGAAAACTATTTTCTGAACCTAGGATCAACGACGAAGGACTTTAATGAATTTCCGCTAGAACCTGCTTCAAAGTCCTAGGACCACTAGACCATTCTTGGACCTAGGTTTTTGTCAGCTGGTTCAGAAAAGAGCTACTATATTTATTAAGATTTATCATGTTCGCTTTTTCCAAAATCGCGTTATAAAGACTACTTGTGCCCGCGACTTCGTCTGCGCAGAATTATCGGGGAAATTTTTTTCCTACTTGACACTTATCGTCATATTTTGGACAATTCACACATGTTTGTAAATTTTAGCCTATGTTTTATACTGATGTATAAGCTATAATATAGCTTACATTAATATAATTATTGTAAAGTTTCATCAGAAGAAGAAGAAGAAATACATTTATTTATCGCCACACATACATATACAAATCGTAGAATAGAAACAAAATATAAAAAAAAGTAATAAAAACAAACAAATACGACAGAACACAGCAAGCGGATACGGGTCATGTCCATGCGGCGATAAAACGGCCTCAGGCTCAGTACTTGCTGCAGGTTTTTTGCCCACAGCACTGATTTTCAGCAAGGGCCTGGTGACAGTGACTCACGGAAAGTCGCATCGAAACCTACGACGTACAATACAATACGATACGAGGCGATACGATAATTATATTATTGTAAGCTATATTGTAGCTTATACAACAGTATAAAACATAGGCTAAAATTTACAAACATGTGTGAATTGTCCAAAATATGACGATCATCAAAATCCATTCAGTAGTTTTTACGTGAAAGAGTAAAAAAGATCCATCCATCCACACTTACAAACTTTCGCGTTTATAATATTAGTAGGTAATAGGATATGTTTTTTTCTATTGGTGGCGTTGATTAGCACCTCACAGCGCCTTAAAAGCCCCCCCCCCCCCCCAATTAATCACGTCCGCATGAAACTCTGTAAACGTAGCAAACGACAAACAGATCAAACAAAGTTTGATAGATTGATTTTTCGTGGTATATTATAGACTATTAAAAAACGATTTTGTACAACCCTGGGGTATTATTTTACATTGACTGGCTCCATTGCGACCTGCGTCGATCCCATTAGAAACTAGGGCGCATACACATTATTTTATGTTAAATTAACATCACAAAATTGTTTGGTGACTTACTTTTAAGTTATTTATTTTAGATTTAATTTTAAAACAAAGTTGCATATCATGAAATTCTAATAACCTTAGGAAATTGAATGTCTTCACATATTCTTGGCTGAGTTCTGTGTGTGGAATTTTTATAATACCTACATAAACGAAAGTATTTCCAACCATTGTAGGTGCAGTCGATAGTGGATCATTGTTCCAGTAAAATGTAACTGAGTATTGCTTAGTAATCTGTCGTCTGTACGACCTCTTTCAACGGCAAAGAGTCAGAAAAAACGAGCCAAAGAAGTTCGGTCATGAAATTAAAGTTCGGTTATCGTTCATGGCTATGACTTCAAAATCTTAAACATTTAGTTCCTATATTTCTAGTATTTAGAACTATTAACAATTTCAGCGCAGTCGTCCTTAGTTCGAACATATTCAGAGGGCAGCCAAGAAATTGTTTGTTTAGGTATACGTAGATACTATCGCGAGGGCGTGCAGTATTATACGTATATACTTACCTTTAAAATGACCTTGTAGAGTGCAAAGATTAAGTTTTAACAAATACCTAATAATCACAAAGTAAATAAAGCTTGTAGGGGACGTCCGTCGATTACTTGACGTGATTTTACTTTACCCTTCTCCCCCGCGTCGAAATAGGCCCTATTTTTTTATAATGATGACACAACATATTATTGTAGTGACGTAGAACTTATGTACATTCTGTGAATGAAAATTTGACGTGAGATTTTTATTGACTCCCTGTCTCCAAGTGAGATTTGGTTCTGGGAAACCCCCATTTTTACGTAATCATTGGACGTCCCTTTGCTAAGGGGAAAGAATCGCTAACACATCAAAATTCTATCAGTAGCATTGATGTCATATAGGTACTTAAACTTATTTAAAAATAAAAGTTTTTTAATGTCTTTTGTTTTGTTTTCTTTTTGTTTACATCTTTTACGTAACTCTTTTGTAAGCACACAAACTATTTTGCCCGGTGCCCGTACCTAATGGTCAACCCAAAATTATTTTAAAAACAATAGCAGCTTACAAAAGTGTTACAAAATTACACTTTGTTTTTTACTCTTACTAGTCCAAGCTCGATTAGCAAACGAGCTGTCCATAACACGCGCCTACCTGAAAGGTGGCTCGAAATCTTGTCATTGTTACCTTCGAATTTATATATTATATAAAAAAATAACTATGCTTACATTTGGCGCGAAGTCTCGATCTTGTACAAAAAGAGGCACTTACACGAGCAATGAAAATTAATACTTTCGGGAATTTGCCGGGATGCCACATGTAGAAATACTGTCTAGAAATACCGTCTCACCAGTATTGAGCGATAGGAAAACAATTATGTCGAGCCAAATTCTCTCGGACTAGTCCTCCAGTTGCTGCATTACATCTCAGAACAAGGGTGTGACCACGTAAGTCCTCCACTGTATGGAGTTGTCTGATTTTGCCTACTCCAAACTATTAGGTACATACATATTTTGACACTTTGGAGTAGTTTACATGCTTTACTCCATGGAGTGGAAAGTTACGTGATACAGGGGCGGGTACCGGCACTCTTTTTGTTTTTTGGCAAAAAATACCCGTGAGCAGTGTAAGCGCCTCAAGCTCTGCAGCGTTAGACTAACGAAAAGCGCTAAACGCGAAAGAAACCGCATCAATGTAACCATAGCAACTGACTTAGGCTTAGCGCGCATTGAGATTATCGCCGCGATTTTTTCGGACCGATTTTAAATCGCGTACTGATTTGGTTGCGCAAATATTTTCGCAAGTGCGTGCACCTTCATACATTTTTTAAATAAATATTTTTTTTTAATAAAAAATCGCGCTGTGAAATATCGTAATGCGTGCTAACCCTTATTGTATGTGTAACTTGAGAATAAGTGTCCAATTGTGACTCGTAATATTTAATTGAATTTTAAAGACTGCAATTTATTTGATATTATAATATATTTGATTAGTTTCGTGTTAATGGCTGAGGGTGAAGTAACTTTAATCAATTGTACACATTTTACATGTTATCTTCTAGCTGTATACTAACTGTAATGTGAATTTCTTGGTATCCGTATATTCTATACATATTCGACAGTTTTAAGATGCATTCTACTCGTTAGAAAACCTAGCCGGGGGTAAAATTTGAAGTTGTATTGATATTTTAAAAAATTCTACCCTCAGTAAGGTTGATCTGTGTATTGGGAGTATTAGAAATGGCGGTGAATCAATCTATACAGTATCGATTAATAAGTGTTATCCCCGTGTATGTCTATCCTTGATTGTGAGAATGAAATAAATCATATTTAATTGGGCATAGCGCTTTCTTTGCCATCGTATTCCTAAAGTGACATTGGTATAATGATGCCGCTAGCAGACATAGTTAGACCTGAGATTTCCGCACTTAGCCTCATAGTTTGGCCATTGTACGTAGCAAGCGCTGAGGTACGTTAACACTTCAGACACTAGGGTTTCCTTACGATGTTTTCCTTCACCGTCGCGAGTGGTATTGCTACTATAATTTCACAAATGTACATAACTTAGAAAACAAAGTCATTGGTACATGCCGGGGTTTGAACCCACGACCTCCCGATTGAGGGGCCGGCGTTCTACACCGCTCCGCTACCACCGCCCTTGCAGACATAACATAAGCAGCTTACGTAGGTGTAACAAAATCCCCAATTAGAGCGGAAAATGTACGGATGCTGCCCGTTCATAAGAACCACTTTTACTCTACGAATAAAGTGTTTCTTTCTACGAAATTCACACTCAAAGGTTTCTGAATTGAGAATTTCGCTAAGTAAATACTTAACTGTAGTGCTGTCTCTTCGAATTTCTCAGTAAAGAGCGTGACAGAACGTTACTTAAGTATTTCACTCACTTTTCCTTCAGCAACTCTCCATCGTGGGTTGCCTGGAAGAAATTGATCTAAACAATAAGGCCGCCAATCGTACTGTATCTTGTAATTATGTTTTGTTTGTTTTTTCCTGGTGTACAATAAAGAATATTCTTATCTTATTTATTTAGTGAAATTCTCAATTCAGAAACCGGCAATTACACTTTTTTATAAACCTATTTACAAAAACTCTAGCTAACCGTGCCAGCGCTCCCCGAATTGCGCGAATGGGCAAGTAGTGAAATTTTGAACCTCTAGAATATTCTCTGTACTTACTTACAGACAGCGACATCTGGCTGAAGTAATTTGCATCACTTGCAGACTTTACCAATGTAATGTGCGTAAGATGCGCTTCTGAGTACATCACTAGTGACGTGAACGTTCAATTCAATTCAATTTTTGGCACAAATTTTTGGGCGAAATGGCAGCCAGCTGTTATGGACTATTTCTGCCAGAGTCACGTTTTGATAAGACATGGACTAAACGCATCCACATTGGGCTATACTAAGGGCGAGATAAATAGTCGTTGCTTAGCCCAAGTCCGTACTCAAGCTTCCCTAAGCGTTACTTCAGGCTAACTTAGCTAAGTGTCAAAGTAGACGTTTGCTTACCTAATCATGTTCTTAGGCCAATGCTAAGAATTAGTCCGGGTTTCGCGACTTAGAGAGTGCCAAAGTACTGTCTATGATAGACAAATCGATTCTTAAGCAAGTGCTTTCGCTAAGACTTGTTCTTATAAGCGACTATTTATCTCGCCCTAAGTGACGGCGGCGGTAACAAATTTTCGGTTATACTAAAACATTAAACCAGACTTTATTGATGTATCTATCTGCCTACCATTCGAGAGGTCCCGGGTTCGATCCCCGGCTGGGGACAAAGAACCCCAGGTCTGGGATGATTATATGTTTGTGATGTCGTTGTTTCTGGTTTCCACGACACGGTATCCTGGTGTGGGACCAGAGGCAATGTATGAGCCAGCATGTAAATGTTATGTTATAATTTTATAATCTATGAATGAAGTCATTGGTTTGACCATAGAGAACACTTTATTGCAAAACAGGAAAAAAATAATTACACCCCGTAGAGGTTACACCCACGATTGATGTGTAACACGTCGAAAGTAGGTAGGTACCTCGCAAAAGGGCTGTCTGACTGTGGCAGGTGCATAGAGATTTTGCCCCCTCTGGCCACGTGGTCCGACTGGCTTTGTCCTACCAATCGGACGACATGATCTTTTTTTTCCAGTTGCCGGGTAATGCCGCAAGTTATCCCACAGTTGAACGTGGGGTCATTTTAGCGATAATTAGTCATCTATGTTTTCAACTTTACGACGGAGAAAACTTCGAAATTGCGATAACAATTTTAGTACAATTGCAAAGTTTCGGCCTTAGTAAAAGTTGGAAAAGGTTCGATTCTTAGAACTCCCCATTTTTGCAAGTCTTCAACTTTAATACTGTTATTTATAAAACACGTTTCTACTTACACTCGAGCAGTTTAAATTAGTTATTTATTTAAGGCTGAGGTCTCCATGCAGGAAATAAATATTTAGGTATTATAATATTATTATTTACTGCAGTGTGCAGGTCATACCTGCCGCAGAACCGATCACCGTTGGGTAGACTGGTTCTATAGTGGAGACCGCGAATCGGCAAACGCAGCGTAGGACGCCCTGTGACCAGGCCCTTGAGTCTAATACTTACCTACATAGATTTTCAATAGAATGGTATAAGCACGATAATAGTTGTTTTTCGCCTCAATTTGGTAGTCTACAAAGAAATAGCAATGCAATGTCCTTCCAAGGTTAATAACCGCACAAATCAAATAGGCATTTCTTGCGAAAAAGATCGGATCGCGCAAGGCGCCGAGTTAAGTAGCACGGGTTATACGATTGCAATGCGATTGGTTACTAGACTAGCGATAGTGTGAATGAAACGACCATTACCGGTCTAACATGACTCTCTTGAACAACTATGCATTTTAGAGACTCGCCTCCCTGGTGGAGCGACGACATTCGCAAAGCGGTGGGCAGTAACTGGAAGAGGAGAGCCGAAGATCGGGCTCAGTGGCGTGTCTTGGGAGAGCCGCGAACTCTGTCTATCCGTGCCAGCGCCCTTCCAACTGAGCTATTGGGCGACTCACCGGCATCAGTGAAATTTAGAACCTCTTTACAATATTCTTTGTATTACGTACAGGCAGCGAATATCGTAAAGAGCTGCAGCGACGACAATCGACCGCAAAGCGGTGGGCAGATCGGGCTCAGTGGCGTGTCTTGGGAGAGGCCTATGTCCTATAGCAGTGGATTGGCACCGGCTGATTAAGATGATGACGATAATTATTAGGTACTATTAAATAGTCAGTGGTAAAGAGAAGGCCAAACTCGAACTGCACTTGAAGTGCGTTTTAAGTAATCGTAGTTTTATAAATAAGACTGTAACAGCCTTATTTATCCTCCTTAGGGCTGATTTTTAAATAGTGAGATAACTTTTATCTGAGGAATAAAAATGGCGGTTTGACATAATTTTCATACGTAAGCTGTCAAACCGCCATTTTTATTCCTCAGATAACTTTTATCTGAGGAATAAAAATGGCGGTTTGACATAATTTTCATACATAAGCTGTCAAACCGCCATTTTTATTCCTCAGATAAAAAAAGTTATCTGACTATTAAAAAATCACCCCTTTAGTCAAGGACAGGATTGAAGAGATTAAAACAAACTATTCCTTAAAACACTCCAATACGCTGACTAGACTGTAGTGGAAATGGTGGTGGCGGAGAGTTAGAACACCGGTTTCTCAATCGATAGGCCCTGAATCGAATCCTGGAATGTACCAATAACTTTATTTTTTAAGTTATGTACATCTGTGAAATTACCGTAACGCTACTAGTCGCTAACTGTGAAGGAAAACTTCGTGAGGAAACCCTAGTGTCTAAAGTGTTAACATACCTCAGCGGTTGCTACGTACAATGGTCCAAATATGAGGCTAAGTGCGGAAACCTTAGGTCTGAATACTATCTACACTACATAGTCTGTGGGGGAAATTTTACAAGGAGAGAACGTAATAACGAAACTACGCTGTGCTAACTAGCGCTATCAATGACAAAATCATATATTCTTTTATAATGTGTCTTTGGTGAAGTGGAAAAGTGAATATCATAAATCTCTATAAATATACCTGGTAGCGCTTTTAAAATCCTGCTAACAAAAACCTTGGTCCAAGAATGTAGACCTAAAGCAGTTTTGCCAAAAACGGCAGGTTTTATCGGAAATCGATTGAAGTTCTATGTTCTAGACTGTAGGCTCTAAATGTCAGTTGTTTAGATTTATGATGAAAAATAACGTATTATACTAATTATAATAACGTATTATATCATATATACGATATTTATACTATTGATTGCGATAGTTAGCACCGAGTAGCGCCTTCTAAATAAACACTCTAAAGCTTTGGTTTCCTAAGATAACGGTGTCGTCCTATAGCGGCCGTAATACAGAGATGCTGGAACGTTGTCTATACCAACACGGTGTCAATTATTCTCTAGGAAACCGTGCCATTTTGTTTGCATAGACAACGTTATATGACGGTACCGTTATCTTAGGAACCAAAGCTTAACCCTTAACCAGGCAATGTACAATGGACCACATTAAATTGAATCCAATCAACTTGAAATTAAGTGCAAAACCAATGAAAAATTCATACTACCCACGCCTGGTTAAGGGTTAAGAAATCTTTGCTCGTGCATATTAAAAAACCTTGCACATCACAGACCCGTCACACACGACCGACAAAAACGACCTTTGATCGCGCCCTCTTGTTTTACGTAACGACATAGAGCAAGATTAGGCTATTAGACGATAAAAAGCGGGGAATGCGTGCAAAATAAAAAAAATCATATCTACATACAGGTAGAGTAGAACGCACATTTCAGAATAAAAAGGGTCATTTCTAAACAAACATCTTTATCTTAATTAATAAATACATCATTGTCTATTTATTTATTGACACGCAGATTGCCTTATTTTAACAATGGCTTGCGGGATACTGTGCTCTCAAAGCTCAGCGCGCGGGAAATAATTGCAGGAATCGAAGAAATAGGCAAACTATGTAAAAAGCCTCTTAAGGCGCTTTTGGGCGCTGTCTAGCACCACCAACGTTATAAAAATCATAACTTACACTATTTTTTCTTTTTAATGCACTAACCCGTGCTAAGGACAATTTTAAAAACCTATTTAGAGGCTAAAAATTCCACCCATGCCGGGATTCGAACCCGCAACCTCTGGCTATCCGTGCCAGCGCTCTTCCAATTGAGCCAATGGGCGACTCACCGGCATCAGTGAAATTTCGAACCTCTTTACACTATTCTCTGTATTACGTACAGGCAGCGACATCTGGCTGAAGTAGATTGCATCACTTACAGCCCCGACTACCTACTTTGCAGTTAGGTTTTTACATCGGAATGATATCGCTGTACCCACATGATTATACTATTTTTATTTTTAATGCACTAACCCGTGCTAAGGACAATTTTAAAAACCTATCTAGAGGATAGCCAGAGGTCGCGGGTTCGAATCCCGGCATGGGTGGAATTTTTAGCCTCTAAATAGGTTTTTAATATCATAACTTGTTTATAAAACGTTTTCATCTAAAAGTGAACATGAGAAATCATAACAACTATGATTACAATTTTTGGAACCGACAGTCGCGAACCTAGGATCAACAATCTAGGCTGTGTGTTCTAAAAATAGTTACCACAGATATCAAGATTTCTCAGGTTTACTTTAAAAAAAAATGTATTATAAAAAAAGTTATTATTTTCATTCCATTGTTTAGTTAGCGCCCCTAAGCGCCTTAAAAAATAGTTTTGGCTAATCTTCTTTCAATCTCGCCGTTCCCAACCAGCCACATTGGTTAGCCTTCCCAATTTAGATAGCATCAAACCTGATCCTAGAATTAATTACCAGTGGGCTAGAGCTGACAATTATCCGTATCACTGATACAACATAAAATATTTCTGTTTTATTTATAAAACATTATTCCTTAAAACACTCATCAGGTGCAATTTAAATAGTCTGCGTTAAAAGGAGAGACCTAACTTAAGTTAAAAGGTTATGGATCCATAGGGAATAAACGTAATAACATGGGTCTTATTGCGAATATTTATTAGACTTGATTCTATATTTAACTACTAGCTAACCCCGCAAGCGTTATATTGACATAATATTTAGCCTACGACCTATTCTCAGACGTATCAAATACACACAGTACATAAATAGTATTTCTTAATCACTCGCAATGCACAGTATATTTAATCGTTAAGCCAGGGCGGTGGTAGCGGAGCGGTGTAGAACGCCGGCCCCTCAATCGGGAGGTCGTGGGTTCAAACCCCGGCATGTACCAATGACTTTGTTTTCTAAGTTATGTACATTTGTGAAATTATAGTAGCAATACCACTCGCCGACGGTGAAGGAAAACATCGTAACGAAACCCTAGTGTCTGAAGTGTTAACGTACCTCAGCGCTTGCTACGTACAATGGCCCAACTATGAGGCTAAGTGCGGAAATCTCAGGTCTAACTAACTAACTAACTATCGTTAAGCCATGTGGCTTTATGGGCGGCTTGATAACCTCTGACAGTAAGGCCCGCCACCGTCTTACAATCCTCCACCAACACGGACTTGGTCCACGGACCTTCCTGCGATGCAGGAAGAGACCCGTACCCCAGCAGTGGGGACATACAAAGCGTTGAAATCAATTATTATTACATTATACTTTATGGCACACGAAACATTTAACAGGAAATTCTATACAATTAACATGTACAAAGGCGAGCTTACAATAATGTCGCGGTCCTATACCGAACCATCTAGAAGCCTATAGAATAGTCACCGCATGCTGCGTTTTAGTAAACAATAAACGCTGCAAGCATTAATGACTCGTATGTCTACTAGCATAAGGTTCAAAACTCTTTGAATGGGTTACTGTTCGAGCGACGTTGCCGCGTGTACCAAGTGTAGGTACGTAGGTACGGAATGTTCGAGAACCCTTGCCGGCGGATATAATTAGCGGCCGCCGCGGCGCGCTTGGAATAGCGAAGAGTGAACTTCGAGCGAACATACCTGCGATACGAGCGATAACCTACGACCTCAGCGATACTATTGGACTTCGATTGGAATCTACGTGTGGACTTCGTGTCGTGAAGACCTGCAGACCAGACCCTGCGTGAATAAACCCTTAGTTGTCATTGGCGTTTTACGTCCAAATCCAGAACCCTAGCCCTCAACAATAATAATCGCGATTAGGCCGTTTAATATATAACTACACACAAAAAAATCATAAACATTTCGGAGGAGTTCGATAACACTGTGACACGAGATTTTTATACATTTAATAAAAGCGCATCGCGAGTCATTAAAAATTACTGTAAGAAAAGACTATTCGAACTGCCTCTGAGAAGCGTTTTGGAGGAAGCGCCTTTTCATTACAAGTAACACCGCCAGTCTACACGCAATGCTGTGTCGGGCCCTAAGCCTCCCTTTCAGCAACTAAAATTGCCACTGAATGGGTTCCACGCGACGGATATCGAAGCGGAGATGGCGGGACGATCTCTCAACCTTCTCGCCCGGATGGGAGATAACTGCTCAAGACAGGGAGGAGTGGAAGTTCATGGGGGAGACATTTGCCCAGCAGTGGGACATAAACATCGCCGACTAATAAAAGTCTATGAGCTTCGAGAGTCGGCAAAAAATACAGTCGTCGTCGTCGTCGCCGTCAGGCTATAGCAGTCCACTGCTGGACATAGCCCTCCCCTACAGAGCGCCACGTTGTGCTATCATAGGGGATAATGCCCGTAATCCCCACGGTGGGCATGCGGGTTGGGGATCGCAGTTCGGTGGAATTGTACTGCTGGGGGCGCTGCTACCCACCCCCCGGTTTGTGTCCCTTAGTCGCCTTTACGACACCCGCGGGAAGAATTGAGAAAAATATAGTAACCACAGACTATTTGAACTGCCCTTGTGAAGTGTTTTAGAGGAATAGCATTTTTATTATAAGTAACACCGCCGTTCTATACGCAATGCTGAGTCTGGCCCAAGCCTGCCTCGACGTTACTCGCTTCAGCAGAACTGAACCTGTCAGCCTTCCCCGCCTCGACTGTCGCCGCAGAAGAATTGAACCTGTCAGCTTTAGCCGACGGCGCGCCCACAGTGGTCGGCTGGTCGCCCGAAGCCTGCTTTTCTAAGTTCTTGAGCGTGTTCTCGAACTCGACGGGATCGATGAACTTCTTGTTCGGGAACGGCGGCGCCCCGAGTAGCGCATGCACTTCCTTGAAGTTCAACGTCTCCTTTTTCAGGAGTTCTTCCGCGAGCTGGAAAGAAGAAGCGGGTGTTAAGGATAAGATAAGATAAGAATATTCTTTATTGTACACCAGAAAAAAAAAACAAACAAAATAATTATAAAGATAACTGTACAATTGGCGGCCTTATGGAGATTATGTTCAGTAGTACACTTCGTGGAGATTAATTTTAGAAGCAACGAAAAATAGAAACAATACCTAACGACAGCCAAAAGAAAACTTCTGACAGCAAGACCAGCCACTAGTCTTGCAAGCCTCCACCAATCCGGATTGGGCCCCGTGGTCGAGTATGGCCTATACCTTCCTTAGGGAAGAGACCCGTGCCCCACGGTGGGGACATAATGGGTTGATGATGATGACCTAAAGACAACGGTACCGTTGTCAAAGTTTATAGGTATACCCTCAAAACATCGACAACGATGGGCACCATGTAACGGAATCGTATTATTTATATGCAATTTGAAGAGGATAGTCTGATTAGAGGATGTAGTGACTAGAATTGAGAAAGGAATGTTGCGTTGGTTTGGACATGTGGAGAGCATGAAGCAAGAAAGATTGATGAAACGAAAATATATTGCGAATATGGGTGGAAAGGCCGGTAAGAGACGTCTCAGCCGGATATACTTCGACCAAATAGGGGATGTAATAGCTAAGGGTAAGATAAAGAGTACCAGGAACAGGCGTGCGTGGATGCAACGACTAAATTACTACGTTGATAAAGCGAAGGTGATCTGTCAGGATCGTGGCAAGTGGCAGTTCCTTGCCTCTGCCTACCCCTCTGGGATTCAGGCGTGAGCTTATGGTATGTTACAGAGTGCGTCCATTAATTCCGTGAGCTAATAACAGGTGGGATTCGCGTTTATAATATTAGTAGGATTTACACTTTCTTTGAAGAGCTCGTGGCCTAGCCGAACCGAGTGGTTGGAATCAATCACTTGAGTTAAGCAACAACAGGCGCATTCAGGCGCAGGATGGTAGACGGCCCCGTGACTACCGCTAGTGGTTTTCCGAGCGCTTAGCCAAGACGTCAAGCCGTTGGTGCTGGCTGTCATGTAACGGCAGTCGTTAAGCTTTGAACTCATAGGACAAGCTAACCTAGGTCGGGAACAGCCTGAGTAGTACGATGACTCTAGTCGCGCGTTTTAAATGTCAAATTTAGCGACTTCCTGTACATTAATTGTCAAATTCTGACATTTAATCGCCACGAAACGCGTGACTCGTGCCCATCATACTATTCAGGCTGGATAAGTAATAGTGTTGTGATGAGGTTACTAGTATCATTAAAACCTCAATTACTACTCGACAACTTACCACTTCCAACATATCCTTGTTATCTCTGAGCAGTTTCTCAGTCTTATAGTAGGCGCTGGCAATGAGCGTCCGCGCTTCCAGGTCGATCAGATTCTTGAGGGTCTTGCTGTAGGGACTCTTGCCGAACTCCTTCTGATCAGAGAATGAAACCAGGCCGACCTTCGGATTCATGCCGTAAACGCGGATCTGGAAGCGGGACAAATTTACAACATTTACATGAGCCACTTAAGCCGTTGGTGCCGGCTGTCATGTAATGGCAATCGTCACGCCATGTCAGAGGCCTTATAGGCGGCTTGATAACTTATTTATTTATTTAATCCACTTATAGCTAACATTACAGGATTGACCTAATGCGATAGCCAAGCTTATACTAAAATAACATAATATTATATAATACCTCTTAGAGTACATCAAACTGTAACTTATATCTAAATACTTATTATTAACTCAAAATCTGATATAATACCCTTGTGAACTCGTTTAGGCTGCAATTAAATAAGTCCACCTTCTGACAGTAAGGCCCGCCACTGGCTTACAATCCTCCACAAACCGGGATTTAGCCCCCGTGGTGGAGTATGTCCTAACCTTGCTGCGATGCAGGAAGCAGTGGGAGCTTAGAAAGGGTTGATACCATAGGGAGGAATCTCACCTGCGCGTAGGCAATCTTGGTGACCTTTTCCAAGTCGTTTTGGGCACCGCTGGTGATGGAGTTGAAGGTGATAGCCTCAGCCGCGCGACCTCCCAGCGCCATACACATGCGGTCGAATAACTAAAACCCGAAGAAAGCGCGACTGTTCATTTAACCCTCAAGAAGGCAATAACGAGAGGCGGTTGCTCAGTGGATAGAACAATGGACTCGAAAGCTAGAGACTTAGGTTCGATTCCCAGTGCTGGCATGTACCAATGACTTTGTGTTCTAATAAGGTACGTTTGTGAAGGTATTGTTGCAATATCACTCGATGACCGTGAAGGAAAACATCGTGAGGATATCCGAGTGTCTATGGTGTTCAAGTACCTGAGAGTTTGAAATTGCCAAACCGCGGCGGGCAGGCGTGATAGTTAAAAATTCTCTCTCTCTCAGAGAAGGCCTGTGCCATAGGTACATAAAAAAGCTACATGCTGCGATTGAGAAGCCGGCGTAGTAACTTTTGATATCAATGTTACACTTAAACTTTTGATTAACACTTAAGCTTTTGATATAAATGTTACATACAGCCCTGCCACGTACAATGGCCCAACTAAGTGCGGAAACCACAGGACAAACTAACTGTTACAGTCAGAAGTCTTAAACGGTCAAAACTAGTTTTGACTGTTATATTTAGTCAAAAGTAGTTTTGACTGCAGAAAAATAAAGTAAAATTGTAATATGTATCAAACAATGTCAAGTTGGTTTTCGGTCTTAAATGTTCAGTTCAACCTAACACGCTCCTTCGCACTCAGCTACGCTATGCGCTTCGTCGCACTTATATTTTTGCTGTCGCAGATTGAGTGAGGCGTTTTAGGTGTTTTTACCATTTGGCATTTCAAACGTAATCTTTGGACAAAAGTACTTTTGACTAGTTACAGCAGTCAAAACTAGTTTTGACCGTTCAAGAGTTTTGACTGTAACATGAACACTATTTGATTTAAAAACAAAACAATTAGAAGTGTAACTTATTACATGGGAAAACTGGGCACTGCCTATCGTATTCCATAGGCGAATATGACTCAATACAGAAAATAGAGTTCGGATTAGGCGGGTTAACGTACCTCCTCTTTGGAGTAGAGCTTCTGATCGGAGGTGGTGTACTGCGCGAATCCCAGCGCCATGTTGGTTCGCGGGACGATGGTCACCTTGAATTGAATTTAATAAAGTAAATTTGATATCAAAAAATGTCTCAAAATGACGTCATACAACTGTCAAGGACATCTTCCTTATTCGAAAACAATAGTGAGATTCATATTTATTAAAAACTAGCTGACCCAGCGAACTTCGTACCGCCTAACAGTCGATTCTTTAATTTTTTTATTTTTCTCTCCGTAAGAACCATCCTCGCACTTCAAGGAATATTTTGAAAAAAGAATTAGCGAAATCGGTTCAGCTGCTCTCGAGATTTGCGCTTACCAACACATTCAGCGATTCATTTTTATATTATAGAAGATACAGAATAAGCAGGGGGTCTCACACATATGACCAACTGTGCCACGGGTTACCCGCGGTTTATCGATTTTTCCGTGGGAATAAGATATTTTCCCGCAATAAATCGTAGCCTATGTGTTAATCCACGGTGTCTGCTAACTCCATACCAAAAACTAACAAAACATAGCTGGTCGAAATCAAAACGAAACATAATGTATGATAATATTAAACTAAATTATTTATTTATTAATACTTCTATTAGCACAGGACCGTGAGAAAAGGCGCAATAAAAAGGAGGCCTATGCCCAGCAGTGGGTTGATGTGGGCTGATTATAGATAGATAGATAATACTTCTTATGCACTTGAATTTTAAAAATCAAATCGTACAATGCGGCGGACTTAATGCCACAATCATTTTCTACCAGTGAACCGCAGGAGGTAGAAGAAAGAGTTGGTGCACGTGCAAAAAAACAATATGATGAAAAATGAAATTATATCTTGACCTTAGACCTTATCTAAGGGCGACCTTAACAAATCAAGTACCTTATCCTCAGCTCACATTGAGAGGCTAAAACGATGCTACAGGCAACATTTCGACTACACGTCAGCAACATGGCTGGTGTCCCCGAATCTCTTTACGCACTCCACCAGTACATCATGAAATGCGACCCTTTCATGAAATTTTTCAAGTACTTCATGAAGTCAGCATATCCACGATACGGCCACGACATATGGACGACCACTTACTTTGATTTTTTTCTTTTTAATGCACTAACCCGTGCTAAGGACAATATTAAAAACCTATTTAGAGGCTAAAAATTCCACCCATGCCGGGATTCGAACCCGCGACCTCTGGCTATCCGTGCCAGCGCTCTTTAACTGAGCTAATGGGCGACTCACCGGCATCAGTGAAATTTCGAACCTCTTTACAATATTCCCTGTATCACGTACAGGCAGCGAAATCTGGCTGAAGTAATTTGCATCACTTGCAACCCCGAGTACCTACTTTGCAGTTAGGTTTTACATCGGAATGATATCGCTGCACCCACATGATTATATTATTTTTAATGCACTAACCCGTGCTAAGGATAATTTTAAAAACATATTTAGAGGCTAAAAATTCCACCCACGCCGGGAGTCGAAACCGCGAACTCTGGCTATCCGTGCCAGCGCTCTGTCCAACTGAGCCAATGGGCGACTCACCGGCATCAGTGAAATTTTGAACTTCTTTACAATATTCTCAGAGTGCTTAGTGCGAGTTTGACAGATCCAATCGAATAACTTTACTACCGCGTTAATCGAGCATTGAGTAGTGAGTATGAGTAAAGTTAACCGTTCGAACTGGCAAAACGCTGTCACAGTACAACTCGCACTCGCGTTTATTCGTGTTTTGGCTGGTAAACGTGTTCACTTCTCAACGCAAACCATTACAACTCGCACTCGGCAATTTTAATTTCCATACTTGTCGCTAGGTGGCGCTTCCTCGATGGCATACAAATATAAGTTTACGTTAACGCGACCGAGTAGTTAAAAAACTCGCACTAAGCACTCTGTAATACGTACAGGCAGCGACACTTACTTTGAGCAAAGCGTCGGTGTGCTCCAGAAGCCAACCGGCCAGCGCGTGGCCCGACTCGTGGTAGGCCACTATTCGTTTCTCCGCCGGCGACATCGCGTGGTTTCGCTTCTCGGTACCTCCTGTTGGCGACCACATAAAAAATCAATTATTAGTCTAATCACTGTTGGATTATAGGAAGGAAAGCCAGGGATCGGTGATAAGCGCAAGGATTGCAATATATTTTCAGTTTAACAACCAAGAGACCAACGGGAAGCAGATAATCAATGACAATGACATTTCGTTGTATAGAGTAACCGAGCAAACCAAATAGTTTGCTGTTTATTAATCCTCTAACAATCACTTCAGCCAGATGTTGCTGCCTGTACGTAATACAGATAGTGTGGTAAAGAGGTTCGGAATTTCACTGATGCCGGTAGGTCGCCTTTTGGCTCATTTGGGAGAGCGCTGGCACGGTAAGCCAGAGGTCGCGGGTTCGAGTCCCGGCATGGGTGGAATTTTTAACCTCTAAATGGGTTTTTAAAATTGTCCTTAGCACGGGTTAGTGCATTAAAAAGAAAACAATTATTAGTTTAATTAGCTTATTGTAAAACTTGAAAAAAATCAGGACATATTTATAATTAACTAGCTGACCCAGCGAACTTCGCACCGCCTAACAGTCCATTCTTTATTTTTTTTTCTCTCCTTAAGAACCATCCTCGTACTTCAAGGAATATTCTAAAAAAGAATTAGCCAAAAAGGTTCAGCTGCTCTTGAGATGTACGCTTACCAACACATTCAGCGATTAATTTTTATATTATAGATTAATAGAAAAAAACTACAACGGCAAAGTAGGCTTTACAAGTATAGATAGATAAAATATTCTTTATTAAACACAGAACACAGAAACACAGATATTTAAAAAATACTGTAAAACTTCGTGAGGAAAACTTCAATCGCTCGGATTGCAATTCAAATTGTCAATCCGTAATGAGCACGCGGCAAATAAGCCCATTACCAAACACCTTCTGTATAGCCTGTTAGCTTTTAGAATATACCTCGGCTACTATCGGATATATTCGTGTAATAGAAATATCGGAACTAATATGGCACATAACTTTACATAACCTTTCAAAATAGTGAAGAAAAGTTTTATACAGAGCAGGAAGTAGTTATTACACTCGTGCGCTTTCGCCGAAAACCGAAGCCTACCCGAGCCCGAGGTATATTCTGAAAGCTAACAGACGATATCTGTATCTCTTTCTCTGCATCCCACTCTAGCACTCCTTATTACTTCTTCTCACCCCCCCCCCCCCTCTCCCGACGTACCCACGACCCGTTCGACGGCGTACTCCAGGTTTGCTGGCTTCACGATGGTCTGCTTGTGCCGGGCCGCGTGAAGGGCCGCCTCATTGCACACGTTGGCTATATCCGCGCCGCTGAATCCCGGCGTCAGGTAGGCCAATCTGCAGAAAGAGAGACACCGTGTTGTAATACAGATATATTCTTCTTCTTCTTCAGGCCATATTAGTCCACTGCTGGACATAGCCCTCCCCTAATCAGCGCTATAGCGCAAGGTCGTGCCATCATTGGGGGGTAGTGCCCATAATCCCCACGCGGGCATGCGGGTTGGGGATCGCAGTTCGGTGGAATTGTACTGCAGGGGGCGCTGCTGCCCACCCTCCGGTTTGTGTCCTTTAGTCGCCTTTTACGACACCCGTGGGAAGAATTTGGGTTGGTGCTATTCTCTAGGCCGACACCATACCGCACACAGCTATATTACTTATGTGGCGGGCCTTACTCTCAGAAATTATCAAGACGCGCATAAGGCCTCTGACGTGGCTTAACGACGGCTATTACATGACAGCCGGCACCAAGGGCTTAACGTGCCTTGCGAAGCACGGCAGCGCTCGGAAAAATGCCACTAGCGGTAGTCACGGGACGCTCACCCATCCTGTACCTAACCGCACCTGTTGTTACTTAACCAAGTGATTGATTCCAATCACTCGGTCCGACTACGCCACGAGCGCTATTTACCATCTTTATTTTTGACCGAACGCTAAGAGGACCGATTGCGAGGATGACTAGTTGCTAAGTTGACCGATCAAGAAGTTGACTGATTGCGAAGTTTACCGATTACGAAGTCGTGGAAAATAGTGGACGGTTTGCTAAGTTGGCCATAAGCGAACAAATGCTTGGTATCAATATATTTTCGATTTAATTATTTATATAGCGTAGCTGTAGGTAGGGTTCTTCAGTAGGTTCGCACACGGCCTAACCTTTTGACGTAGTGCGCGGGCAAATCCTCGAGCACGATGTTTTTCAGATGCCTCTGGAAGATCTCTTCTCGCTCGATGAGTGTGGGTAGGTCAATGAGGATATGTCTATCGAAGCGGCCCGGACGCAGGAGCGCCTGTGAACATATTCACTTTGTTAGATAGATAGATTCCACACTAGATTTATAGCCTTTAGCCTCAGCTCAGAGTATCCCAGTTGGGGACAGGACTAATGACTATGTCGTTCCACAAGTGAATCCGATTTCAACTTTCACTTTGTGGAAAGGTTACCCCTACCCACTACGCATTAAAATTTGTGCGACAGCTGATATTTTCTTGCGAACTCAAGCTTTTGTACTTCAATATCAATGCTCGCATTTGTACTTAAATTTATTTATTTACGAATGGAAACCGTTATATACTGGCGCCAGCACAACGACGGCATCCCCGCGGCTCCTCATCCCGTCCATCTCGACATTTCTTCTCCTTCTACACACTGACGTTGTCCAATACGTCAGCCCTGTTAGTGGAGGCCACTATGAAGACATCCTCATCACGTCCATCCCCACATTTCTTCTTCTCCTTCTACATACTGACCTTGTTCAGAACGTTAGCCCTGTGAGTGGAGGCCAACACAACTACGCCCTCACGGCTCCTCATCCCGTCCATCTCAATATTTATTCTTCTCCTTCTACACACTGACCTTGTCCAAGACGTCAGCCCTGTTAGTGGAGGCCACTATGAGGACATCCCGTCCATCGCGACATTTCTACTTCTCCTTCTGCACACTGACATTGTCCAAGACGTCAGCCCTGTTAGTGGAGGCCACTATGAGGACATTCCGTCCATCTCGACATTTCTTCTTCTCCTTCTGCACACTGACCTTGTCCAAGACGTCAGCCCTGTTAGTGGAGGCCAGCACAACTACGCCCTCGCGGCTCTTCATCCCGTCCATCTCGACGAGCAGCTGGTTAAGGGTCTGTTCGCTCTCGCCTCCGCCGGGGCCGAAGGAGCCTCCAGTGCTGCGGGCGCGCCCCACAGCGTCCATCTCGTCGATGTACACAATGCAGGGGGCCCGGTTCGCCGCCTCCTTGAACAGGTCCCTGGGGAGAGGTGACGGTGATGGATGGAACGGAACTCAATGTCACTCTGACGTATGAATGTGTAGGCTACTTTGTGTGGTAAGCACTTACACATACATAACCTACACTAAAATACACAAAAACATATTAATATCTATTTACAATTAAAATAAAACTTAAAATTAACTTACATTTCTACAATACATATTTACATGTAACTATATATAACTATGTACATCCCTATTAATATATATGTAGTTCTAATTAGTTTATCCATATTCATGTAACACTGCGTAGTACTAGTTTGTCGATGTCGACAAACTTCCTATCGATCGATCATCGTCCCAGCACTAGACAAGACTGGTTTTAATACGCCAGCGCAGCCGGTCTGCGGCCGCGCACCGCGCAACCAGTCGAGATCTCTCTATGACGCGAAGCGCATGCCACTTGCCTACGCGATACTATCTCGACGCTGTACGCTTTTACTGATAAATTGACGCTGTGCTTGTTCTTATATACTGCTACATTTCTTCTGCTGCTATCTGACTTTCACCTGTGCTTTGTGCTTGTATTTCGTGTACCTGTGAACTTCCTTCCGTGCCTTCTGTAAATTTAGTTAAGTGGTGTTTACGAGTAAATACTGAACTGAGTAAGTCGGACTATTTATTTACTCTCTCTCCCACACTCTTAACCATACTGGTGACCCCGCATTTGAATGATGGAAAGACACGAAGGTACGAGCGAAACAAATAAACAGCCAACGCCCAATAGTGATGGGAAAGAGTCGACAAAAAATGTCGATATTTTTAAAGTCGGCGCTCGTCTCCCACCATTCTGGCCAGAAGAACCTGAGATCTGGTTCGCGCAAGTAGAGGGCCAATTCGTCGTATCCGGCATCAGTAGCGACGTGACGAAGTTTCACTACGTCATTAGCCAGCTCGACAACCAGTACGCGCGTGAGGTCAAAGATCTTATTATCAACCCGCCCACCAGTGATAAATATCAGAAACTGAAATCTGAGTTAATTAAGCGACTGACACAGTCCAGAGAAAAGAAGCTGAAGCAGCTACTTATGCATGAGGAGCTCGGTGACCGCAAACCTTCACAGTTCCTGCGCCATCTCAAGGGACTCGCAGGAGCCAACGTCCCCGATGACTTTTTGCGGACAATCTGGGTGAGTCGTCTCTCCCACGGAATCCAGACGGTGCTCGCGGGTCAACCGACTGCAGCTCCAATCGATGATCTGGCGGACTTAGCCGATCGTATCCACGAGCTGGCCTCACCATCGCTGTCCGTGGCATCTACGAGCCAGACTAACCCCGGTTCCGCGCTGGACGCTCTTACGAAGGAAGTTGCGGAGCTTCGGAAGCAGTTCCAGAAGCTGACATCCCAGGGGAACGGCAGATCGCGCTCGCGATCTTCAGGATCACCACACCGCAGATCAACCTCCAGGTCGAAGCGCTCGCAGTCGAACTACCGCAAGTATCCGCTTTGCTGGTACCACAGTAAGTTTGCAGAGAAGGCGAACAGATGCATTGCTCCCTGTGACTACAAAGCGGGAAATGCCAAGGGCGGTCGATAATGGCGACTGCTGACTGCCCAACAACTTCTACTGGTCGCCTGTTCATCACGGACCGAGCTTCGAAGGTGCAGTTCCTCGTCGACACTGGAAGCGACATCTGCGTCTTCCCCCGGTCCCTCGTCCATGATCGTCGTGCTAAAACGGACTATAACTTGTGTGCTGCCAATGGAACGAATATAGCGACTTATGGTTATGTTCATTTTAATTTAGATTTTGGCTTACGTAGACAATTCAGTTGGCGCTTTGTAGTAGCAGATGTTACTAAACCTATCATAGGCGTAGATTTTTTAAATTACTACTGCCTCATTGTAGATTGCCATAAAAAATGTTTACTAGATAGTACAACCTCTGTATCATCTTTAGCCAAAGTTGTTGATTGCAATAATATAGCTTCTGTCAAGATCTTGACTGGTGATTCTCGGTATCATAAAATTCTTAACGAATTTCCCGAAGTCACTCGACCAACTGGTGCACAACGCATTCACAACACACCACACAATACTGTCCACTATTTACGCACGACTCCAGGCCCCCCAGTCTCTTGCACCCCTCGCCGGTTGGCACCGGACAAACTAAAAATTGCTCAACAGGAGTTCCAGTCCATGCTCGCCAACGGTACAGCCCGGCCTTCGCAGAGTCCCTGGGCATCACCTCTGCACCTGGCGCCCAAAAAAGATAACGGTTGGCGTCCTTGCGGTGATTACCGTATGCTCAATGCCCGCACCGTGCCTGACATGTATCCGATCAAGCACATACATGATTTTGCGCATAATCTTGTCGGTTGCAAAATTTTCAGCACACTAGATTTGCTTAAAGCCTATAATCAGATACCTGTCAGTCCGGCCGACATTCCGAAGACCGCAATAACCACGCCTTTTGGTCTGTTTGAATTTCCTTTCATGACTTTCGGGCTTCGGAATGCCGGCCAAACCTTTCAGCGGTTTATGGATGAAATCACTAGAGAGCTCGATTTCACCTATTGCTATCTGGATGATATCTTGGTGTTTTCCAAGGATGAGCAACAGCATGAGCAGCACCTTCGCCAAATTTTTACCAAGCTGAAGGACTATGGTTTGCTTGTAAATACCGCCAAATGTGTTCTCGGTGAGCCAGAAGTGACATTTTTAGGTTACTCTATCTCTGAAAAAGGCTCTCGACCACTTGACTCTAAGGTGCAAGCTATAAAAGACTTCCCCATCCCAACAACCGTGCGCCAACTTAAGGCATTTTTAGGCATGCTAAATTTTTATAGGAGATTTCTTCCTCATGCTGCCGAAATCCAGGCTCCTTTACATGCCCTGCTAACAGGTTCCGTAAAAGGTTCACAGCCCATCAATTTGACCGGCGATGCCTTAACAGCGTTTCATGCATGCAAGGACAGCCTGGCCAATGCCGCCTTACTAGCACACCCCGACTGTACTGCCAAACTTGCCTTGGTGACTGACGCCAGCGATAAGGCAATTGGCGCAGTCCTACAACAGCTAAAAGACAATGCATGGCAGCCATTAGCCTTCTTTTCCAGAAAACTGAGCCCGTCCCAGGCCAAATATTCGCCTTACGACAGGGAGTTGCTGGCAATATATGAAGGCATAAAATATTTCCGGCATATGCTCGAGGCCCGGCACTTTGTTGTGTATACGGATCATAAGCCGATCAGTTTCGCATTCCACGAGCGGAAGAAAAACTGTTCGCCCAGACAATTCCGTCACCTCGATTTTATAGCCCAATTCACGACCGACATACGACACATATCGGGCAAGGATAATATTGTGGCCGATACTTTGTCGAGGATCGAGGAATTGGGAGCGCCGGTTGACCTAGAGACGCTAGCCAAGGGCCAACCTTTAGACCAAGAGCTACAAAATCTTTTAGCCGAAGGATCTTCTCTGCGTTTGGAGAAACTCAATATCCCTGGAAGTCGTATACCAATATACTGCGATGTCAGTACACCGACGACTAGGCCTTTTGTCCCCAAGTTCCACCGGAAGCAGGTCTTTGAGAGCCTTCACTCTCTTAGCCACCCCGGAGCCACTGCTTCTGCAAAACTTATAGCAGAGCGTTTTGTATGGCCCGGGATCCGAAAGGACTGTAGAGAATGGGCGCGTTCTTGCATTGCCTGCCAAAAGGCTAAAGTGAACCGCCATGTCACCGCACCCCTGGGCACTTTTTCTTTACCCCGCGTGCGTTTCAAACAGATACACATAGATTTGATTGGTCCCCTACCTATGTCAGAAGGCTACCGGTACTGTCTCACGGTAGTAGATCGATTTACTCGATGGCCGGAAGCAGTACCGATAGATAACATTACCGCAGAAACCGTGGCTAAAACACTCCTGTCGACATGGATTGCTCGATTTGGCTGTCCTACAGAAATAACGACTGATCGAGGTCGACAATTCGAGTCAGCTTTATTCGCATCTCTGTCTAATACAGTCGGTTTTCAGCATAAACGAACCACCGCATACCATCCCGCCTGCAATGGCATGGTGGAACGCTTCCACCGACAACTTAAAGCCGCAATAGTCTGCCACGCTAACGACAGATGGACAGAGTCTTTGCCATGGGTCCTGTTAGGTATTAGGACCGCTTTCAAGGACGATCTCCAAAGCTCTTCTGCCGAACTCGTTTACGGAGAGCCCTTAAGGCTACCAGGTGAGTTTTTTGAGCCTGTCAACGGCGGCACGACAGACCTATCAGAGTTCTCCGCACGACTCAAAGGAATCGCTGAAAAATTACGACCTACACCAGCTTCTCGCCATAGTAAGCCCAAGGTGTTCGTACACAAGGAATTAGCAACCAGTGATTACGTCTTCCTTCGCGATGACACATTACGTGGTTCCCTCCAACCAGCATATTCCGGCCCATATAAAGTTGTGTCTCGAGATGATAAAATATTTAAAATTCTCCTAAAAGGTAAAGAAGTCACAGTATCGATAGACCGCATTAAACCGGCCTTCATACTGACTGACCAAACTGATACTGAACCCGTTCCAGATATCCAGAAAGAATATACTACTCGTTCTGGACGCAGGGTGAAATTCAAAAAAAATTAATCGCCCATGACGGTCTCTGGAGGGGGGTGGTGTAGGCTACTTTGTGTGGTAAGCACTTACACATACATAACCTACACTAAAATACACAAAAACATATTAATATCTATTTACAATTAAAATAAAACTTAAAATTAACTTACATTTCTACAATACATATTTACATGTAACTATATATAACTATGTACATCCCTATTAATATATATGTAGTTCTAATTAGTTTATCCATATTCATGTAACACTGCGTAGTACTAGTTTGTCGATGTCGACAAACTTCCTATCGATCGATCATCGTCCCAGCACTAGACAAGACTGGTTTTAATACGCCAGCGCAGCCGGTCTGCGGCCGCGCACCGCGCAACCAGTCGAGATCTCTCTATGACGCGAAGCGCATGCCACTTGCCTACGCGATACTATCTCGACGCTGTACGCTTTTACTGATAAATTGACGCTGTGCTTGTTCTTATATACTGCTACATTTCTTCTGCTGCTATCTGACTTTCACCTGTGCTTTGTGCTTGTATTTCGTGTACCTGTGAACTTCCTTCCGTGCCTTCTGTAAATTTAGTTAAGTGGTGTTTACGAGTAAATACTGAACTGAGTAAGTCGGACTATTTATTTACTCTCTCTCCCACACTCTTAACCATAAATGCTATACCCTCTTCCCCCCACTTTGGTCTGGTGGCGTTTGTGTTAACGTGTGTTTTTATACAAATAAATCCTTTCGCACAGGGTATATGGTGAATTTCAGTGTTAAAGTGTTGTCCAACTTAACTAGGCAAACCGAGCCCACATTTCCTTAAATCATCACCTACGAAGTTATTACAGTGACAGAAAATCTCTCCCTATGTAGTTTATAAACGTCCCACTGCTGGGCACAGGTCTTGTCTCAGAGAGAGAGTATGGGCTTAATTACCACGCGTGCCCACCGCGGATTGGCAATTTCAAGCATTAAGGTATTTGAACAAATGAGACGGTCAGGTTGCCCCACGATGTTTTCCTTCACAGTTAGTGTGGTTTAAAAAAATCGTTAAATTGCGTGTCGGACTCGCCCTTACATGTTATAAATAGTTTAGGAATCGAGTCTCACTCGTTTTTCACGAGCTTTTCCCGTACTTCGAAGACTAATTGTTTGATGCTTATAGTACAAATGTAAAAAAACCAATTTAGAGGCTAAAAATTCCAGCCTCGCCGGGACTCGAACCCGCGACCTACGGCTAACCGTGCCAGCGCTCTGCCAACTGTGCGATTCACCGGCATCAGTGAAATTTCGAACCTCTTTATGAACAGGCAGCAACATCTGGCTGCAGTAATTTGCATCACTTTAGCCTCTAAATAGGTTTTTAAAATTGTCCTTTGATAAGTTTTGAAATGTTTCCTGTATTTGTAGTTACTATTTGCGCCCCGCAGTTTGTCTATTTTCCCATGGGAAGAAGATATTTTCACGCAGTAAAACGTAGCCTATGTTAATCCAGGGTGTCAGCTTATTCCATACCAAATTTTATTAAAATCGCTTCACCCGTTTAGACGTGAAGAAGTAACAAACATACACACTCACTAACTTTCGCCTTTATAATATTATTGTGATGTGATGAAGGTGATGTGTTAAGACGATGTTTTTTGATTATTAATTTCATAGTTTTAAGTCAACAGAAGTCACCCTATAAAATTTCATTCTCTCGAGTGTCGAAATACATCTTATTTGTATCAGGAATACATGTTATTTGTCTCAGGCCGTATCTTTTTTTTTGTTAAGTTGGAAGTACTTTTTCAGTATTTTTTTACGTTAAGTCAGAAGTTGGATTTTTTTACAGATTCAGGGTGCTGTAGACCTAATCTTACGGTTTAAATTTCAACTCGATACCACAACGAGTTCCCTAAAGAAAGGCTTCACTCCTGTGCATGTCCACGCCATCGGTACTAGGTCGATTCGGCGAACGGGCTTCAGTGACTGGCCAAGAATGGCCGCGGAGGTGATATGAGGCGTGTTTACCTGACTCGGGCCGCGCCGAGGCCACCGATCATCTCGATGAACTCGGAGCCGTTCATGGACAGGAATGGCACGTTGGACTCGGTGGCCACGGCCTTCGCCAGCATCGTCTTACCGCAGCCCGGCGGGCCTAGCAGCAGTGCGCCCTTCGGCACCTGATCCCGGAATTATTTTTATTTTATTTTTTTGTGTACATTCGGTAGAGTTGAGAACAAGTCGTAAGCTAATTAATATGGTAATTTAACAAAGTTAGCGAGGTCAGCTAGTTATTATAGAAAAAACAAGAAAAAGTAAGCTAGTTGTTAATTTTAAGCTAAATAAAAAATAAAAAAATGTAATATTACAATACGGTGATAGTATAGATCTTAGTACCGAGTACCACGTAAGATAAGAATTTTTAAATATTAGAATTTTTCTAATATTTGGGATAATGGGTGACTCACCGGCATCAGTGAAATTTCCTAATCACCTAACTGCAAAGTAGGTACTCGGGGCTGCAAGTGATGCAAATGACTTCAGCCAGATGTCGCTGCCTGTACGTAATACAGAGAATATTGTAAAGAGGTTCGAAATTTCACTGATGCCGGTGAGTCGCCCATTAGCTCAGTTGAAAAGAGCGCTGGCACGGATAGCCAGAGGTCGCGGGTTCGAATCCCGGCATGGGTGGAATTTTTAGCCTCTAAATAGGTTTTTAAAATTGTCCTTATCACGGGTTAGTGAATTAAAAATAATATAATTTTACCTTTGCGCCCAAGTTTTTGTAGTGCTCCGGCCGCTTCAGGTAGTCCACGAACTCCATGACCTCGATCTTGGCCTCGCGGAGGCCAGCGACGTCCTCGAACTTGACCCCCTTGCCTTGCCCGCTCATCGAGTCCACCAGAGTGAACTTGGCTCGGCCCAGCTGACTCTGCAAATTGAAGATGTATCTGGTGATACTTGAAGCTTAGAACACTGGGCCACATGTAGTGATTAAATGCGAACGCGCACATATACGATCCGAATTCTTCGGACGAGCAGAACGAAAATAATTTTGGATTTGTAGCCGATACGATACTAAAATAAATAATTTTGGAAACAACTCTTTGCCGAAAATTCAGTATAGGAAAACAAAAATCTACTTTAAATGTCCGTCCGAAGACAAAGTAATTGGAGCATGCCGGGATTCGAACCCACGATCTCTCGTTTGAGAAGGCAGCATTCTACCGCTCCGCTACCACCACTCTTCATCATTATCTTGCCTTCCACTCATACATCCTCTATTCGGTCGAAGCCTGGGACTTTTTTTACCGCCCTTAGAAATGGAAATAATAGTCATAGCGCATGATTATATATATTTTTTTTAATGCAGTAACCCATGCATTAAATACAGAGAATATTGTAAAGAGGTTCGAAAGTGAAATTTCGGGCTTTCGAATTTCGGGCTGCAAGTGATGCAAATTACTTCAGCCAGATGTCGCTGCCTGTACGTAATACAGAGAATAGTGTAAAGAGGTTTGAAATTTCAGTGATGCCGGTGAGTCGCCCATTAGCTCAGTTGGAAAGAGCGCTGGCACGGATAGCCAGGGGTCGCGGGTTCGAATCCCGGCATGGGTGGAATTTTTAGCCTCTAAATAGGTTTTTGAGTCGTTTATACTTACGATGCCGCCCAGGTTGATGTTCATCTTCATCGACTTGGTAGAGTAGAGGAATGAGAGTAGGACGGCTGCAATGAGCAGGGTGGTTATGATTTTCGCGGCAGTGCTCCCGTTGCGGTCGTAGATTACGCGCACACTCTCCCGCACACCCAGCGAGCGCTCCACGTCGCGAAGCTTCTCCTCGAAGCGATGGATATCGCCCACATTCATGTGGTACACGCGGTGGGTGGACTGAGAACAGAGCGAGAACAGCGGCTTAATTAATTCAATTCTTAATTAATAGCTACCCTAAGGATTCTGCAAATGTCGAGTTTTGGAGATAGCGACAGTTTTCCTTTTTAATTATTGTTGTTTAAAAAAAGCCGCAGGTCGATTGTAGTGCTGTAATACCTATAACAAAATACACGAAATACGTAAATAACTTGATACATTAGCTAACAATCACAGACGATTTTTGTTAATTTTTATAAAATTACATAAGTAATATTTTAATAAATGGGGAGAATACCAATTGTAACACAGACCAAAAATTAGTGGGCTTAATTAAGCGCACCACATCCTGAGCTATTTCAATCGTCTAAGGCTTACCTTAGACGATTGGAATCTCTCAGGATTTGGTGTGCGTAATGTAGGAAAAACAATGTAAGCATTGTTAATGAACGTCAAAGTTGTTTCAAAGTGGTCTTTCAGTCATTGAACTTATTTATTACTAGCAGTGCCCCGCGGTGCCTCGGGTAACAACCCGCGGTTTACCAATTTCCCAATGGGAATAATAGTTATTTGTTATACAAGAGTGCAAAGTTGCTTTTTAACCGCGTGTTCAATTTTGATGACCGAGCAAGCGAAGGATTCTAAAATTAGAATCCTGAGCGTTAGCGAGGGAATCAAAAGAGCACGAGGTGAAAAATCTTTGCACTCGAGTGCAACACGTAACTTTTCATTGCACCTCAGCGAGGAAATGACTAAATGCAAAAAAAAAAACGTTTACAATCACAAGATAGGTACACTTTTTTAATTCACAAACTTAGTGCACACGATGTTCTAAATTCAATTTACTTTATCCTCTAAAGAATAAAAACGGCTTTTCCACTCAGATATTGAAGATTAAAAATACTCTTTCCGAGATGGTGGGATGAAAAATATTTTCTATTTAGAATACGATATTTTCCCACAGTAAAACGTAGCCTATGTTAATCCAGGGTGTCGGCTAACTCAATACCAAATTTTATTAAAATCTACAGCCGTTCGTGACGAATGCATCCGACAGAGAATCAAAGTTATCGACATAGCTCAGAGAATCAGCAAGCTGAAGTGGCAGTGGGCTGGCCATATCTCGCGAAGACCGACAACCGTTGGAGTAAACGTGTCCTTGAGTGGAGACCGCGACTCGGCAAACGTAGTGTAACACGCCCTCCGACTAGGTACGATGACAATCTGGGAAAAACTGCAGGCAGATGCTGGATGCGGAAAGATGAAGACAGGGCGCTATGGCGCTCATTAGGGGAGGGCTATGTCCAGCAGTGGACTAGTATAGCCTGACGACGACGACGACAGCCGTTTAAAAGTGAAAAAGTAACAACCACACACACTCACAAACTTACACCTTTATAACATTAGTGTCATATGATGTGATGTTTTTGTCTTATGAAAAGAAATCTACAATTATTGTACGTAATTTTGTGTGACAAATGACAACTTACTCTTTTCCCTTTGATCACTGCACCCTCGTGTAGGATGATGGTGACCACCTCGAGGTCCGGCCTAACGACCAACTCCTCCACCTCCCCCTTCGAGAGCATGCTGTATACAAACTCGTTCCAGGAGACATACCGAATTAACTGAAAATAACACATAATTTTAGACACCCCACAATAGCAGGCCATGAGACAATGTACGAAAAGAACAGAAAACATGTCAACCGATATGACTAATTGATAAGTGGTGGTAGCATGTTCGGTGGAACAGTTGCCTCACTTTCAAGACGTTGTGGATTCGAAACAAGATATGTCAATTGCACCTTTTCTACAATGTTCATGTTATGTCCGAAATACTTTGTCATTTGTTAGTTTCATACATTTATTTGTGAATTCATATTGAGCTCCCGGTTAGAAATTTTGTTGCACATCCAGCTTACACCTACATCACTATAGTTATACAAATATCAAATGAAACATTATCTGCATTTTTAGGATGTACCATAGGCAATGTTGCTGTAATTTTACTGGACTGAAAAAATAATTGGATTTTAACCAGATAGAGAGAAGAGTTCGACCAGGATTCGCTCTGATTTGCTGAGCTTAATCATGGTGAGTATAGAAGGAGCTTGCTTACGAAAGTTTACGTTAAAAAAAGGACTAAATATATATTTTTGTAATAGCTTACCTCATTCTGGTTATTATCATTGGGAACAAGAAGTGAGCTCGCAATGACCAGTATGCTGGTCGTCAGCATCCAAAAGACTACTTTCATCATGAGAGATGGTATATTGTTGTCTTCCTCTTTTTTCTTCTTGTCATCTTTGTCCTGAAATTATTATAACATTTAATTAATAAGTAAGATAAATATCTAACGAAAGATAGATATAATCAAATATAGGGCTGGGGACACTAGGCTATTCAGGGAATTACAATAACAATATGAAATGAAAATTAAATGAAAATAGCCTTTATTTGCCAATATCTTAAATTTAAAAACCTATTTAGAGGCTAAAAATGTCACCCATGCCGGGATTCGAACCCGCAACCTCTGGCTATCCGTGCCAGATAGCCACGGATAGCCAGAGGTTGCGGGTTCGAATCCCGGCATGGGTGACATTTTTAGCCTCTAAATAGGTTTTTAAATTTGTCCTTAGCACGGGTTAGTGCATTAAAAATAAAAATAGTATAATATCTTAAATGACAAATATAAAAGCATGCATTAAATTATATTATTTGAATTATGAAATGTTATTTTAAAGTGTAATTTTAATTACAAAAATAATTAATAGTACATAATTTATTAATTGGCTGCCCATTTCTGAGCAAAGGCCTCCCCCAGATATTCCCATTCTACTCTTTGCGATGTTATCCTTGGCCATGTAGATCCTGCTTCTTTTTCTATGTCAATAAAAACATGAGCCTTTATTAATTTTAATAATATACATCCCTCTCCAGGACTTGCTTGGCCTCCCACAAGCCTTGTGGTTTGTGGGGTGTGGTCTAATCACCTTGGCTGACCAGGCTTCACTGGGTGATGTAATTAATATGTTACTTTTAAGCAGCTATTATCATTGTTTGTTCTACAAAATTTTCCTTGTTATTCAGGGAACACAGATTAAAAATTGTTGATTGACGATAAGAAAAACTAAAGTACAGGTACCTTTTTCTTGTCTTCTTGGTTTGCAGGGGGTGTGGTGTGGAGTTGCCGAGCCGACAGGCCACCATTCGCAAAGCTGTTGAAGTTTGGTAAATTGGACCTCCTTAGCAAGGAGCAGGCTGCCTTGTACTCGCCGTTGAACTGACGCAGTAGCTGTGAAAAAGTTAATGAAATGAAAAGGTTTTATTCAAAATAGAGCAAAAACTGCGGCTTAATAAATAACAGCTAAATTACACGTCAAACTCGGTGATTAAAAAATTTTGGAGAAAAAGTGGACAAAAAAAACTCTAAAGAAGAAGAAGTACTCTTATTTGTTTACTTACTACAATGGCTGAAATTTAGGAACTATGTATGTTTCCTTTTCCCTGTAAAGACAACCTAAAACCAGGGATATTTAGCAAAACCTTATTTAAATCAAGACAAGGAGTTAAACACAAATGTACATCTGGATACAGGCTTCACCAGTTCTATAACTGCCTGCCTAAATTACAAATAATAATAATAATAATAAAATCAAGACCAGTGGTACTCTACTTTACTTTGTTGCACACATAAAAGTCTTATATAACACATAAGTACAGTGCTACACAAGAAATAAGTCTCGTGGATGTACCTGCGCAGATGACCAAATTTTGGATGTGCGGCAAGTTGATCAACCAATCAGATAGTTTCATTTTATGGCAGACCGCGCGCCTTTGTTACTATTGGTTGATTCAACATCATCGATGCAGGTGACTATTAGTTTGGAAATATTAGCGTGAGCGAAATAGGTAGCGCTACTGCGGCAATAAATTCTGCACCTTAACCGTATCGGTTAAAGATCATGTTGAATGTACTTATAGCTTCAAGTACTTTTGTTACACTTCTTCCTAGTCTGCGCGAACGTAGATTCCCGAAGGGACTTTTATGATGTGTAGTACTGTATAAAAGTGTAAAGAGCAAGCTTATTTCAGCAGAAATCTGCATGTGCAGGATTCTTGATAAATAAAAAAAATGGTAAAAGTGAAAATGGTACCCACGACACAGGGTATCCTAGTGTGGGGCCAGAAGCAATGTATGTGCTTGTATGTAAATGTAATGTAATGTATGTAATGTACTTAATCTTCACAAATGCACCTAACTTAAAAAACAAAGGCATTGGACATGATACCTCGGTAGACCATTCCACATACAAGCAGCACACACAAAAGGCACACACAAAAGGACTTAAAGTAAAACTGTCAGTTGTAGACTGGAACCTAGCATCACATGCCCTCTGTGGTCCGACATATAATTATGCAGGCAGCATCGAGAATCTTCACCATAAGTAGTACTGTGGGGCAATGAAGCTTCTCAGTAAATTGTGTAGAAGAGATAAAAAGTGAACAATGTGAGCATAGTAGTTTTATGCCACTTGATATTTAAAGGATATGGTGTCTAGAATTGAGAAAGGAATGTTGAGTTGCTTTGGACATGTGGAGAGGATGAAGGAAGAAATATTGACGAAACAAATATATATTGCGAATGTGAGTGGAAGAGCTGGTAAGGGACGTCCCGGACGGACATACATCGACCAAATAGGGGATGAATTAGCAAAGGGAAAGATAAAAAGTACCCGGAACCGGCATGCATGCATGCATGCATGCAACGACTTATAAATGTTGATCAAGCAAAGGTGATCTGTCAGGATCGTGACAAGTGACATGTATGATCTTTATGTATGATATTTAAAGGTTATGCAAAATATTAAGTCATCTGTTTTGACCTTATTTAAATGGTTTGATAAACACAGTCATCCGTTTTAACCTGTCTGCTCAAGTGTGGATCTCAGTACTAAAGTGATTATCACAGCAGAGTATGTCTTGGAGAATAGATACAATAGTGAGTTAACTGTTAGTTATGTTAGTTACATTCCAATATGAACTGAAAGTTTAAGATGAATTAAAAATTGTGTGGAAATGGTAGGTATATGATTTGAAAATATTAACTCAGGTTACACATAGGCTTCACTTTTTTTCCTTCTTATAGACTTTCTTATTTATCATAATCGCACATTGCATAACAATAATAACATTGCTTCGAATTTACTTACAGGATTCCTAGACTTGTTTGTGAGGTTATGTAGCACAGAAACTGTCCTACACAGGTTGAGAAAGTTACCAGAACACTGATGGTTTAGCTGCCGTTCTAATAATATTGCACTTTTACTATCAAAAAGCATTTTCGAATGGATTTTCGATGGCGACACAGTCGCAAAGCGTTTAACTCCTAACATGTTGTACGAGAACCAAATAGAACTTGTAACAAGAATTGTATTGCAGGCTTTGAACTATTCTAATGTAGTCTAAACAGTGAAAGAAACAAGCATTTTTATCACAACATAAGAAATTATTTGTAGAAAAAGTCGAAAATGGTGGAATATGTTTGAATGCTTTCGAAATTCAACGTTTTACAAATGTTGCACTAGAAATAATACAAAAGTCGTAGAGGGAGTAAAACTATAGAGCAAGCCACAGCGCACACATACAAGTTTTAAATGAAACAAACTTCGTAGCGACCATGGGTGAGAAAGAGATAGAGTAAACAGCAAAAGTGTAACTGCTTTTTTTGTTTGCCCCCAGTGTCAAGTTGACGTTTTTGGGGGCAAACAAACGACAAGATTTTGAAAATTTTATCATATTTAACGCTACGCTAGCCGTTTCGAAGAGCAACCGTGTATTTGTGAAATGATATATTAAAAGTGACCTAAATAGCGAAAGTATGGTGAATTGTAGTGTACTCGTATGCAGAAATCGTTAAGAAAGAGCTTTGGGGGAAGTTTCCTTTGATAGGTAAGTAATTATTGTGTTTCAATTATTGTTAAGCCCAAAGTTGCCTTATGTTGAGTATTTTAGTTAAGTTTCAACTAGTAGCTTTGCAACTAGTCCGTAAGAAAAGCAATTTAATAGAATTTTCTTTCCTAACCTAAAAAAACGAAGAGTAAAAAAATGTTGCCATCCGTTTATGTCGAAAATCCCGATCATTACTTGACCGTGTTGGCAGACGTTATAAGCGACCGTACGATGGGAAAATAAAAAGTAGTATTTCCTAAAAAGGCTGCTAAAAAAACAGAACGTTTTCAAAACCTTTGTTTTATTACTTTAAAGTAAACAATCGATTAAACATAAACACACTATATTTAGGTTTTTATTTATCCCCGTAAAGGGTTTTACTGTAATGTTAATATTATTGCTCTTGTTTGAGAAAAATCCACACAACACCCATAGCGCTTTATAATGTTGTTTTGCCAAAAGTGTGCCGTTTAGAGTTTCATTGCTCAGCCTATTTCGTATCTTTGTTTTAATAAGATTGACTGAACTGAAGCAGCGTTCATAATCTGTGTCACAAAAACAAGTAACCGGTAACGTCGCACATTAGTTAGATTTACCTTAAGAGTTGCTACTTAGTAAGTAAAAGAATAAATAGTGACGTGCTATGATGGTATTAGTACTTTGGTTGAATAAAATCTAAAAAAAGTCGTATGTTTACGTACGATTTCTGCCCCTTGATCGTACGAGTATATGCAACATAAATGTAAAACATCGTATGAATACGATTTAAATCGTATATCTGGCAACGATGCGTGATCATTACTTAACTCGAAGTCCCAGACTTCAACGGCTTGTCCTTGTACAGATATTAAGTTACAAACGTAATCAAAATATATTATGAATCTTTAATACTTAATGTATCGTTATTAAAAATCAAATGTACCTAAAACTATAACCCGGGCTTGGCCCCTGCGGTGGAGTATGGCCTAACCTTTCTGCGATGCAGGATCCGTGCTCCAGAGTTATGGAAATACAAGGGTTGATATCGAAATCTATAATAAAAACAATAGAGACAGAAACATTACGGCTACAGCACTGAATTATCAAATATAATATCCTGATGCTTTGTTAGATAGCTGCATCGCCTTCCTATGTGACTTGTTGCCCATATAATTTTTCAGCATTCATTCCACTCAGCAGAAAATGTGTCGACTCGAATTTATCGCAAGAACCCTTTTGGTGTTTTTGTGCATTCTGCCGCAAGCAATGTGCCCTTGAATTCAGTATAGAATTCAAATTTAAATTTGTATCAATGAATCTCGTACAATACCGTCTAGCCGCGATCGTTTATTAGGTAAAACGTAATAATAAATAATCGACCCGTTCAATATACAACAGCTATGTATGAGTATCGCGAATAATAATACTAAAGTTATTATATTACTTATTATATTTTAATGTATACCAATATTTATTAATATTAGCAATGTTTCTTTTCCAGATTTCTTCAAAATAGTTCTGTTCTGGAAAAATGGGTGCTAGCATTTAGAAGAGAGAACTGGTCACCTACATCAAATGCTCGAATATTATGCTCTCTACATTTCGACAAAATGTACATTTTGGTGGTCTGAGGTACCCTTCGAAAGATTTTTTATATGGTGAATTTTTATATGAAATAAACTTATTAATAAAACAGTTTATGATTGTATTCCATTGGTGGTCCTAGATAGCGTCCCTAAGCGCCTTAACTTGTAAAATTTAAAAGTGTAAAATAAAACGTATTTTTAATTATACAAAATGACAATTGTTTATAAAACGTTTGCTACGTTCTGCAAACAATTGTCAGACATGTATGATTAATAAAATTCAAAACTAAATCTGCATTTTTATTCATGGCCTATGAACGACTGAAATATTTTATCCCTCATTATGGCAATTCACTTTTACTGTGGCAACATTCACGCACACAAACAAATAATATTCACCGACGTGAAAACGGTTACACTGTGCCTTGATCTATAGTTCTACTCTATCTACGACAAAAGTCGTAGAGGGAGTAACAAAAGTTGATTTAACGTTTAGCAACAGATCGCCACGGCCAAACCGAAACCATCAGCTTGACAACCTGTCAATATGATGGCCCGAGCACCGGTACCGTTTCGTTACACGCCAAAAAATGCTTGCTTAAAAAAATTAACAACCATCAACAATTATTTAAAATGGAAACATTACAGAAGTCACGGATGTAAATTTTACATCCATGACAGAATTATGTTTTTCGATGATAATTCATTAGGTATCATAAAGTTGATGATACATCTTCATACCTCATACATACTTCTGTTATGTTATTTTCTTAAATTCAGGTACATTGGCGTACTTTCACAGTTGACGGCACATAAACGTTTACGTACGTGAGTGCACTCTTTTCGTTTAGATCAAGGAAAACTTTACAGCAAAAATGTAAAGCTTAATCCCCTGTTAACGTTCGTTATCAACCCTTGTATGTCCCCACTGCCGGGCACTTCCTGCATCGCAGGAAGGTTAGGCCATCTGCACCACGGGGGCCAAGTCCGGGTTGGTGGAGGATTGTAAGACAGCGGCGGGCCTTACTGTCAGAAGTTATCAAGGCGCCTATAAGGCCTCTGACATGGCTTAAGATAAAAAAACTTAAGATGAAAATAAATCCTTTAAAAGTCTGTGGTCACCTTAATTATCATCGACACTGAAATTTTGTATCTTTTCTCGAACAATACATTTTTACAGCGCTTAGTAATGTAACTTCAGTAATAACAGTGAATTGTTTAAAAAGATTTTCTAAATCTATTTAGATAAGCCGTTTACATAGTTGCCCTTAATATGCTGTCTCATATTTAGACCCTGTATAACCTTTGGTCACTTATAGATTTCAAATATTTTTATTCTTTCCAGCTACATTAAACAGTATTATTAAGTAGTTTAATGAAAAATAACTTGATCTTGGGTACAGGTGGTCCAAAAGTGCAAGGAACCGGAAGTGAAACTTTATTAGGGTAGGTAGGTACCTATTATCGAAAATTAAAACCATTTACTGCCTTTGATTAACATATCAAACGCTAAGCCAGGCCAAAATACTAAGGCAGAGTGAGGTCACCGGTGACCTACATGGCGTGTAATGACTTGCACAATACATATTTTTAAAATGAAATGACTGCAGTTTTTATTATTATAATGCTTTAAAGTTTTAAGTGAATTGCTCGCTGCCCCGGCTGCTTGAGTGATTTCAAACGATCACGAAGGTTAAGCAACATGGGCGCGTTCACTGCATGGATGGGTGACCGTCTATGACTAACGATAGTTGAATTTTTCCGAACGGTTCCGTGGGTTACAAGGCACGTTAAGCAGTCGCTGGCGGCTACCGTCGATATGTGGCAGTCGGTAAGCCAACTCAGAGGCCTTAAGGTAGGGCGGCTTGAAAATTTCTGACAGTAAGACCAGCCACTAGTCTTGCAAACCTCCACCAATCCGGACTTGGGCCCCGGGGTGGAGTATGGCCTAACCTTCCTGCGATGCAGGAAGAGACCCGTGCCCCAGCAGATCCGTGGGGCTGGGGCAGACCCGTGCCCCAGCCCAATGGTGGGGGCATAATGTGTGGATGACGATGAATGATTTGAAGTGCGAGAAATTATCTAACACAGTTAAAAAGTCTGAGCCAAACCTGACTCTTGAAGTTGTACACTTTTTGGACAAACTATAACTAGAGGAATAGTTTATTTCTATAAAAAGAATATTAATCACATTAATATTGGACAACATGGTAAACTTGCGTTAAAAAACAAATACACAGAAGACCTGAGTGCATACCTCCTTCTTTTTAAGTCGGTTTAAAATAGATAACGGAACGTTACCTACCGTGGTTGGTCGTGTGTGTCGTGTGCCGTCGTGTGAGAACTCGAGAAGGGAACACGGTTTGTTTGTGTGATTGTGGGACTGTGGTATATGGGTATACCGTAGAGGGAGTAAAACTCTACGGGGTATACGGATGTCATTTGACATCCGTGGTATAGAGGTTTTTTTTTTAATTGGTTTAAGGCCTCTGGGTAGTGGTATAGAGGTGGCTTGTGGCCACAGATTAAAAAGACTCGCTTGTGGCTGGCAACACAGACGGATATGTCAATGAAAAAAAAAGTATGCGGATAAAATCGGAAAAATAATTTTGTTTCAACCAGCAGAATTTCTCAAATTCACGTAGCAAGTTTTTGTAATTTCTTGGTGAAAGTTGTAATTTCGGACCAAATTATTAACGTGTTACTTCCTTCAGAGTTTGGGAATACGACGAAAAGTGTGCAGTCATGGAGATGTCTGTAAATGAAATGCTACGAGATGAAATCAGTCGGGTGGATCACACCCTGATACCGCCAGGTTTTCGGGGCGACATGCGTGCAGTAAGGTAAGAATTTACAGATTTTCTACCTGGTGTTTGAGATACTTACCCCTTGTTTTTCGTCCACTAACAATTAATTAATGTTATCAGATAAAAAATTATCCAAAGTGCATACACAAATAACAACCAACAGCTGTTAACAGTAGTTAACGGAGAGAATGTAAATGGAAATGGACTTATTTATAAAAAAAAACTCGGTCCCTTAAACACCCTATAAACGCTGTATAAAATATTATGTCGTACAGACGTACCAAGGAAAAGATTTACTAAATCTGGCAATCTGCCTCTGAGGAGGGTTTTACAGTAACGGTGTTTCCAAAGCAAAGGCCTTTACAGTAATGGACACCAGGATATAGAATATTGGTAGAGGTTCTTCTAAGTCTTGGTAAAATCATTGATAAAGAATGAAAACATTTAATGTCAAATAATAAAAATACCTACTAATACCAAAGTAGGATATGAAATGAAAAGGTTTTATTCAAAGTAGCGCAGATACTGCAGCTTAATGAACGTTACAAGTGAAACTAGGTGTCCATTTCAAAATCTAGATAATTTTGGAGAAAATTATGACAACAAAAACTCTAAACTTAGTCTTTTCAAATTCCTTAATTAAAGAGTTTACACAAATTTTACAAAACTCATACGAATTCAAGCATGCAAAATGCACAAGATATTATAGATATGATATACACAAACAAAGCAGAAACAAAATAAAATGAAAGAAATCTTAAAGAGTTAAGCTAGAACGACTTACACGGAATCACCATTAAACATTGGGTGGAACAATCTACAGAACTATGCAGGAGAGTCTCTCGAAGATCATCGATGAGCTGGGCGGTCTTTCAGCACGGTCCCAGGGACTCAACAAGGTCATCACCACAGCGGAGAAGCTAAGGAACCAGCCCACACATACACTCTATCTCCTAAAGGACTCAAAGGTTAACGAGTGAGTATATTTTATTCATGCAGTAACAAACGATATGACACTATCTTGTCATGAACAATTATGTTATATTGAAGACATTTGATTGGATGAGCTTTTAGTCTGTTAATTATTGTTTAAACAATAACCTTGTAACGGTGCAGACCTCTTTACAACATTTTTTTATATTTCCTTAATTTTGTCTATCATTTTCAAAATTTAAAATTACTTAATTTTGGCATTACTACTTCACATTTTGACTAGACCAAACCATATAAATCGTCCTTTACCTGCTTCTCATCTTTTTACCAAGTTTTCTGTTTATGTTAGAGATAAAACACATGTTAATTAAAAGACACCGTTAAAGTTGTTCAGGTTTTATTATTTATAAAATGCTTTACAACATTTATTTGTTAGGTAATTTTAAAAATCTTTTATTAGCCTGCTCTGTTAATAAAAGTATATGACACTTAGTTCTATGTCATAGTTCCACAATGTGCCCTATCACAATAACATAGCACATTGTGGAACAATATAGCTATTGTTCGCCTGACTGCCATGATTTAGGCTCCACTTTGTAACCATAGCTATTGTAGTAATTATCATTTCAATATTATTTATTTATGTTTCCAGCAATAATTATAATTGCCCTGATGGTCTAGTGGTAACATGACTTAGCTCGATCACCATTGGGAACCTCTACAAGTATACTTACCCCAAATTTATAAGCCTGTGTATAGTGTAGTTTATGCAAAGCGAATTATAAGGCTAAGATTTTTTAAGCGAATTTTGTAGAAATTTATTAAGATAATGCACCTTCATTGACGGCATGTCGGCGATGTTGCAGGTGCCGTGGTCATAGGTAGACTAATGGAAACTGCCATAGTACATGCTAAATGCAACAGTACTGAGATGATTTATTTATGCTGTGTCCATTCACACTAGATGGGTGAATGTCCCACTCGAACGCTGCATTCAGATTTAATCCGGTTGTAAATATTTTTTGCACTATATGCTACATAAGTGAAAAAAATAATAATAAAGAGATTACTATGTGACTTAGAATAAGAAAAGAATGTGATATACTTTATTGCTTTCCGTACAATTTTCATCAACAGTTTGTTTACATGTAGACCAATGCTGAATAGAATTAAATACAGTTGCAATTCTAAGTCCATAATTCGATTCTGTCTTGTAAGCTGCGCGCGAAAACGCGAATTTAACTTGAATGAGAGGTTACATATTTTTTGTGTATTTTTTATAGGAAAAAATATGTGTATCATTTAGCCTTAGTCACAGCCGCATGATCTTATGACTCGTAGTTAGGAACCTTGGTTGTAACCCCGGTTTCGCATGGAGCGGTCCGATGAGACTGCTTGCAGGGTCCATTTACATTCCGTAGTTTGTTGCGACAGTTCGGTACGTTGCGTGGAACGGTCTACATGTTAATTTGGGGGTTAGTTAACTCTGCAATGTACATCGGATCGTCATAATAAGCCATGAGATTTAATTCTATGACACAGGCCCCTGGAAAAGTTACGGAATCCGCTCATCACGTAATAACAATGACTAAAACATGCTTGCGTGCACGAAGTCGCGTCTCCTATGGGGTTTTCAAGCAACATTATACAAATCAATGCGATATTTGGGCGTGACTGAATACAAACGTATTTGTATGTGTAGCTTGTAAATAAGTACACATACGAACATGTTTGTTTGGAGAAATCTTTGGACAGCTCATTTCAATCTTCTCTGAGAAATTTACTCTAAGTCTTAGCGTATAATTCAAAGAGAACTTGTGATGCTTTTTCCCTAAGATTTAATTCATACACTGCGGGGCTGGGTGTATTTCCGTGTTTTCGTTGTCCTTGCCCGGTTCGGACAGGGTATCCTAGTATAGGATTATTTACGGTACTATTTGCGTGTTGGAGACGAATAATGCGGCTTACTTAACTCAGAGTGTATCCTAGATTTTGCTAATGCGAAAGTGTAAGAAACCATTGGAGAATTACTGTTAGACTTTGACAATTGTTTTTATTCCACTGACGCTTAAAGTCCACACTTAAACACGCATAAAGTGTTCGACTCGTCACTGTATTAAAAATGTTTGAAATATTATTGAATTATAACCGCATAAACTTATACTAGATCTTTTGTCGGAAGAGTCCGGTTAATGTGTAATACTAACGAAAGTTTTAGTTCAATAATATTTGGAATAGATAAAATAGTAGACTAAACATTGATCTGGCAACAAGTCCCATATTTTTTTTGACGTAACACTTTTTGACTTTAATTTGTCATATATCCCAAGCTTTATCTAGCCACGTTTTGAAATAGTTCGAAAACATACATACATAACCTCACGCCTGTATCCCAGATGGGTAGGCAGAGACCAGAGACTGCCACTTGCCACGATCCTGACAGATCACCTTCGCTTCATCAACGTTCATAAGTCGTTGCATGCACGCGCGCACGCCGGTTCCGGGTACTTTTATCTTCCCCTTTTCTACCTCCTATTATAACGGTACAAAACTCTTTACACAATTTTATTCTATGCTCCACAACGGGAGCCAAGTCCGTTTTGGTAGAGGATTGTAAGACAGTGGCGGGCCCTACTGTCAGAAGTTATCAAGCCGCCCATAAAGCCTCTGACATGGCTTAACGACTGCCATGACATCACAGCCGGCACCCACGGCTTATCGTGTATTGCGAAGTACGGAAGCGCTCGGAAAAAACGACACTAGCGGTTGTCACGGGACGGTCATCCTGCACCTGACCGCGCCAAGTGATTGATTCCAATCGTTCGACTAGGCCACGAGCCACGAGTCCGTTATAGTGAACAAATTAGTAGAGATAGGACATACGCCAGTTCACAGTCGCCATTTTTTTTTCATCAGAAAAAGCCGCCAGGGTGGCTGACCTGACCCACTTTCAGCTTTCTTGAGACTGATATAAAATTGTCCAAATAAAGAAAATCCGAGAGAAAGCTTGCTTCCGCTGACCTCAATTCGCTTTCTATCAATTAGATACAGTTGCGTCCGACAAACAGTCTTCGTTGACTTGTAAGATTGTTGTAATAAATATTGCATAGTTTTGATTGATTATACATAATGTTAAAAATGCATTTTTGTTTTAACGAAAAATTCCAAAAATATTAATTTTTGTATCAAATTTTGTCAGTCAAAAACTAGTTACAGCGTAGCAAAAAACATGACTTTAATTTTATATCTATAATTTTATATAAAACCCAAGGACCGTTACACACGTAGCTATAATATATTTTAATTTAAATTATAGCAAGGCATATTAAAATGTACAAATATTGAAATCACAGCAAACGCAGCTATACTATATATATTTCTATGCCGTTACCAGTTTATACCGTAATTTATAGTATCGCATAGTAATATATATTATTGCGTACGAGCCCGACCATCAATGAAATAAAGGCAAAAATATATATTATAGCATCATGTCCGTGTGTGGTAGCTTACTATAAATCAGCACGCTTGTATGATCATCACCTAAATAGCTCGGCATATTAATATATTTTATAGCTACGTTTGTAACGGACTTAGGACCACTATACAAAGTGTCAGAATGCGCGTGCAAGACAGCATGTCATGTATAAGCTTTGACGACTCTGTGGCGCTGCGGTAGTGTATCTGCCTACCATGCGAGAGGTCCCGGGTTCGAATCTCGGCTGGGGACAAAAAAAACCTAGGTCTTGGATGTTTACATGTTTGTGATGTCGTTGTTTCTGGGACCCACGAAACAGCGTATCCTAGTGTGGGGCCGGAAGCAATGTATGTGCCTCTATGTAAATGTTATGTTATATCAGCTACTGTAAAGTAAGCTTATGTTGAGCAAATCCTGCTAATGCACCGCAACCTCCGACAGGGGGCGCGGCGAGGTGATCGGCTTCGTGCGCGTGGGCCAGAAGCGGCTGTACTTGTTCGACGCGAACGAGCAGACGCACGAGCTGGAGCCACTGTGCGTGCTAGACCTTTACGTGCGCGCCGACCGCCAGCGCCGCGGCCACGGGAAGCGGCTCTTCGACCACATGCTACAGGTCAGTACAGGGCGCTTACGGGCAGTGCCGCGGCCACATGCTGCAGGTAGGCGGCCACATGCTGCAGGTAGGCGGCCACGGGAAGCGGCTCTTCGACCACATGCTACAGGTCAGTACAGGGCGCTTACGGGCAGTGCCGCGGCCACATTCTGCAGGTAGGCGGCCACATGCTGCAGGTAGGCGGCCACGGGAAGCGGCTCTTCGACCACATGCTACAGGTCAGTACAGGGCGCTTACCGGCAGTGCCGCGGCCACATGCTGCAGGTAGGCGGCCACGGGAAGCGGCTCTTCGACCACATGCTACAGGTCAGTACAGGGCGCTTACCGGCAGTGCCGCGGCCACATGCTGCAGGTAGGCGGCCACGGGAAGCGGCTCTTCGACCACATGCTGCAGGTCAGTACAGAGCGCTTACCGGCAGTGCCGCGGCCACCTGCTCCAGGTCAGTAAAGACGGAAACGCATTATTAAAACGTGACCCGACGCGACGTGTCGACACCCGAAGTACACCGTACAATTACCGTGCGCGTGGGGTCGCGTCGGATGTTCATTGTGTAGAATCACACTATGAACATCCGACGCGACCCCATGCGAAAATAGTACAATTTGATTCGACTCAACACGCGTCGCGTGGCGTTTTAATAATGGCGTGTTTCCGCCATAACTGTGCCAAAACGCTTAAAAGACACAGATCAAGGTACTTACAGCAGAGAATAACCAAATAAAAGAGAAATTATAGCCTCAAAAAACTTTTCACATAAAGTATTTCGATATGTATGTCCCCACTGCTGGGGCACGGGCCTCTTCCTGCATCGCAGAAAGGTAAGGCTATACTCCACCACGGGGGCCAAGGCCAGTTTGAATTGATAAAGTATTTACGAAGCTATAATTTATTTATGACAAATTTGACGACGACGCTAGTCACGCGTATTGAGTGTTAAAAGTGGCGATAAAAGTGGCGATTTTCCAGTGCACTAATGGTCGTCTTCTGACATCTGAACGCCACAAAACGGGTGACTCGTGCCATCGTACAATCCGGGCTGGTTAAGGGCTAAGCCCACATCTACACCCCCACTTACCTCCCACAGGACCAGTGCGTGCAAGTCACGCAGCTCGCCATCGACGGCCCTTCCGACAAGATGGTTTCGTTCCTGAGCCGCAACTACAACGTCAATGAAATGCGTCGGCAGCCCAACAACTTCGCCGTGGCGCCCGAGTTCTTCGGCCAGCATTGGCAGCAAAGGTATATACTTTATTTGATTTTGACCGGATCAACTTACTAGGCTTTTTGCAGGAAGTGTCCGGCCAAGGAGGCTATTCTCACTTCATTAGGAACTTTTATTCGTATACGACTTTAAGGCGTATGACTTGAATTCTACTTAAAAAGTCGAACGACAGTCAATTTTGATTATGATTACTATGTTATGACAACTCAATGCGAGCTTTTGTTAGAAAATTTGCGCGTACGACTTTCTGAGAATAAATAGAACTGATTTTTATGCGACATGGGCGTGAATCGGCTACCATGTTTCGCTCTGATTTAAAAACATAAAGTTTTGCCTGTGTTTGGATACACGCATTTTTTTTGTACACGTTATTTATTATCAACGATAATTATCCAGATTAGATAGATGCGAGTGATGCAAATTTCTTCAGCCAGATGTCGCTGCATGTACGTAATACAGAGAATATTGTAAAGAGGTTCGAAATTTCACTGATGCCGGTGAGTCGCCCATTAGCTCAGTTTGAAAGAGCGCTGGCACGGATAGCCAGTGGTCGCGGGTGGAATTTTCGAATCCCGGCATAGGTGGAATTTTTAGCCTCTAAATAGGTTTTTAAGATAATTATCCAGTGCAAACCTGGAAAAAATGCAACTTCACTTCGACTCCAGAGTCATGTTCCTCATTGTCGTTCACTATTCACAGAGTGGGATCGGGGCGAAGCACCCCGAGCAGCGCCTCGGCTTCCTTCGGCCGCTTCTCCGCCCCCAAGCCACACTCCGCCATCGCCACGGTAAGTTGAAATGTAGAACTTTTATAAATAATAGGAACTGGAACGACTTCAATTGCGGCTTTATTTGTACATTAGTAGTATATTTTATAATAAAACAGAAAAACTGGATAAAAACGGGTAAGCAGGTAAAATAGTCAGATCTGGTCGAAGGGTAAAGTAGTAATGATGACGAAAAATGAAAAATGTGTGACGTAATTTAAATATTTGATAATGATAGATATAAAAAGAAATAAAAATGGTGTAAAGAGGTTTGCACCGTTACAAAGTTACCACTGCTTACTAGTCGACTTATAACTCTCGCAGCCCCGACTGCCTGAGTAATCTTAAACGATCACGAAGGATAAGCAACGTTGGGCGCGCTCAGTGACCGCTCTATGACTAACGATAGTGCCATTTATCCGAGCGATTCCGTGCTTCGCAATGCACGTTAAGCAGGTGGTGACGGCTGCCCTCAATAGATGGCAGTCGTTAAGCCATGTCAGCGGCCTTAGGGCGGCTTGAAAATTTCTGATAGTTAGCCCAGCAACTAGTCTTGCAAGCCTCCACCAATCCGGACTTGGCCTCCGTGGTGTAGTATGGCCCATACCTTCCTTAGGGAAGAGACCCATGCCCCTCGGTGGGGGCATAATGGGTTGTTGATGATGAATTATAACTTGTTTATTTATTAATTGATACTTGTATTAAAGCGCTCGTAGCCCATTAGACACTAGTGATTGGAATCAATCACTTGGGTTAAGCAACAACAGGCGCGGTTAGGTACGGGACTATCGCTAGTGGCATTTTTTTCGTGCTCTTCCGTGCTTCGCATGGCACGCTAAGCCGTTGGTGCCGGCTGTCATGTAATGGCAGTCGTTAAGCCATGTCAGAGGCCTTATAGGCGGCTCGATAACTTATGACGGTAAGGCCCGCCACTGTCTTACAATTCTCCACCAACCCGGACTTGGTCCCCGTGGTGGAGTATTGCCTAACCTTCCTGCAACGCAGGAAGAGATCCGTGCCCAGCAGTGGGGACAAGGGGTGGATATAACTTTTATCATACTTAAATTTAAAATAAAATCGTACAATGCGGCGGACTTAATGCCAGAAGCATTTCCTACCAGTCAACCGCAGGAGGTAGAAGAAATAGTTGATAGGCGTGCAAAATAACGAAATGGATTAAATTTAAAGGCATGCTTACACAAGGTGTAATTAAATAAATTTCCCATGTCTAAAAATATACTCCTATAACTTCCACAATAAAGTGTAATAATGAAGGCAGGTAACTTAGGCGCCAATTCACATATGAATTGGTATGGTTTCTCTGTTTCCCCCTTCAGGAGTCGGGGACAACGTTCGGACGATTCGCCGCAGCGCAGCCGCTATCCAGCATGGCAGCGGTAGGTCGCCCCTTTGATCTATTAACGATTCGGACGACCTCTGTGGCGGTACCGCAGCTGCCTACCAGGCGAGAGGTCCCGGGTTCAATTCCCGGCTGGGGACAAAAAAACCCAGGTCTTGGATGTTTACATGTTTGTGAAGTCACTGTTTCTGGTACCCACGACACAGGGTATCCTAGTGTGGGGCCAGAAGCAATGTATGTGCCTGTATGTAAATGTTATGTTATGTTTTATAAACATTTTTTTAAGTAAAAAGATAGATAGATAGATAGATAGATAAAATGTTTATTTGTACTTTGAAACACACATAAAATTTTACAACAAATTAAACATAGAATCACAGATATAAAACAATAGAATCGGCATGCTGATAAAAACAAACAACGTATGTGTGTTGCAGCAGTACAAAATGGCGGTATCTCAGCGTAGTTATCTATCTACTCAGTAGAGCAGATCGCTGATTTTCAGCTACAGCCTGGAGGTTGGGAACGTAACATAGATATTTTCAATTTATTAAATTAATACCATTATAGCATTCTTTAAAAAAGTTGGTGTACGGTTGAGCATAAAACTATTCTTAAATGAGACAAAAACAGTAATATTGTAATTCAATAATTATACAATAGAAGTAATATTAAATTAACAAAAACTCATTTAATTATGTAAGAAGCAGAACCGCTACCTGCACCAGGTGCTAAAGGTGAAATTCCTAACTTTTGTTGTTCTAGAAGACAAACTTTCTTATGGTTTGTAAAACAAGATTTAGATAAATATATTTATTTCGCGACACAATACTCAAAACCATAAAATCATACGACAAAATATTTATAAATAATGCTTTATAAGTTTTGTGTTTACCTCTGTGGTTGTTACCTGCAGGTTTACCTTTTAAAATAAATAAAAATAAAAAAAATGTGGGCAACGAAAAAAAATATAAATAACACGAAAACATACAATTTATAGTTATAATAATAATGAAACATCGGAAAGTTATTTAAGTATTGTAGTAATCTGTATACCTCCCACTGCAGAATACAGGGCTTCTCCCAGTGAGATAGTATGGGCTTTATTACAACGTGTGCCCACCGCATACGGGCAATAAAACCGATTACCGTACTTCAAATGTATGTCTCAAGGCTTATATATAAAAATCCGCGTTATCGAACTGCTCCGAAACTGCTTCACAGATTTTTATGTTTTTTTTTTTTGTGTATGTTAGGTAACTATGAGAACGGGTCGTAAGATCGCAAAACAACGTTTGCGGGGTCAACTAATGAGATTATTATTGCGTGCAAAATACATTCTAACGGTCTAATCGCGACTATTTATTGATTAAACTTAATTACCTTGATTCCGATATGTGTAACCTTGTGAAGAAACGTTTCTCGGGCCGAGCCGGGACTAGAACCCGCGCCATTCGGGTGTTTCCCGTTGGTACGATCGGTCGACCTTGTCAGTCGATCCAGCGGTACTTTTTTCCCATTCGCCATACTGATTTAACATTTGGGAAATCGTGTACCCATTAGATCGATTCTAATTAAAAAGTGTACTGTCATTTGCTAAACAGTTTTATTGCAACCTATGACAAGTATCAACAAGAATATATAGTAGGTCGTAATCACGCAAACAGTTCTAAACATCTTCTTCTTCGGGCTATATTATGGAGTCCACTGCTGGACATAGCCCTCCCCTAATGAGCGCCATAGCACCATTCGAAGACGTGCCGCATTCAGGCAGATGCTGAATGCGGCACGTCTTCAGCGTGCCGCATTCAGCATCTGCCTGCAGTTTTTCGCAGATCGTCATCGTTCTAAACATGACTGTGCAAAAATAAAAGGCGGGCGTTGGCTAAACGGGAAAAGGATTTCTCATTGGGCCGATTGATTGGTTGACCGATCGGATGAACGGATAACACCCCGCCCCATTCGGACGTCTTTCCAACTCCGCTAAACCGATTCTTCCATAACTCCACTTTCCAACGCCTTCACTTGGTGTTCAGTGGCATCGGGGCTACGTGTCATAAAACTACTATTCATCGTTTATCGTGACAATTCGATGTATGTTGCCTAGCCGAGTTTTTCTACTAATTAATAAATTATTAATTCTTCTTTCAAAATGGCTACATCAAGCTCGAAATAAATTCGCATAATGTCTCCGCTTCAGATTTTTGCAGAAAAAATTAACTGTAACAAAGACATTAAATGAAAAAGCTAGTTTTTAATTTATCAGCGAGTCGCAACAGGACCTTCGCGTCTGCCTCAGGCATACTTACAAAAGAAAATATTATAATACTTGACCATCCAAAGGTGGTCTGAAAGAGTTGGTTGTCACTTTTAGTGATAAGGCCGTCGTCTGTACGGTGGCCATATCACTAAAAGGCCACCGTACAGACGGTAAATGTACTTAGGTTTAGACATATCTGTGTAATTTGCTTTTTTATGTACAATAAAGTGTTCTTTATTTATCTATCTAATCTATATCTATAACGTTTTTCTTGGTCAAGATATTGCTGTAACTAGAATACATATATTCCATCTGCATTTTGATAAATTTTCTTGCATCGCAAAAATAGTGGAATTGATCTTAGGTTGGAGTTTCATTTGTTCCTACGGGACCCTGAAACAACTAAAGTAAAAAAAAACATTGTTATTTAAACTCCTTGACTATAGACGGGCAGAATAGACCCAGGCTTAGTGCAAAATGAGGTTGGGAAAATTATAAAGACATCGATGTATAAATAAAATAGATAAAATGTTTTGAGTACGATAATTTAATTTATCTTGGTGTAACCAAAATCGATACTTTTTATTTGATCGCAGATCAGTATCACATTTTATTCGTTTACTTTTTATATTAGAGGATATATTGTAAACTAAATATTTAGATAAATCTGTTACTTTCAAATTATTATTATTATCGTATACATTACAAATTACTTCTAAACATTTACCTATATGTTCAACATTCGGAATCAATCTCGAAAGATATATTTGATATATAAGACTTGAGATGACATAATGGGGATTTGGTCCGGTCAATAACTACGTAGGGGGAATTATTCATTTAAACCAAAATTGCACAATAGACGACCAGCTATAAGAAAAAAATTGGATTTTTTAACGACAAATATACTTAAGTTTTTATCGATATTTTTTTCTCTTGCCCATCCCTACGGCGAATACAAGAAACTGACGTCATTCGCTACAGTGTGTCTAACTAGGTTAGCTGTCCTTGGCCTACTGCCGATGCCGGGCTGTTGTGCGGGCCATTCCTTTTAAAATACCCAATTGAAATGTTTATTTGCAGATATTACAATGGAATTAATAATGGTGGTTGGTTTGGGTGACGCGGTACAATAGCCGCACCCTCTGATTGGTTCAGACGTGCTGTTTGCAGTCAATAAATTTGGTGTTTAAGTGTTGGTTGAATTTGTTACTAAAATGATGGTAGACAACATTTATGAGGTACTGTAATGTAGCTAAAGAAAATAGTTTTGGTGCCCACCGTTAGTTTTTTTCCGTAACTAGTTTTTTTTGTTTTGATAATTGATGTTTTCGATTATTGTATATGTTTACCTAAAGTGGACCGTGTTCTGTAGAAACATATACGTATATTTTTGCAAGAGTAACGGTTTTTTGATGTACCGAGTTTTCGTTTAGACGTCAGTCAGATAAAAGCTCTGAACTAAATTAATTCAAAGTATTCTATTCAAAATTACGCAGACATTCTGACTTAATTAACGTTAAACGTAAAACTAGGCATCCGTTTTATAATGGAGACGTTATTGAGTAAAAATGAACAAAATTTCCAAACTTTGTTTAGACTCTTTTGATATTTAATTTAAAACATTTTCTAACATCTGTAACTCGTGCATTGAACTGGCTTTCATTCTAGACATCTGTCACCTAAATAATCTTTAATATTTTAGTAGTACTTCTTTGATAACTTCAATACTTAAAAAAAAGCGATTTTTCGCCGTGGATTTTTTCAGCGTAGCATGGTCCAATTGTGTTAGCGTTAATACGTAAATAGTCCTGTACCTCTAGATCATGATCAATATATACGTAGTATGTAAAAGTTAGACTGGTCGGGGTAGCATTTTCCACGTACCTACCACTTTAAAAACATACTAATATATAAAAACCTATTTAGAGGCTAACGAAAACAATATATTTCAAATATGTAGATAGATTATACTTAAATTACTTCCAAAAACAAAAAAAATATATACGAATATATATATTTTTTGTTTTTGGAAGTAATTTGAGTATTATCTAACTACATATTTAAAATAAATTGTTTTCGTTGTTAAAAAAGGCTCTCGGCCATTTCTTCCCAGCTGCTCCTGCTTAGCCATACCGTGGTTTCTTTCCAGGTCATCCACGGCACGGGCGGTTCCGACCGTCACGCCACTGCAGCTTCTGCTGGGCGGTCCAACGGGTGAGCATGCTAAAACACAAACCGCTTACCCTGTCTCTTGTACACCATCTGTAAATCTGCTGTTAACAGCTCTGCGCCTTAATTATGTAACTTTCACGTATACATCTCTGTGTGAAAGTGGAATGTCTACTTAGCACGGCAGCACTAAAGGGACGTAATAAGTATCACACGTAGTGGATAATGCATTTTAGTGGATGTCTGATGCGTGACAGTGATAGTGAGCTACGGCGAATTTTACTAGATATCTCGTTTTTGAACACAGGTGTGTACGTGAAAAATTACATAATAAAGGCGCAGCTCCTATATTACGTGCATCACTTCTTAGTGTACGAGAAACAAAGGGCTGGAATCAGAATACAAATGAGAACGCCTATTCGCAAAAAATCCTCCCTTCACAAAATGGTCTTTTCTCAAAATATCTTATTCGCACAATGTTCAATGATCAAAGCACCGTTATATTCTATTTTAATACAGTTGCTCAAAAAGTGGCGTATTACAGGGACGTATAGCGTGCGGGATGTGGGCTATTACACACTTGTGCTTTTTTTTACCTTTCCCGCACTCGTGCGTTCTCTTTCCCAACTGTCAAAATAATATCTATTAAAAACAAACCAACCATGAAGTTTTTACTAAAAAAAATTCATAGAAGTTTTTATGATTCATGCAAATACGTGTATTTCTAAAAAGAAGCTACTAATTTGTTTCCTTACTTTATTAATAGGTTATTTTTTTCATTTCATCTCATTAAATTTCATTTTCATTTCATATCAATAAAAAAATTCTACTGAAGACTTGGCTGTATGGGCATAGTTCCCTTTGCCTACCAGAATGGGTGAAGAAAAAAAAATCTCTGCTTATATTCTTTTACAGTTGGCGCCATTTTCCAAATAATTTTTCTTTATTAAATTGCTTCATTTTTTCGCAACTGTATTAAAAATAGTCGTTCAGTACACGTGCGGAACCGTAATTGCAACTTGTTCCGACTGTCAACCCCGGCTGCGCCTCGGCTCGGGTAGACATTTGTCGGAACTCTTTGCAATGACAGCCTTTCCGCACTTGTAATGAAATTATACTATTCCAGTCTAGGGAGGCATTAGGCTCAGTTTCAAATCTGTTTTATGCAACTCCTTATTTATTCGATGTGTGTGTGTAATTTGCATTAAATTTGTGCATGGTACATTTTGCAAAAAAGACATTTTGCGAATAGAACATTTTGCGCCCACATCGTACACTTTCATAAATACTAGAGATTTCTTACAATGTAGAGTAGCAAATACTACATTTAGAGTTTTTCGCTCCGCTCACGCGCTGTTGTGCCTGTGACATTTAAAAGTAGTAGACTTGCCTCTATTATAAATATTCTCTGAGCCATCGCAATCCACGGGAATTAAATTAAAGAAAGTTATCGAACATGGCGGCGCCCTATGCCTCTCGCGCAGCGACTGTATGTATTGTGGAAGAGGTTAATAGGGTCGTCGCCATACTCTGTGTGTTATTCTCTTGGTTTTGGCGGCAGAAGTTTTACAAGTTAAGGACAAACGGCGACACGTTAACCTTTACATTTTCGTCGATAATATACTTCAAGGAGCCGTAGCAGGCTATCGTAGCCGCTTCACTATTTGTAAAGAGGTTCGACATTTCACTGATGCCGGTGAGTCGCCCATTAGCTCAGTTGGAAGAGCGCTGGCACGGATAGCCAGAGGTCGCGGGTTCGAATCCCGGCATGGGTGGAATTTTTAGCCTCTAAATAGGTTTTTTAAAATATTTGTAAGGTTTTAGTAACAACACTACTCGCTAGCGGTGAAGAAAAACATCTTGATGAATTCTGAGTGTCAGAGATGATCACGTACTCGTACCAAAGCGCTTGCAAGTGTCAGTAAAGGTTGACGTGCTCTCGCCTGTACTATACAATACTCGGTACCAGATGCACTGTCGTTTAAACAAACCTTTGACCATCGTTGGTATTATATACGGGGAGAAATGTTTATTCAGCTGTTTACTGATCTACTCAACTATTTTCTGGTCTTAGGTTAAAGAATCATCCATAGATTCGAGTAATGCATAATTCTGTGTTATGCGTATTTGTCTAACAAGGGTTTGTTTGTATATAAGAAAAGTGTATCTCGCACTGACTATTCGTATTTTTATTTAAATGTTTAAGTTGGTTTGTTTTTTTTTTTTTAATAGTTCTACGTCTGGCATCCCTCTCGCCTGTACTACATTGTAAGATTTTTAATGATCGTATACATACTTTGAAAAAATGTACCCTGAGGTGCCATAATTATGTTAATTTTCAAGATTTTTCCTTATTGTAAAAGAAGCGAGGGAAACTTCACTACCGTGAAGGAAAACATCGTGAGGAAACTTGATTGTCTGAGCTCTTCAAACAACTCAACGCTTGAAATGGCCAATCCGCAGTGGGCACACGCGTGGTAGTTAAGCCCATACTCTCCCTGAGAGAATGCCTGTGCCTTGCAGTGGGGCGTAAAATGGCTGCATAATAGTTCAGCCTATACACGTCCCACTAGGGCACACGCCTCCTCCCGGGATTCGAACCCACGACTCCCGAATTAATTACCACGTGTGCCCACCTCAGAGTGTTTTTATTTTTAATAAACAAACATGGACATATTACACAGATCTGGTTAGCCCTGTACTAAGTACAACTAAATGATTTGTGTTATAGGTGCTAACGGTAGATTGAATACAATAAATACATAGATAACATCCAAGTCCCGGGACACACGAGAAAAGTTCTTTTCCTAGTTTGACCCGTCCGGAAATCGAACCCGATATCTTCGGTTTTACAGTCAGCTTGCCAAACCGCTGCGCCACCGAGGCCGTCTGAGCCGGTTGGTCATCTCAAGCGTTCGAGGCACGTGAACACCTCCGACATCGAGGTTTTTTCTCCTGCTAATGTTTCCTTCACCGAATTACCAAACATTAGCAGGGGGGTTCCCTCGCTTCTCTTAGACGGACAGAGATAACACGTTCAGTCTGGCGTCAGTTCAGTCGGGTGTTCCCCGTTCATCCGATCGGTCAACCGATCAATCGGCCCAGTGCGAAATCTTTATCCCGTTTAGCCAACGTCCACCTTTTATTTTTGTACAGTCATGCTTAGAACTGTGCAAACGACAGCTGCTGTGTGGTGTGTCGGCCTAGAGAATAGCACCAACCCAATTCTTCCCGTGGGAGTCGTAAAAGGCGACTAAGGGACACAAACCGGGGGGTGGGCAGCAGCGCCCCCTGCAGTACAATTTCACCGAACTGCAATCCCCAACCCGCATGCCCAGCGTGGGGATTGTGGGCATTACCCCCCAATGAGGCACAACCTTGCGCTATCGCACTCATTAGGGGAGGACTGTGTCCAGCAGTGGACTAATATAGCCTATAGAAGAAGATGAAACGACAGTATACATTTTAATTAGAATCGATCTAATGGAAACACGATTTCCCAAGTTTTAGATCAGTATGGTGACCGGGAAAAAAGAACCGCTGGATCCACTGACAAAGTCGACCGTACGTACCAACGTGAAACAGCCATTCAGTCCGTGACCTTGATCAAGATCTGATTGATGCCAGACTTATGAAGATAAGATAAGAATATTCTTTATTATACAAAAGGAGAAAATAATTGCATAGATACAGTACAATTGGCGGCCTTATTGCTTAGACCAATTTCTTCCATGAAGCATTAAAATATTCGAATATCCGTCAGTCTGGTCCATCATTCCACTGAATAGACAATCAGTCTGCCGTCAGTCTAACCAGACTGACGCCAGACTAAACGTGTAATCTCCATCTTACGATAGATAAAAATTTTAAATTTTTGGGGGCGAGAGAGATGCCAAAGAAGAGGACACTCATTTTAAGTATGCATGTTTTTTGTGTTTTGTTCTATGTGCCCGTCAGCTGGTGATGAGATACAGCCGCCCGTTTGCCCAGACAATAGTGCCCGCGCCCGTTATTTATTTAAATTTATTTAGCGTTACATTTTATTTAGTTTAAGTTCATATTTATTGTTTCTCGGGGTTCCGTGCCTCATAACTTCATAAGGACAAAAAGCCCTTGTAGGATCAGTCTTTTGTCCGTCTGTCTGTCTGTCATTATAGTTTTGCTCGACAATCGCAGCAATAACTATATATACAGTTATCCATTTAAAATTAACATCAAATACTAAAAGCAATCGAGCAAAATTGTAATAAAACTATTCTTTTGCCAATGGTGTCTGAGGTAGTGAGTCATATTATGTCGAAACTTTCGAACTAAAAATTAACTTTTATTTGACGTAAAGAAATTCAATTCTACTCGGTTGTGTAGACCGACTGCGGTTTTGGGTCGAATTGTAACTGTTGAATTCAAAACAGCAATTGTCTGTGTGCAATTGATGCTTCTTGCGTAGTACTAGTAGTTTTTATTTAGGGTTCCGTAACTCAAAAGGGAAAGCGGAACTCTTTTGGGATCACTTTGTGATCCATGCGTCCGTCCATATGTCTTTCAAGTGCTTTATCTAGGAAACGCGTGCAGGTATCGAGTGAATTAAAACCCTGCTCAAATACTCAGGCATACAATCCCTTGAGTTGTAAAAAAACTTCTTATGTTAACGCAAAAAAATTATGGCTGTTTATGCCGCAAAAAAGTTAGTTTGAGACACTCGAGCGAATCAAAATTCATAGGGTACTTCCCGTGAACGTAAAAATATGAAAATTGGCTAGTAATATCGGCTTATACCACAAAAAAGTCTGCAATTTTCACATTTTTAATTAAAACATAAATAATTGTCTTTGAAGTTCGGGAAAAGCTCGAAAAAACGGTGAGACTCAACTCCTAAACTATTTAAAATATTTAAGTACCTACCAATAAATTTGCACGGAACCCTCGGTGCGCGAGTCCGACTCGCACTTGACCAGTTTTTTGTACTCAAAGTCGCAAAACATCACAAAGTATCTCCCCAGTTAATCTACCTATAGATTAGAGATAAAGAGGGCTGTTTTTTTCGTTTGATGTTTAGTTCTATTTTGGAAGTACAGTCGCGTGCACTAACATGTAAGCACCTTAGAACCTTGTCAAATTAACCTCTTCTAGCCGGATATACGAGAATTGGACTATTTTGACTTCGACAAGGTTCTGAAGTGCATACACGATAGTTCTCGTGACTGTACATGGGGAACATTGAAAATGGACAAGTTCTACTCATCAATACGACAACAACTTTTACTACAAAATTTAAAAAAGTGAAATGAAAACAAAAATAAAATAAATATGTAAATAAATTGCTCAAGTTACTGAGACAAGTTTTCGTTGTATGCGGTTTTAGCATGTACCCCCTTCTACGCTTAGGATAGCTGGTAGATAATCCTAAATAGCATTGAACTATGTGCAAAGTTTTTATGCAATAAAGAATTTAAATAACAGTAGGTAATAATAATATTGACCTGAAAGACGTTTTGCGTGAAAAATATAACAGCTGTTACGTAAAGCCGCATTATAATGTGTGAAGCGGTTGGATTTTTTTTCGTGAGTTCGTATATTTTCGCTTAAGAAACTTTGTTTGTATTGACGAGTAGGATTTCTCTATGTTTTTGGGGGATTTTGATGTAGATTTTGTGAAACTCTGTATTTAAGAGTATTTGTCGTTATAAGTTGATTTGTCGCTTTTTTATTTATTCAAGTTGTGTTTTTTTATGTTCATTGTTATGTATTATTTGAAATTATGTAGTGTTACAGTGTTATTTTAATTATGGTATAGTCGAATGTAGAAATTATTGTTTTGAAAGTATATAGTCGTTATTGGCTGCGTATGTATTAGATGGAGGAAATATCATTAAGGTTGAACGGCAGTATTCATAGCAAAGAATCTATATCAACCCTTTGTATGTCCCCACTGCTGGGGCTCGGGTCTCTTCCTGCATCGCAGGAAGGTTAGGCCATACTCTACCACGGGGGCCAAGTCCGGGTTGGTAATAGCAAAGATATTAGACATCTAATTTGAAATTCTGAAAATAAATTCTGCTTAAGCCGTTACGCGTTGCTAACCATGGCCACCAACGGGAAACAAATCATATCTTCTTTTATAACGAGTCTTTGTGTGCGAAAAAGTGATCATGAATCTTAATAAATATAGTAACTACTTAGCAGCTAGGTCCAAGAATCTAGGACCTTCTTAGGAGATCGTTTACCCTGCAATAGTATAATAGTTCCCATCACAAATTGAACCTTTTCTCTTTGAAATAAAGCCTAAAACCAATGGAAAATGGAAACTAGCGCTGCCCGTTACATGACTAAAGTAGTTTTGCCAAAATCGGCAGTTTTTAGCGGAAATCGGTTAAAGTCCTAGGTCGTTGATCCCAGATCCTACACTGTAGGTTTTAAAAATAGTTGTCACAATTTGTTAAGATCTATGACGCTCACTTAAAAAAAAAGACTTATTAAAAACGTATTTAATAAGTTGTGATTTTTATTCCACTGGTGGCGCTAATAAGCACCGCGGAGCGCCTTAAGCTGCTGTCGATCCACCTTAAGAGCAGATGTAAGGGCTATTTGCATGACGCAACATTTGCATGACTCGTTGTCTCCGTCAAAATTTAGCCACTTGTGTCTCGGGCTAAAACTGATAGAATCATAATTAAAACTGTTTTTATACGGATTTATGATCGTTTATTACATTTTTACTATTTTCCGACGTTTCGGCACTTTTTTTCGGCACCTGAAAAAGTGCCGAAACGTCGGAAAATAGTAAAAATGTAATAAAAGAGCATAAATCCGTATAAAAACAGTTTTAATTATGATTCTATCAGTTTTAGCCCGAGACACAAGTGGCTAAATTAAAACTAGCCATAATTAAACTAGACATAATTAAAACTGTTTTTATACAGTTTTAATTATGTCTAGTGCTCGTGTTAACCTTAGAAAATGATAGAATCATGTTACGAAATAGCGTCTTCCAATATTCCGTCCAAAAACCTACAAGGGGCTTCCATTGAAACACGACACTTGTTCGTAACATGCATTTTATTGCAACATCTCCAATGTGATGAAATTATGTACTGCAGCGCCTTGATCATGTAACATTTATCGTATACATCTGCGTGGTAAAGCGGTATGCTTACTTAGCTCTGCCGCATAGATATGAGGAGTAATAAGTATCACAGATAGTGAAAATCGCATTTCAGTAGATAAGTATATGAAACATGACAGAGATATTGAGATACTATTATTCGAGAAGGTCCAGTAGATATTTACCCCCTTATTCATACTAGTCCGCTAACTTAAAACAGCTGCTAAAGAGAGTTCTTTTGCATTCTGACTTATGTCAATAGAAGAGGACAGAGTGAGAATTAGCAATGCTAATTGTGTTGGCAGACTATTATTAATAAGGGGGTTAGTTGTTGCATACGAATCTATACGTTAAAATTACATAATCGAGGCGAAGAGCCGATTTCACCGCCTGTCTCTTTTTTTTAATAATTTATATCCGTTAGATTAATTAATATACAAACCTATTTTTATCTAGAGATAAGCATGTTGATAAAGTGGCAGTGGCGTAACATCATGAGATCAGTTAATTTTGCATACTAATTAACTTTTCACACACCGCGTGGAGATTGCCTCGACGTACCAGCCGCCCGCCTCTAAGCTACAGCGTAGATTGTTTTGTCCGTGCCAGCGACGAATCCCGTGTCTAATAACTGTACTGTGGTCGACTTAGCTCGGTAGAAGACATGCCTCCCGACGTGAGCGAGCGTGAGCTTCCCGAGGCGGACGCCAAGGAGGTGGAGTCGCCGAGCCCGGCGCCGGAGCGGCCGAACTCGCTCCACATCGACACCGAGGCCGAGCCCGAGGCCGAGGCCGAAGCCGAAGCCAAAGCCGAGGACGAAGCAGAGCCCGCGCCCCGCCTTCCCGGCTCGCCCGCCGCCGGCGCCGCCACCCCGCGTCGCGACTCGCAAGTCACCGAACAGGGCTTCTTCGACATCAAGTTCTACCACAACAAGCTCTGGTAAACGCACCCGCCCGCCGATCGCTGTCCAAATTTCCCACAGTCCTCCATGGGAAAGTGGACGCTGACGCGCTTAAATACTAGAGTAAAATTTCGAGCCTACATTTTTCTAAAATCCCTTGTCAATTTTGCAAAAGTTGCCACGCTCTGCATAAAAATGCTTAATTTATACGGAATGACGCTGTGTTTCATCTTTTACATCTATTAAGGACGATTTAAACAGCGTTATGTGGTACCTCCTACCTGTACTGGAACGTTGAAATTACCTCTCGGACATTGTTACGTTTTAGATAAGCTTTTCTTGCCTATCAATATACCTTGCTCTAAGCTTAGTCGAGTCTGGCCCCGTAAATAAAGTTGATGCAGACTAATAGCAGACTAATATATCTAATGATCATGTATGAATGCATGTGACATCTAGCTTGGGCGTAAGCGAGTCGAAATTTCTATGAGACTACTGTGGTATATTTTGCTAGCCAATAGTACTAAACTTGCGAAACCAATTCATGTTTATGTTTGCACTAAATTCACTAAACTCATTCCTAGTGAGTCTTCTTAAAAAATACTTTAACGATTATTGTAGAGGATAGACAATATGCGCAGCTTAACTTAGTTCATAAATGTGAGAGTGAAAACGGACTAACGTTTCTGCATTTCTGTTTCACAACAGATGTAATTTTATGTAAGATTAAAGTGACACGCAGTTATTTTACTTGTCATTGTCGCTTTCGTAACGTGGGCATGTGTCATCGTAAAGTCTCTTCTAACGCACAATGTGACATTCATACGACCGCGACAAAAAAAGTCCGCGGCAATTGTAGTTTCTTCACACGAATCGCACGTGCGAGCGCATCTTCTTCTTCTCCAGGCTATATTATGTAGTCCACTGCTGGACATAGCCCTCCCCTAATGAGCGCCATAGCGCCCTCTCTTCAGCTTGCCGCATCCAGCATCTGCCGGCAGCTTTTCCCAGATCGTCAGCCCACCTGGTCGGAGGGCGTCCTACACTACGGTTGTCAGAGTCGCGGTCTCCACTCAAGAACACGTTTACTCCAACGGTTGTCGGTTCTTAGCGCATCTGGCGACGGTAATTTTTGTCACTGTCGTAATGACGTGGTCGTAGCGAGTTCCAAGTACGTTCACTGGTGTGTTTGAGCTCTAATGGCTAATAGCCTATCTAATGAGCCCGTAAACAAAGCACAGGCCTCTTCTTCTTCACGCCACACTTTCCTTTGCCAGTCTCATCTAATGTTTGCCAGCAGCCTTCACAAAGTCGTCGGTCCTATAGGCTGGTAGTCAGCTCACCAATCGTTGATCCGTTCTTTGCCACTCACTTTTCATTGGCTCCTTCAAGTTGTTCTAGTTCCGTTTAGAGCATAACTTTTGAAAGCGAAACACGAATTGAATTCGTCCATGCTTTTCAGGAAGCCGACAGGAATTTCTTACGCGTTTCTCAGTGGTACTATTACAAGTTATGCTTTACGATCTGTCAAGCTTACAGTCCGATTATTAGTCACTTGTCCATTTTAGTAAACATGATTCTATCGGAAAAGTATGACTCTTTAGTCTGAAACTACCATATTTCCATAAAATAAAGTAATCTGGGACACTATTTTAGATACCAAGCTGTTAATTTTAATATTTTTATTTTTAATGCACTAACCCGTGCTAAGGACAAATTTAAAAACCTATTTAGAGGCTAAAAATTTCACCCATGCCGGGATTCGAACCCGCAACCTCTGGCTATCCGTACCAGCGCTCTTCCAATTGAGCCATTGGGCGACTCACCGGCATCAGTGAAATTTCGAACCTCTTTACACTATTCTCTTTATTACGTACAGGCAGTGACATCTGGCTTAAGCAAATTGCATCACTTACAGCGCTGGTACGGATAGCCAGAGGTTGCGGGTTCGAATCCCGGCATGGGTGAAATTTTTAGCCTCTAAATAGGTTTTTAATGCTGTTAATTTTACAAAGTTCATAAACTTTGGAGAAAATATCTAATTTTGGCATCAATTGTCAATTTTGAGGTTAGTATCTTGTTTACTAAATTGTACAAGTAAGGATAAATCCACTGTGTTTGTTGAAGCTGAGCTGCAAGAAGTCTTGTCAATTCACTGGCTTCGCGAGATATTTCTAGTCCACTGTCGCTTCAAGTATGCTCGCACAAACGCAACAACTCTGTCGCGTCAATGTAAAATAATTTCTGTTCAAATCGTTGGTTTGGACTGGTATTGCACTGGATTGTTTTGAGGTTTTAGTCAGAGTGCTTAGTGCGAGTTTTTTAACTACTCGATCGCGTTAACGTAAAGTCATATTTATATGGCATCGAGGAAGCGCCACCTAGCGACAAGTGTATGGAAATTAAAAATGCTGAGTGCGTGTTGTAATGGTTTACGTTGAGAAGTGAACACGTTTACCAGCCAAAACACGAATAAACGCGAGTGCGAGTTGTACTGTGACAGCGTTTTGCCAGTTCGAACGGTTAACTTACTCATACTCACTACTCAATGCTCGATTAACGCGGTAGTAAAGTTATTCGATTGGATCTGTCAAACTCGCACTAAGCACTCAGATATCTCTGAAGGTCGCAAATCTCAGCATTTTTAATGATTGCAAAGTTGGCATTAGTTTCGACAAGTATTTTTTGACCATACAAGATAACATTACGGACATTTTAAACCTATTTACATTGTCATACGTACGCCTGGTTTTTGACAGAAAAGCGTGTCGTAGCGTATTTTATATCTCCCGTAATTTCAATCTTAGCTAACGATTCTTTTAAACTTTCAAAAAACAGTGTCACGGTCGTATATCATCGTAAGGCCACGCTTGTATTAGGACGAACTATGTATTTTGCAGAGTTGATACTAAAGGAACTAAGGCATCCAATGCAATTTTGACAGCTTTGTATGTTTTGGTGGCGCCCTTGCTGCCTGTACAGATTGCACAGGGTGTAAGTAACAAAATCCCATAACATACGTGAAATTGGAGCGTTCTACTTTAATTTGATCAACTTTTGTTATGGTGAAAATTTTGTGTGGCGAAAAAATATCGTATCCAAAGTCCTAATTAGTTAAACTTTAATATGGATTTGCTTGTATATTTTTGTAATTTTGAAGTTTAGTAAATAAATGTGCGCACGTTTTACGGGTAGTCTCCCAAATTTTGGCTGTGTACGGAGATTTTGTTTCAACCGGTGTATTTGCGAGTTTAATTGAAGAATGGATGGTGTCTGTTGCACACAGTCAATTCAACGTGGGGATGGCATATTGTTTTCAATTTTGAGCTTCATTTGCATGGGCAGTTGAGTAGTTTATCTGTTTTTCTTTTTTATGTTAACTCTCTCAAGTTTTTTTTCTTTATTGGGGTGATTGACAGATAAGACACCTACACGATTAAATTACATCGTTTTATTAACTTATTACACATCAAAGAATGAGTGTGTTATCAACAAATAAAGACTGCAACATGCTTATTTTTAAAAACACTTTCTTCGCGCTTTTATATAATCTTGATAACTTAAATCGGTGATCTCAGTTAGGTACATAATTAATTTGTAGTGATTTGTGAAAATGTCCAGCCGCTCTTGCCGGTGTAGGCTTAAGGAGCTCCATAGAGTAACTTTAGCACCACCAATGGAGAAAACCATTTTTTTACAAATCGTGTTTGCAAAAAGTGTCAGCATAGGCCATACCTTGTTGGTCTATGGTGTTAGTAATCTCAATCATGTTAATACTGATATGTTAAGGATATACTTCATTGTACACACCAGAATATAATACTGAGTCAACAGATACAAAACAAGAGGTATAATTGGCGGCCTTATTGCTTCGTCAGTTTCTGCTAGGCAAGCCTATATCGGAAAGATTGCCGGAGAATAGATTGTTGGACCCACGACCGAAAACCTAGCATCATGGGCCTGGAACTAAATAGCATTTAAATCAAAAACTCCAATATCAATTTGTGTATTCAATGACACATGTAAGCTAACAGATTTCTCCAAATCATTTACATGCAAACCAGCCGTTTTGCTTAAGGTTCACAGCTATGGGTCTTGTTAAAAATCACAATTAACATGAATTGAAAAATTGTACAGACATTTTGCGTATGCGTTCAGCATGCAAGCCAGCCGTTCTCGTCCCAGGTATTTTGCCAAGGTTCATGGCTATGGGTCTTGTTAAAAATCACAATTAACATGAATTGAAAAATTGTACAGACATTTTGCGTATGCGTTCTGTCATGCAAGCCAGCCGTTCTCGTCCCAGGTATTTTGCCAAGGTTCATGGCTATGGGTCTTGTTAAAAATCACAACATGAATTGAAAAATTGTACAGACATTTTGCGTATGCGTTCTGTCATGCAAGCCAGCCGTTCTCGTCCCAGGTATTTTGCCAAGGTTCATTGCTATGGGTCTTGATAAAAAACACAGTTAAATTAATTGAAAAATTGTACAGACACTGTGCAAATGCGATCTGTTAAAAAAATATGATGATTCACTTGCTGGCGCTAGTGTGACTCCATGGAGCCCCTTAAGGGCTATTTTCAAACAAAAATTTATAAAACATGTTCTCGTGTCGCTGCGTGTGCTAATATTGTGTCGTGTTATTTGTATTATTGTCAAATTTAATAATGACGCGAATCAATATCGATTCCGACGTCGTTATACAAAGTTGTGTTTAACGCTTTTTAAAGTAGGGTTGTGTTGGGAAGAAAGGATAGAACAATACATTCATCCTGTAAATGTAGCGGTTAAAGCGCTGTTTCGGTCAGATTGAAAAAAACCTTGTTCAGATTCAAATGTTCCAAGGAGGCAAACGGACCACTGTCGATATCATCCTTCCTTGCCTAAAGACAAGTTATTATTATTAGCAAGAGGTTGTTCTAAGTTGTTTTTTAGAGGGTTTATCGTACAATGAACTGTGCACGACAGGGGTATGCAGAGATTACGGTGTGTCAAATGCCACGATATTGTCGCACCCATCGAAATTAAACTCGGCCTGCAATTTGATTAGCTCTACGGAACATTGAATTGATACAAGTCATACAAGCTTTATTTGTTTGGCAAATAAATTGTTAAAAAAACATTAACGATTATCATGTCATAATTAATTTATAATGCATATTCGACCTAATTTATCACGGGCATTTCAATGCCATTGCATTTTATAGGTTAATATGTTTTTTGTAAACATGTATGTCAACCAAATGGAGAAGGCAACGGAAGAAAAATGGACTCCAATCACAGACTAGCTGAAACAATCTGGCTTCCCCGTCAGCCAATCAGCGGTGCGATCACGTAAGTCTCCACTGTATGGAGTTGTCTTATTCAGCCTACTCCGAACTGTCAGATACATACATATTTTGACATTTTGGAGTTGTGTCAATGCTTAATCTGATAGAGTGGAAAGTTACGTAATACAAGGGCACTTCCTCTTGCATAATCCGTTGCCATCTCCGTTGAAACGCATCGAATTAGGCTATTTTACGAAAAGACCATTTAACAAAGACATTCCTGTTGTAGGTAGCTAAAACGGCTCTAAGTTTTCTGTTTAAGATACCGATATTTGGGCAAATGTTACCAGAATAAAACGTTACAATCTGCTGAGCTAAACTTGCTGAATTCTCACCCTTCTGCTCAAGCAGACTTAATACTTTGTCCAAAAAGTGTAGAAATTAAAGAGTAAGGTTTTAAAAACCTATTTAGAGGCTAAAAATTCCACCCATGCCGGGATTCGAACCCGCGACCTAGTAAGGTTTTGCTCAGACTTGTCCGTTTTAGTAAATTTTTTGTACTTACAAGCATTATAAAAATACAAACTACAGACATTTCATTACAAAGTTGTATTGTGCTTAATCAAAGGTAGTAAATGGACTTCATTTTCGATAATACCACTAATAAACTTTCACTTCCGGTTTCTTAAAATTTTGGACAGTATACCTGGTGTTACCAGTCAAAGGGGAGCAATCTACTCTTCTGTAGCCTTTTGTGGTTTTAAATTCGAGTGTGAACTCAAGTATGTCAGATGAAGCGTCACGCACACAATGCACCGCTAGACCTCATAAGTATTTTACATCTGCTGATCAGTACCAATATTCGGCTGGTTGGCCACATAGGTACGTCAGTAGGGTTTAAAATGCTCATGTGGATATTGCCTCTCAACCAAGTAAAAACCCTCGGCATAAAAGCCCTAGTACCAGCCCTTGTACTCTCAAGATACGAATAATTATTTCACTGGGCTTGGAGTCACACCGGCCCCTAGTGTCTAATACTTGCATAGTTTTTCAATAGAATGATATAAGCACGATAACGCCACCAGTGGAAAAAATCGTGTCTTTTATAATTCGTCTTTGGAAAAAGTTAAAATCCTAAATCTTATTACATATCAAATTCCTAGGTGGTTGATCCTAGGTTCTGAAAATAGTGGTCACAGAGTTGTTAAGATTCATGATTCTCCCTTTTTGAAAAAAACGTATTATTTTATTCAAATTATTTCAATGTAAAGAATTTACATTCTGTTTGCTGAATATCAAAGTACAATGTAACATAAAAGTGAAGGTCGTTGCCTTCGGCCCGTGGAGTAGTGGAATGGCAGCCGGAAAAAAATCCTCTCTGACCATCTTTTCTAAAGTCTTCTTAAATCTAAAACATCAGTTGCCTACACTTATGATAAGATTCCATGATTGCCATTAATAACTTATAAAGCAAGTCATGATTTTTGTTCAGTTGGTGGCGCTTTTCATTGGTTTTGGACTTTAGTTCAAAGTGATAAGGTTCAATTTATGGTGGCACCACAGCCTAGAAATAGATTGAATGATTGACCCAATACAGTGGACAGTTATCACGAGGGCTGGGCTGCGTTTTATAAAACTACAATTGGACATTTTTATTGTGAAAGTCCGTCTTCCTACTTTCCAATCTTTGGGTTAATCGGCTATGCAACGTAGATCGATCTATCACAGTAAATCTTTAATTGTAGCCCTATGAAATAAGCCCGTGATGGTTGTTAGAGCAATTAGTTTTTAAAACCGAAGCTATGAAGCACATATACCCGAATATAAACCAAATACTAACTTAATAGTTTTAGGTAATCTACTTATTTATGCATTTTATTTAAAAATACTGGTAAAAGTCACAGTTTTTGGAAATTGCCAAGTAACGTTGTTAAATAAGTAACTACACGAGTGCTTACTCGATTTGCATATTATATTTCAACTTTATCTTGGCTAAAATTTCACTAATAATAAAGTTGGTACGTACCTAGGTTCCTATGTACTTACTTAATATTTATTTGACAATTTTTCAAGAGTGTGACCTTACCTTAAATTTTATTTTGTACATGCATAGCAGATACATTGTGTTATTTTAGTTATTTTTTGTTAGTGTTATGGTCGATTATTATAGCCACTAAACTGGTTACAACTAGTTTAACACGGATAAATTAAAGAAAGGGAGTAGATAACTTTATAATCAACTTTATTCAGTCCTTTTCTTAAACAGTGACAGCGGTCACCACAGCTGTTCTATTTTTTTATTACCTATAGTTACATATTTTCCTTTACAACAGACTAACTGTGAATAAGTTAGAGGGTGGCCTCGAAAGATATAGGTACCTAAGGAAAAGGTATTGTCTATTCAACCATTGAATTAATCGACCATTGACTATTTTTTTAACATTGGGTTGCGGTTTTAAACGTTCGGTCTCGTATTTATTTTAGAAATAGGTAACAAAAATAGTTGTGAGCTAATAAAATACATGCATGTATTTTATTTGATATGTTTTTGTTCTAATTGTTACTAAGTAAACAACGCCCTATTTATAAAAACACGATTCCACTAAAACACTCCTAGAGGCGTTATTTTTAATCTGTAGTTACGGCATTTCCTTGTGAAATCTCCACCACAGACTATTTTAATCATCGTTTTTCGAGTGATTTACGGAATGGTGGTTTTATAAATAATACTGTTCGAATTTAATGGCTTAACATTAAATTATTTATATCGTTAATTGTTTTATATCAATGTATAAGCAGAGAACCATGCATAAGTCATGTCGTAGATTTTAGCGTAGCTTACAAAATGTAAAGTTCAGTGAGCAATTTATGATATTGTACTATTGATATTGATTTTCTTTGCAACATAAGGTTTATTGTTAATTTTACAAAACGAAAACAACAAATATCCAGTAATAAATTCCTCCTTAAAAAAAGAATGTATTTTAATTTTAACCACCTTGTATGAATACGTTTATTCTAAAATGCCACCCAGTGGTGGTAGCTAGCACAATTAAGCAAAAAATCTAACAATCTGTCCAAGTAAACATCGTAAAATGGTATAGGTAGCTCTTTTGTAATGTTGGAACTTATACAAGACGACTCTTTTTTCCATTGGTATTGACTAATAATGAATCGGCAAGAGAGTCACTTTATAACGCAATAATGATAGGAGTTTGTGCGAAGTTCGTCTTTTTAAATTTTAATTAAAGTTTCTTCTTATTATTCAATTATACCTATTTTGTTATTTAATTGTAACGAACCGAAGATAATATTATTTGTTTACCTATGGCAAAACGTACTTGATACTAAGATTTTGTTTATTAAACAGATTAGGTAGGATACACAAAAATATAAAACGGCATTCAAAGCAATTTGGTTTTTGAGTGTACAAATTGGTGGTAATTCACATAGCCGTTTCTGAGTCACATAGTTAAAGCATGTACAAAAGCTAAATTAAGCATTTTGTGACTATAAAAACTTGCTATAATAATAATCGGCTTTATGCGATTATGGACTAAGTGCGATACCAGATATAAAAGTTTATAAATGTTGAAAAAAGAAACCAAGCCTTGACTTGGTAGCCTACGGAACTAATCGCCGACACGCTACTATCGATGGCTGTCAAGCCGCCGTCGCCGCTAGCCGTTTGTCTCAATAGTTCGGAAATGTACACAACCGGAGTCCTGGGGCATTATTATTATGTAAGTATCCACTGAGTTGCGTGACGTTGATTTTTACTTTTTGTAAGCTACTCCGGCTGTCAAATGCATATACATTTTTTGACACTTCGGAGTTGTCTAAATGCTTCACTCGATAGATAGAGTGGAATGCTACGTAATAGAAGGGCTGAGCCTGCTAATTCGGTCACCGGCTTAGACATACAAAAGCACCGTACTTTAAGCCCCTTCGTTACCCGTGTTACTACCAAACTTACTACCAGTAGTAACACGGGTAGTTTTTTTCCCCATGTTACTACTGGCTATCGAAGTAGTAACATGGGTAAATTTTTACTTCCCTTGTTGCTACTGACTATCAAAGTTGTTACATGGGTAATTTATTTTTTTTCGTCGTTACTACTACTGAGCTACCTACTACTTTTAGAACTTTAAACAAAAAAAAAATAAACAAAAATAAGATTAGTTTTGAACCCCGATGTGTTCTAAAAGTAACAGGGGAGCATAAAGTTGTCAGAGGTTTGTTGAACACCCAATGGGTACCATGACATTATCGATCCCGACCCCTCCACCCACTGGACTTTACCACTGGTTGGTGGACAGGAAATTAGGTACCCCTGTCCACCAACCAGTGGTAAAGTCCAGTGATAAAAACAAAAAAATACTAAAATTAAAGTATTACAGTGCTTGTAGTCACTCTGACGATGCCCAACTGTGTGACCACGACTCCGACTCCGGAAGGGGACGGATATAGTTGGTTGTACAGTTGACGCTTGACGGCTCATCGACCTTTACATGCGTATATATAATACCTAATGTAGATTTTCCAAAATAGGCTGGGTCTCGGAAAGGAATGTGAAATATACGTTTATCTACATCTAGTGGGGAATAGCGGTACTAAAATAGCCGATTTTTTTTTCGCCGGATGTTGTTGTGTCCTCAAACGCCCGACGCCTGACACGATTCGTAACTATTTACGTTCTCAGTCGCGCCGGTGGCGCCATCACTGGCAACCACCGCTTCGACGGTAAACTAAAAAATCGACGTCAAAAAAATCAGACAGACACATAATGGCGGAGGTTGTTATTTTAATTCCAATATTTTCCTTATAATTACGAATGCAATGTTGTTGAATCACCGTCATGAGTTTCGTGTTGCCATTAGCTTTCTGAGCAGTTGACTGTTGGTAGCTTTCGCATGTATTCGAGCCGGTGAATGATGCATAGTTGTCGAATAGTGTTCGGTGCGGTGTTATTCGATTAGTGGTTAGAGCAGGCAGTGTGGCAGAGGATCGGGGGCTGGTCGGCACGGCGGCGGGATGGGCGCGCAGCAGGGCAAGGAGCGCGGTGCCGCGAGCGGCGCGTCCATGCGCTCGGCTCGGAGCAAACCTCGCGTGCCGAAGGACCCCCGCACGGTCGGCTCAAACATATTCACGGAACACAGCGGTGAGTAACGCGTCCAGCTCTCCCGCGGACAACTGACCTAGTTACTGCCCCAGGCTCATGTTTCGCCCTTCGCCAACATCAGCTTGGAAAGGCATTGGCCACCAAATCCATTGTCTCATAATGCTTGGCTATGTTCAGTAACTGCTGGCTGGAAGCAGGCTAAAATCTGGTCTAGTGGAGAGACAGTAAATAGGATAAACTGTTGTCAGTGTCAGGACCTGATTTCACAAACTCCAATCAATTTTATCATGACAATTCAATGTATGTTGTGTAGCTGAGTCTTGCTGCTGGTTTTTCTTTGGGTTACAACTTTGCCATGTACATTGAAATGTCATAATAAAAAAAATACAGTATTTCTATCCAAGAAGCCCCAGGTGTCCCATGCTATGGTAGTCCTAGTCAATCTAGGTACAGAGTGTTAAGGGCAGCTCATGAAGGCATGGTATTCTGTATATCAGATATTTATTCTCAAAAACTTTACTATTATAAGCTAAGACCAAGTACCACACTGCGTTAATACATTTTTAAAATTTAATCATTCATTTCATGTGGCTTTTGTCTGGGTGCAAACAAATAAGTATTTGCAATGATTACTGTCAAGAAACTTATACTAGGAACTGATATTTAGATAGTAGGTCCTGTGGTTTCCGCACTCCTCATCATAGTTGTTGGGCCATTGTACGCAGCAGGGCTGTGAGGTCACTCTGGCCAGCCACTCTCTATCCAGAAAGCCAGTAGTGCAAAACAAAATAAAAATTCACAAGAATCCCTGCAGTGTTTGTTTTATTCTTTGTGGCCACCATAACACATACTTTATTCAACAGCTATTGAATACTCAGCTGATAATACTTATTATTGTCTTCCATTATAATTCAAAGACAATGGATTGCCATTTATGGCATGCTGTACCAGAGACCTGGCTTCCTGCTTAGAATTATGCAGGAAAATTGATATAAGTTTAAATTCTCACAAGTTCATCGGCTCGGAAGCCATAGGGATGATATTATATGTTCAGTTATGCTTCTTATATGGATTCTTAGTCGTATTGCTAATTTGACTTGATTTGAAGTGTCCTTGAAAAAGACTTCTTTATAACAGACTTGTACGGAATATGTTCGATTCACATGCGTGTGTTCATAACTGTGTTTCTTGCATTGCGAATGGCTTATGACGAATTAATGTTCGTGAAAGCTTATGAACGGTAATGAGACCAGACTCATTATCGGTGGTTGATTGGAGAAAGGAATTTTCGAAAAATGGCCTCAAGCACTTGGTCAGGGGTTTCCAATGGGTGTGCTGCGAGGTGCTCCTGATCTCCGAAAACGGAACTTATAATGTTTTTTTATTCCCGTGTAAGTGACATTGGTAACAAACATGGGTCCATTAGAGCTTGTCAGAAAAACCATCTTTAAAGTATGCTGCAATGAGACAAGGTTTTGATATTCCTGGTATCCATATGCCTCCTGGCAACTGAAGTTTATGATGTAAAAAAACTGTCAGACAAAGATACTCAGCGCACAACTTGCTATGTGTCATCCTGTATTGATTCTATGTGATTCCACTAATGCAAAGTATAAAATGCCAAACTCATGCAGGCTATAGCTAATTTGCTATTCGATATCAACCCTTGTATGTTCCCACTGCTGGGGCATGAGTCTCTTCCTGCATCGCAGGAAGATTAGGCCATACTCCACCACAGGGGCCAAGTCCAGGTTGGTGGAGAATTGTTAGACAGTGGCGGGCCTTACTGTCAGAATTTGTCAAGCCGCCCCATAAGGCCTCTGACGTGGCTTAAAGACCGCCATTACATGACAGCCGCCACCAACGGCTTAACGTGCCTTCTCGGAAAAAATGTCACTAGCGGTAGACACGGTGTAACAGTGCAAACCTCTTCACACCATTTTTATTTCTTTTTCTATCTATCATTTTCAAATATTTAAATTACGTCACACATTTTTAATTTTTCGTCATCATTTCATCTCATTTTTCATCATTACTAGACTTAAAATAAAACCTAGACTTAAACACGCAGATAAAATAGTCTATCATTAAATAGACTATTTTATCTGCGTGTTTATTATTATTTGTAAAGGATATACAACGTTCCAACGGGACGGTCACCCATCCTGCACCTGACCGCGCCTGTTGTTGCTTAACTGAAGTGATTGATTCCAATCACTTGACATAAGTGGATAGATAGACAGATGTTCAGGATAATTGCGGTTTTACAGAGTCTACCTGGGTATGATGGCAGTATTTTCAATAGTGAAATGAAATTAAATGACAGACATGTGCCTAATCGACCTCCTGAATGCAATAACATTACATAACTCTGCCTTGCGAACTTTATGCTTTCCTGCGAAGTACTGCTGTGAGCAATAATATTTATTCATTGTACCTTTTATTTACGTGTATTGTTTCCCTTGTGTGAAGAAAATAAAGAAAATTCTTATGCTATCTTATCAGCAAAACGCCTGGAAGTCGAAGGGCCTTATTTATAAAAACACTATCACTTAAATCACTTCAAAAAAGGCGCTGTCTAAAATAGTCTGTGGAGGAGGTTATGCGTGGCAAAAGGGTAACCACAGATTAAATAAATTGTCTCTAAGGCGGGATTTAGAGGATATATGTTATTAAGACGTAGTTTTTTAATGCACTACCCGTGCTGAGGACAGTTTTTAAAAACCTATTTGGGGGCTAAATATTTCACCCATGCCGGGATTCGAACCCGCGACTTCTGGCTATCCGTGCCAGCGCTCTTTCCAACTGAGCTAATGGGTGACTCACCGGCATCAGTGAAATTTCGAACCTCTTTACAATATTCTCTGTATTACGTACAGAGAACCCGTCTACCCGTCTTTCTAATTTCCTTCAGCAACTTTCCATCGTAAGGTTGTCTGGAAGAAATTGCTTTTAGCGATAAGGCCGCCAATTGTACTATGTATATTTGCAATTGTTTTGTATTTGTTGTTTTTCCAGTGTACAATAAAGAATATTCTTATCTTATCTTACGTACAGGCAGCGACATCTGGCTGAAGTAATTTGCATCACTTGCAGCCCCGAGTACCTACTTTGCAGTTAGGTTTTAGTAGTCTTTGCCATGCAATAACCAGCTTAAAGTGGAGATTGAAATTTCCTCATGGTCTACATGGTTTGTCAGCGGTGGTATTGGAACGGTAGAACGACGGCTTCGTAATCGGGAGGTCGTGGCTTCGAATCTCAGCATGTACCAATGACTTTGTTTTCTATGTTTTTGTTGTTGTTTTTGTTTGTATCCTTGCTACAAATATTTTGCTTTGTTTTATTTATAGTAATAAAATTTGTACTATTTCAGTTGTTATATAATTATGTGTGTGTATGCAGCTGCAAATAAATGTTTTATCTATATTATGTTATCTTTGTTAGTCATAGTAGCAATATGAATCGCTAACCGCTTAGAAAAACATCGTGAGGAAACCCAAGTGTCTGAACTGTTACCAAAATTTATCATACCTCAGCGCTTGCCACATACAATGGCCCAACTATGTAAGTGCGGAAATATCCGGTATAACTAACTATGGTCAGACAGTGGACTAAGGCGGTCACAGAAAGGAGGAGACCTTAAAGGGTGGCTGACATTACTAATATATTGCGAATGTGAGGGGAAGGGCTGGTAAGAGACGTCCCAGACGGACTTACATCGACCACATAGGGGATGTATTAGCAAAGGGAAAGATAAAAAGTACCCGGAACCGGCGTGCGTGCATGCAACGACTTATGAACGTTGATGAAGAGAAGGTGATCTGTCAGGATCGTGGCAAGTGGCAGTCCCTGGCCTACCCCTCTGGGATACAGGCGTGAGGTTATGTATGTATGTATGTATGTATGTATGTATGTATGTATGTATGTATGTATGTATGTATGTATGTATGTATGTATGTATGTATGTATGTATGTATGTATGTATGTACATTACTAATAGTATTAAACTGGTCTAATCCCAATTAGACCCCTCTATTATATTCTATTAATAACTACGTGTGAGCATCGCGAGTCTTTACAAAATACTGTTGCGAAAGGCGTCGGAAAGCAGTGAACGAAATTGGCAGATTTCCGAGTATTTTGTTGTGACAGAGAAGAGTTAGATAGATTGATAGAAAATTCTTTGCTGTACACAAAAAATTGAGTACAACAGAAGTTGTATAAAACTATAGTACAACCGGCGGCTTGAAAACTTCTGACAGTAAGACCAGCTGCTAGTCTTGCGAGCCTCCACCAAACCGCACTCGGCCACCGTGGTGTAGTATGGCCTATACCTTCCTCAGGGAAGAGACCCGTGCCCCTAGGTGGGGACATAATGGGTTGATGATGATAGTACAACCATAACAAGAGGCCTATGGCCAGCAGTGGACGCTGTTCAAGGGCTGGATAGATAATTAGATGCAAAGTATTATGGCTGCTGTGAAATGGACACTGTATTTAGACCGCACCACTCCTAATCCTTTTCCTTCGCCCTTCAGTACATTTTATATCAAAAGTCTTTGTCCCGCCTATTCTGTGTACCTACCCGCTGGCTAGCCGTATCTTATGGATTGCTCTATACGCATAATAACAATCTGTGTACATTAATATTTGTCTTGTCATGTCCAAGTTTAAATTTCTCTCACCTCAAAGCAGAGACAGGAATAATCCAGTCAGTTATTTTGTTGCGTAAAATGCAGATCTATTCTTACTTTAGACCGTCTTAAATTTTAAATTTTACATGGTAGCAATCCGTTGTATGTCACCACTTTTGGGGCATGGGTCTCTTCCTGTATCGCGGGAAGGTTAGACCATACTCCACCACGGGGGCCAAGTCCGGGTTGGTGGAGGATTGTAAGACAGCGGCAGACCTTACTGTCAACTGTTACATAATTTTAATTTATGCCTACGATTTTACAGATAAGTTTTATCTTATCTAAATTGGTAAGATTACATTGTCGACTTAGTTCCCTTTAGATTCTTAATTGTTTTAATCACGCCATAGTCTCTCTAAAGGCACACCTCCCGATAAAATACATTACGCACATACATGAAACAATTTCACATGCAAAATATTTTCCTTCCTGGCCGGACCAAAATAGAAACAATGTTTTGGGCTTTGAACATGGATTGTTTAGTGTAAATTTAATTTTCAAGTAAAACACGCTCTGACATGCGCAATACCTGGCACAGCCCAGTAATTGAGTTCGTGTTTTATACTAAAATGTGTTTCACGGTATTTGTTCTCAATTTTTTGTATCTCGAAGTATCAGGGTTTCTATAATTTTATGTAATTCCAGCTCTACTAATGTCGCAGCCTTCTGTAAATATCGGAACACAAATACTTACAAACGCTCGTGAAGCGCTCGGCCTAGCCGAACCGAGTCAACAGGCGCGGTCAGGTGCAGGATGGGTGACCGTCCCGTGACAACCGCTAGTGGCATTTTTCCGAGAGCTTCCGTACTTCGCAAGGCACGTTAAGCCGTTGGTGCCGACTGTCATGTAATGGCAGTCGTTAAGCAATGTCAGAGGCCTTATGGGCGGCTTGATAACTTCTGACAGTAAGGCCCGCCACTGTCTTACAATCCTCCACCAACCCGGACTTGGCCGTGGTGGAGTATGGCCTAACCTTCCTGCGATGCAGGAAGAGACCCGTGCCCCAGCAGTGGGGACATACAAGGGTTGATATTGGTATATCGGATGAGAAGCTTAAAAATACCGCATACATTAATGTATGATTTAAGTGAGGATGAGCACTGCTTACCTTAACAGGGTCTCATCCGTCTTCTAAAACTCGGAGGTTCCAAATCTCATCATAACATGTTTTCTACTAAAAGCTATCTCTTTAGCTGTGTTACTGTTAAAGCTTTAATGAACAAAATGGATAAAAGATAATCTTTTTGAGCAGAATCTTTTGATTGCATCTTGGGGTGCAGTACCCCTTCGTGGTAAACTAAATACATCACAACATAGTATTTGTTTTATATGAGACCCGTCTGATGCCTCGGCCCGTCCTCAGAGGCTTTGCTGCAAAGTCGTCCGCTACCCCACATCCCGGACCTGCCGAGCGAGGCAGCGGACGCGTCCGCCGGCGCGCCACTCTCGCTGGACACAGCGAACCGGTGGACCTCCAAGGAGAACCTGCTAGCGCACGTGGAGGACGAGGACCCCCAGCTGTTCGTCGCCCTCTACGACTTCCAGGCGGCCGGCGATAACCAGCTGGGCCTCAAGAAAGGTACTTGCTGACGGTGCCTTGCGTGCTGTTAAGCCGGCTTTTGACTATGGGATGTAATATAATGAGTGGAGACCGCGACTCGGCAAACGTAGAGTAAGACGCCCTCCGACTAGGTGGGATGACGATAAGCGAAAAACTGCAGGCAGATCGATGCGGCAAGCTGAAGACAGGGCGCTATGGCGCTTATTAGGGGATAGGGCTATGTCTAGCAGTGGACTAGTATAGCCTGACGACGACGATGTAATATAATATATATTAAATCTTGAGATGTAATAAGTTATCGCTCGTGATGCATTTTGTGCGAGACCGGTTCACACTGTGCTATAATAATGTTATAGCTACACTATTTTTATTTTTAATGCACTAACCCGTGCTAAGGAACAAATTTAAAAAACCTATTTAGAGGCTAAAAATTTCACCCATGCCGGGATTCGAACCCGCAACCTCTGGCTATCCGTACCAGCGCTCTACCAATTGAGCCAATGGGCGACTCACGACATCAGTGAAATTTCGAACCTCTTTACAATATTCTCTGTATTACGTACAGGCAGCGACATCTGTGATGTTTTTAAATTTAAATTTGTTCCTTAGCACGGGTTAGTGTATTAAAAATAAAAATAGTGTAATCATGTATTAAAAATAAAAATAGTGTAATCATGTGGGTACAGTGATATCGTTCCGATGTTAAACCTAACTGCAAAGTAGGTAGTCGGGGCTGTAAGTAATGCAATTTGCTTAAGTCAGATGTCGCTGCCTGTACGTAATACAGAGAATATTGTAAAGAGGTTCGAAATTTCACTGATGCCGTGAGTCGCCCATTGGCTCAATTGGTAGAGCGCTGGTACGGATAGCCAGAGGTTGCGGGTTCGAATCCCGGCATGGGTGAAATTTTTAGCCTCTAAATAGGTTTTTAAAAATGTTATAGCTGTAAAACTAAATGTATGACGAGCCATAAATTATTATATCTCAAGATGTAAGATATATATTATATTACATAGTGAGAAGCCGGCTTTACACTGGGAAATGAATTGGGCGATGTCGTGTTTTATTTACAGGGTATCCTAGTGTGGGCAGGGTATCCTAGGGTATCCTAGCCAGAAGCAATGTATGTGCCTGTATGTAAATGTTTGTTATTTTATTTTTCGCCTCGTTCTTTTGTTTCTTCAAAGTGATCTCATATAAAGAACAATTAATTGGATAATTTTGTGTGGCCCCCGTGCCCGCCGCGTACATAGACTTGGTTTCATTTAAAATAAGTGTTTACATTGTAACACTCAAAAATTAATTAACGAATTATGATTTAATTAATTTTAAGAAAGAACTTACGATTGCTTTATTTCGCGACAAAGCTCACTCTTCGATGGCGCGAGAAGTGAATTCGCAAAGAATTATGTGTAAAGAAAGAAAGCGTTATGTGTCAAATTACTTTTCTCAAAGCTTTTTCTACAAAGGAACGATGCTTTTTCATCAAATCATCATCATCATAAATAGATTCATTGTGACTCATAATTCTTTGAGACCTACGGGAAAACCCTCGTACTCTTTTTTTTTAGTCCATTCAGTAGTCAAATGTACGTGCAATACACACCGTTGTCTGAACCGACACTTACATTGGACGCTCTCGTCCGTTGTAAGGTGTTGTATCAATGGCACAAGACTGTGCGACTGCGATGTCGTAGCCGGAAAAAGAATGAATCTTCTGTTAATGGCTGTTTAGTAGGGTTTGTGTATTTTTTGGTGTGTGCGTGCGTTATTGCGTGCGGGTGTGTGTGTGTGCGCGTGTGTGTGTGTGTGTGTGTGTGTGTGAAAGTATTGGTAGGTGTGGGTGAACGCTGTGATTATGTGTTTTCCAGTAAAGGTACATTTAGATATCGCCTTAATTTACTTGTATTTGTATTTATAGGCTTTATTTGTGTTTGCTAAGATAAGAGGTGTCGTCACCCTTTCCAGGCGAACCAGTCCGCATCGTCGCGGGCAGGCACAACAGGTCCCACTGGGTCTAACTGTCGCCGGCTAATGGTCGGCCCCCGCATGGCTACTTTTAAGCTAAGATAAGGTGTCGTCACCCACTCTAGGCGAATAAGTCCGCATCGTCTCGGGCCGGCAAAACAGATCCCATTGGGTCTAATTGTCGCCGGCTAACGGTCGGCCCCCGCATGGCTACTTTTAAGCTAAGATAAGGTGTCGTCACTCATTCCAGGCGAACAAGTCCGCATCGTCTCGTACAACAAGAGCGGCGAGTGGTGCGAGGCCCACCGCCTGGCCGGCGGCGTGGGGTGGGTGCCCTCGAACTACGTGACGCCGGTCAACTCGCTCGAGAAGCACTCGTGGTACCACGGGCCCATATCGCGGAACGCCGCCGAGTATCTGCTGTCTTCCGGCATCAATGGCAGCTTCCTGGTGAGTCTGTCGGTTCGTCCGTCGATGCTCGGCGTGTTCAGGCTGCTGTAAACTGCTGGCTTTCACTCACTGAAACACCTTTTTTTAGGCCTTATGGGCCTCTGACATGGCTGACGACGACGACCACGACCACCATTACATGACAGCAGGCACCAACGGCTTAGCGTACCTTGCGAAGCACGCATTAAATAATAAACAAAGAATATAGATGTTTCAAGTTGATCATAGAACAATGTATAATGTATACACTGTAAACAATGTGTACACTGCCCTAACATATACCGAAACTTGTCCGATCAGGTCCGCGAATCGGAGTCGAGCCCGGGCCAGCGCTCCATCTCACTTCGCTACGAGGGCCGCGTCTACCACTACCGCATAAACGAGGACTCCGAGGGCAAAGTCTTCGTCACAGCGGAGGCCATGTTCTGCTCCCTGGCCGAGCTCGTCCATCACCACTCGCTGGCAGGGGACGGTCTCGTCACCCAGCTTCTCTACCCCGCCCCGAAGCGCGATAAGCCCAGCGTGTTCCCGCTGGCACCTCCCGACCACTGGGAGATTGACCGCACGGACATAGTGATGAAGCATCGACTGGGCGGCGGTCAGTACGGCGATGTCTACGAGGCCGCCTGGAAACGCTCCGGGCTCACCGTCGCCGTTAAGACGCTGAAGGTAGCCTACCGTTTCTGCTTCTTTTAATGCCGTCTGTTGGTCCGTCTAGTTCAGGATTTTGTGATATCTGTCGTGACCACAGTTTCGTGTTGAACACTTTTCCCATAGCTATATATTGAACGGGTCTTATCGCGATTATTTATTAGGTAAAAATAATTACTTTAATCACGGTTGCCCTACTTAATAAATAATCGCGATTAGACCCCTTTAATATGTAGATATGATGTGTGAGCATCGCAAATCATTAAAATATACAAAGACTTTTCTCAAAACGCTCACTCCATACGTAATACAAAATAAATATGTTGACAATTTTATTAGCTTATTTTGTACAGAATCAGGCCTTACTTTGCGGAAATCCATAATAGCATTAAAAAGTTAATTACTTGTTAATTACGCTTTTTGCGTGTTTTCTCACACAAGTTGTATTGGTGTTGGTGGTGGTGTGTTCGTGTCTTGCTTCTGCTTGAAGAAGTGGGAGGGAGGGCGGTGCATTAACTAACCGCATGGTGCTTGTGGGATTTTTGGCGGAATTTAGCAAAGTAATTTTAACTTTTTAATGTTAGCTTTTTTGTCTTCTTTCACTTTTGCCATACAGTCAAGTATTTATAAAAAAACAAATTTTCTCTCCTGCAACTCTAGATGGGACCATGCGCGACCTCCAGAGTTGCCAAACTTGAAAGGAACGAGAAGTGATTCGAATAATTTGAATTTATACATGATACAAACATGTTTTATTCAAATAATAGTTATATGGAGCTTTTATCAATATATGAGTTATCTCGTGAAATTATGTTTGTCTAAAACCTCTTTGTAAATATTCACAATTCAATGGAAAAACTAAATGTAAAATGTTTTTTATAGCACTATTAATTTAAGAATGAGACAGAATAACTATCTACCTCTGCCTCAAACAATAGAAACAGGAATTCAGTAAGAGCGGAAGGTAAAAAGTTGTCCAGTCCCTTCTTGAATTAAAGCTGTTACATTATTAGAGCATTTTGATACTTCGCTTTTCCCGATTCGGGTTATTCAAGTCGATACTTGAACATTTTTGTCTGGGATTGCAAGTGTTATTCACTTGCAAACCCAGACAAAAATATTTCTATAGTGTTCGAGACAATTTCAGCCCAATCCACTTTTGAGTCAACTACGGTTATCCACACAGGACGACACGATGGCTCTAAAAGACTTCCTCGAGGAGGCGGGCATCATGAAGGAGATGCGGCACCCGAACCTCGTGCAGCTGCTGGGCGTATGCACCCGGGAGCCCCCCTTCTACATCATCACGGAGTTCATGTCGCGAGGGAACCTGCTGGAATACCTCCGCGCGAGTCCGCGCGATCGCGTGGACGCCGTCGCGCTAATGTACATGGCCACTCAGATAGCCTCTGGAATGAGTTACCTGGAGAGCCGGTCCTTCATTCATAGGTGAGTGCTGTTTGCTCTGGGCTGGTCCCAAGACTATACTAGAGTGAGGGCGTGTAGATCGACACACAGGGTACAGATAGGAGTAAGTCGCGACACTCAAATGGTACGTACAGCGTGTCCTGATAGCTCTTAAAGATGGAAATAAAATTACTTTACTGTCGCGCTAATGTACATGGCCATTCAGATAGCCTCTGGCATGAGTTACCTGGAGAGCCGGTCCTTCATTCATAGGTGAGTGCTGTTTGCTCTGGGCTGGTCCCAAGACTATACTAGAGTGAGGGCGTGGAGATCTGACACACAGGGTACAGATAGGAGTAAGTCGCGATACTCAAATGGTACGTACTATGTGTCCTGATAGCTCTTAATGATGGAAATAAAATTACTTTGCTGTCGCGCTAATGTACATGGCCACTCAGATATCCTCTGGCATGAGTTACCTGGAGAGCCGGTCCTTCATTCATAGGTGAGTGCTGTTTACTCTGGGCTGTCCCCAAGACTATACTAGAGTGAGGGTGTGGAGATCTGACACACAGGGTGGTGCCTAGTAATAGATAGATAGACAGACAGAGAACACTTTATTGTACATAAAAAAGGAAATTACACAGATATTTCAGTACAGACGGTGGATGCATCTGGCATGAGTTGCCTAGAGAGCCGGCCCTTCATTCATGGGTGAGTGCTGTTCGCTTTGGATTAGTCTCAAGATCGTACTCGAGTGAGGGCGTAGGGATCTGACACATAGGATGGTTCTCTCTATTAACTTCAAGCTCTCACTAAAGAGTACGTCTCGATACTCAAACAGTACGGTGGGCGTTCGGACAGTGACGCCGAATCGCGAATACTCATCCTCAGTCTAAATCTGTTTAGTACCTTCTTCTTCTTCATCAGGCTATATTAGTCCACTGCTGGACATAGCCCTCCCCTAATGAGCGCCAAGGTTGTGCCATCATTGGGGGGTATTCCCCTCAATGATGGCACAATCTTGGCGCTCATGGGCAACCTTGGAGATTATGGTCGTTAGCCTATAATCTCCACGCTGGGCATGCCGGTTGGGGATCGCAGTTTCGTGGAATTGTACTACAGGGGGCGCAGCTGCCCACCCCCCGTTTTGTGTCCCTTATTCGCCTTTTACGACACCCGCGGGAAGAATTTGGGTTGGTGCTATTCTCTAGGCTGACACCACACAGCGGTTTTAATACCTATAAAATCCTATAAGTTTTCACTTCTATTATGTGGTCATAAGCACACCCCCATCTTTCTGTGTTAGGCAATCCTCTCCCATGCGGTCAGAAAGTTAGAGATCGTAACGCCATCTCCGGCTTAGCTGACCAGGTTTGCGATTTCTATCGTGTGGAACTCATTCAGTGACAATTTTTTAGTTCTAGAGCAAAGCGTGGTGTCCTTGATTCGGTCAATCCTTCTTACGACCAGTATGCTGTGAATTATTTATCTTTATCTCGTAACCAGAAGAGATAATTACAAATTACTTCTTATGACTAAGCAATAGAATACAATTGCCTATGAGCGACCTCTTCCAGACAACCTTTGGATGAAGTGGATTACATGAAGAGTAAAATAACAATAATTAGGCCTCTGCAAACACAACTTTGCACGAATCTATTAAATCCTACTAATATTATAAACGCGAAAGTTAGTATGGATGGATGGATGTTTGTTAATCTTCCACGCATAAACTAGGGCTGAATGGATTTAAATGAAACTTTACAGTAATATAGCGTATACATCAGAAAAACACATATGGCTACAATTTATAAAGATACTAGCTGACCCAGCGAACTTCGTACCACCTAACAGTCGATTCTTTAAGTTTTTTTAAATTTTTCTCTCCGTAAGAACCATTCTCGTACTTCAAGGAATATTCTAAAGAAAGAATTAGCAAAATCGGTTCAGCTGCTCTCGAGATTTGCGCTTACCAACACATCGGCTTATCTTATCTTTTGTATCTGCTGTTTCTGTAACTATTTTTCCTGGTTACAATAAAGAATGACTTGCCGACCTCTGTGTAGTGGTAGCGCATCTACCATGCAAAAGGTCGCTGTTTCGAATCCCGGCTGGTAACAAAAAAAAAACCCCAGGTTGGATGGATGGACATCACAAACATGTAAACCCCCTTGAATGTTTACATGTTTGTGATGACGTTGTTTCTGGTTCCCACGACACAGGGTATCCTAGTGTGGGGCCAGAGGCAATGTATGTTAATGTTATGTGTGTAGGTACATACTATGGCGCTCATTAGGGGAATGCTATGTCCAGCAGTGGACTAATATAGCTGGGAGAAGATGAACATAATAACTAGGCAAGGACATCATAAACATGGAAACACAGTCAGACTACCGTCACTTGTACTTTCCCAGTGAGAACCGAACCCGCGACCATCAATGTGATGTTCAGATCTGATATTTTACTAACAACTCGTATAATAACTCATATACGGAATGCTTAACTAAATGAAACTTAAAAATAGTATACTTAAACAAACCAATTACAAGTAATCACTGCCTGATAGAGCTGTACCAAATCTGGAATTAAAGCCAGTAAAATGCATGAGTTTAAAAACCTATTTAGAGGCTAAAAATTTCACCCATGCCGGGATTCGAACCCGCAACCTCTGGCTATCCGTACCAGCGCTCTACCAATTGAGCCAATGGGCGACTCACGGCATCAGTGAAATTTCGAACCTCTTTACAATATTCTCTGTATTACGTACAGGCAGCGACATCTGACTTAAGCAAATTGCATTACTTACAGCCCCGACTACCTACTTTGCAGTTAGGTTTTAACATCGGAACGATATCACTGTACCCACATGATTACACTATTTTTATTTTTAACGCCCATTGGCTCAATTGGTAGAGCGCTGGTACGGATAGCCAGAGGTTGCGGGTTCGAATCCCGGCATGGGTGAAATTTTTAGCCTCTAAATAGGTTTTTAAATTTGTTCCTTAGCACGGGTTAGTGCATTAAAAATAAAAATAGTGTAACAATGCATGAGTTCTAGGTTTTATAATAATTATGTGTACTCTGTTAATTAAGGACTTTGAAAAGACTAAGTTTGGAGTTTTTTCGTCCATTTTCTCTCCAAAATGATCTAGATTTTGAAATAGACACGTAGTTTGAATTGTAACGTTCATAAAGCCGCAGTTTCTGCGCTACTTTGAAGTAAACCTTTTCATTTCATTTCCAATGCGGCGGTCATTAATTTAAGCGAACGCCCGCAGAGACCTGGCGGCGAGGAACTGTCTGGTCGGGGAGAACCATCTGGTGAAGGTAGCCGACTTCGGCCTGGCGCGGCTGATGCGAGATGACACCTACACGGCGCACGCCGGCGCCAAGTTCCCGATCAAATGGACGGCGCCCGAGGGACTCGCCTATAACACCTTCAGGTATTTTTATATTCTTTTTAATGCACTAACCCGTGCTAAGGACAATTTTAAAAACCTATATAGAGGCTAAAAATTCCACCCATGCCGGGATTCGAACCCGCAATTCACTGATGCCGGTGAGTCGCCCATTAGCTCAGTTGGAAGAGCGCTGGCACGGATAGCCAGAGGTCGCGGGTTCGATTCCCCGCGTGGGTGGAATTTTTAGCCTCTAAATAGGTTTTTAATATTTTTATTTTGTTTATCACTTGGGTTCAGCAAAAGTGAGTTAAGAAGCGAGTGATTGGAATCAGGTGCTGGATGGCCATCCCGTGACTACCGGTAGTGGCATTTTTTCCGAGTGCTTCCGTGCTTCGCAAGGCACGTTAAGTCGTTAGTGCCGGCTGTCATGTTATGCCAGTTGTTAAGCCATGTCCGAGGCCTTATTGGCGGCTTGATAACTTCTGACAGTAAGGCCCGCCAGTGTTTTACAATCCTCCACCACCCCGGACTTGGCCCCGGTGGTGGAGTATGGCCTAACCTTCCTGCGATGCAGGAAGAGACCCGTACCCCAGAAGTGGCGATATAAAAGGGTTATTGGCAAGTCCATGAAGGAGGCCTAATGCCCAGCAGTTGGCTTGTGGCTCAATGATGATGAAGATGTTGATACTTTTCATGTTGGTTGCCTTCAATACCTTGTTCATTCCTTCCTTCGACCACACAGCACGAAGAGCGACGTGTGGGCGTTTGGCGTGTTGCTTTGGGAGATCGCCACGTACGGCCTCTCGCCGTATCCCGGCGTCGACCTGGCCGACGTCTACCACATGCTCGAGAAGGTAAGCAGAGAAACGCGCCTCGACAAACCACTTGGCATGGCAAACACAACAAAGTATTTGTCAACATACTACGCCACCAAATCCTAAGTGATTCCAATCGTTTATCGAATTTAGTATTGGCTTTGACAGGTTTCTGAAATCCAACTCAGATTGTTTGTTGGTGTTTAATAAGTGGTCAGAACTTTTTTAAATCTTTTGTATATTTTTTCTAAAAAAAAAGCGAATAATAGTTCGTTTAATAAGAGAATAGGCCGCCATAACGCTTCTGAGTATTATGGCGTCGAGCAGGAATTAGTGACGTCACTGGTTAGTAAGCAAACAAACGAAGCCGAGACTTGACTTGTCAAGTCTCGGCTTCTCGGATCGCAAAATTTACTGTGACGTCATTATCGATTCGACCAATCGTGGTCGTTATCCATAAAAGCTACAAAAAATATAATTTTTTATCCAGTTTTCTCAAGTTTTTTGCATATTTTTTTTAGTTGATATGCCTAAAGTCGGTTTTAAAACTCCACAATTTGATACATATGGTGCGGTGCGCACAATAATTAATTAAACCTCAACATTGAAGAAGGAATTTAGATAGATAGATAAAACATTTATTCACATAAGACACACACACGTATACAAAGCAAAGCAGTACATAACCAAATACAAGTCACAACAGGAACAAAGCATATAACAAAAAAGTAGCATACATAAAAAGCAAAAACACACAGAAGATAGGCATTCACGGTACTGTAGTGCACCTAGGCTATACTGGACTGAGAGTGATCGACGTAAGTGTGGCAAATGTGAATGGGCTCCGACTCAGCATGTGCTGAAAGTTTAGGAAGAACTTCAGCGCTGGTATTCTGCCGGTACCCGGTGTGAGCGGCATGCAGCGCCAAGAGAGCTGAGGTTTGGTAGTCACAACTGCGGTCGTACCGGCTGGCTGGAAATATCAGTATAAATTGTATTTAATATAAGTATATTATTAGAAATAAATTGTAAATGACCATATAAGGTAATGTGAGAAAAAAATAATAAATATATTGAATCTAGATAAACTTTGAGTACTCAAAGTCACAGATATTGAATAATTTAAAAATATGATTGTTAAACAATAAATATCAAAATAATAAATGTCATAGAAATTTTAATTTAAAAAATTAAATTGTATTATAGTATAAAATTGTATTAATTAAATAATTAAATTGATAATAAATTAATAAATGTCAAAAAAAGTTAATTGTAAGTAAAAATTATATTATGTGCTTGAATGGAGGAAAATACCAGACAGATAATATTACGGACGGCGAGAGTGTAATCGAACCGTTTAGAATAATCTAGATGCTAGGTGCAGGTAGATTACGTAATAACTACTCATGTGTGTAGAGAAGGGAACCTTCCAGAATATTCTACGTGCTACAGAGAGATGGCTTTTTGTAAGACAGAGATAGAAAGATATTCTGGAATGTTCGATAGTTTTCTAGAACGTATTTCTATTACCTTCGATGCGATCTTAGGTACTTCCAGACGATATTCTGGAGCGTTCTATGGTTTTCTAGTGCCTACGATGTCTTTCCGGGTACTTCCCGCAGTTTCTAGATTAGTAAGTAGAGTGGAGAGATTATACGTATAATATTACGTACTTGATCATTCGGGAACATTCTGGAAACTTCCAAGAGGTATGGAAAGATATCGAACCTTCTCGAAGTGTGCGAGTGAGATAGACATATATGTAAAAGAAGGATAGGTATATATTGTGCGAGTGAGATAGATATATTTGCTAGAAAGGGATGGATGATAGGGTTTGGTATAAATAGCGGGGCGCCCGGCCCCGCAGTGAGTTGATATTTGACAGTTGATAATTGAGAGTTGAAAAATACTAACGATCAAGAAAAGTTGTAAGAAAAGCGAATTGAACTGTGATTGAAGATTAATAAACGGATAGTTTGGAAAGTTAAACGCATTTTTATACAGTCCATTAAAGTTTGGTCCTTCGGAAGCCGGATAAAGAATCTGCGAAAGCTATGGAAAGTTCGAGAATGACGACGCGGAGTTTGAAGAAACTACGTGAGGACACAGCCGTCGAGACTGACGTTACGACCGATGGGGGGAACGTTCCTGTCGGGCGATCGCGTGACGTCACAGAGTCTGCGGTTAGTCATCGGGCATCGTCATCGTCAGCTTTGTCTTCGGACAGACGCAGTGTGCGTTCAGGCCGATCGTCTGCTAGCGCACGGACCCGCATCTGTCAGGCTGAGCTTGAAGCAGAAATTCGACTGGCCGAGATAAAAAACAAGCAGTTGAAGATTGAAGCTGAAGCTGAGTTAAGACGCAAGCAACTGGAAACCGAAGCTGCGTTGGTGAAGAAGCGACTGGAATTGAGTCTCTCGGAGATTGAAGAGCCGGAGCAGTATGATGAGGACGACGACGAGCCGACCATCACAGATCATGTGGATATGTGGCTCCAGCAGTCAGCGCCGACTCAAGCTGAGACTTCTGCACGTGCCCTTCTAGAACGACGGGGGGAGCCTGCTGCCATCGTGGATACGTCAGAAGGTACGTTTCGTGGATTCGCACGCGAACCTGCCATCGCCGACTTGCTCCACCGGGATGCCGATCGCATACCCGTGGGATCGGGAGCTACCCGGCGAGAACGGGCGGGTATCGCCCACGACTACCAACTGGAACCTCTGCCTCGTTCGAAGACTGAACGAGGAGAGTATCTGGCGCGTGATGTACGTGTGGAGCCAGCTCCAGAATGGAGAGAGCAAATCGTGGAATGCTCCCTCCTCGCGCCCCGCAGAACCGTGGGCCCAGAAGCCGAGTGTGAAAGAGAGATCTACCGAGATCGCAATCGTTCTCCGGACAAAGGACATTGTCGACGTGGAGAAGACAGCATGGACCGGCTAGCAGCTGCAATTGAGAAGCTAGCCCGGGACAGGCCACCACCTCGCCAGGCTCTCGAGCTACCGATTTTCTCGGGAGCTCCGTTTGAATGGCTACCTTTTAAGGCTGCCATGCGGGAGACAACCGCATTGTACAACATACCACCTGCGGAAAACGTGGCGAGACTTCGCAATAGTTTGCGTGGTATTGCGAAGGAGGCCGTAGCCGCGCTACTGTACACTTCTGCAAGTCCTGATGAGATTATGGAGACTTTGGAACAGAGCTTTGGTAGGCCAGAGATAATCATCGGACAAGCACTTCGCGATATCAAGTGTCTACCTCGGTTGAACGACACAGCGCCAGAGTTGAATAGCTTTGCAGTGAGAGTGAAGAACATTGTCTGCATATTGAAGAACTTAGACGACAGAGGCCACATCCAAAATCCTATGCTGGTTCAAGAGATCATAGAGAAGCTGACCCCGTGCACAAAGATGCGATGGGCAGACTATGCCTATGACCATCGAGACCAATCGGAACCTGAATTGGTTATCTTGTCGGAGTTCCTAATGAGAGAAGCCAACATAACTCTGTGTTACATCCGGGACTCTAATATGTTCACACAGACACATGTGGCAAGAGACGATAGACCTGGATTTAAAGTGGCTTTACAGCTAAAGCCACGATTTAGAAAAGAAACTGTGCTGGCTACCATCGAGGAGGCACGTCAGCCATGTTTGGGCTGCGGTGAGAACCACCAGTTACCCAAGTGCAAAAAGTTTTGTGATATGAGTGTCAACGCACGATGGGACTTTGTAAAGAAGCTGAACGCTTGCTTCAAATGCATCAGCAAGCGACATAAAAGGACTGATTGCAAGGTCAAGACTTGCAATATAAATGGCTGCACGCGTCCACATCACCCGCTTCTACATGTTGAACCCTATGCAGCATCAGGGACGGCGACGCCTGGGAACGAAGGCAACGCGGCTGCTGCTTTGGAGAGTGCAGCAAGTGTAGCAGTACTTGCTGCTGGGTCGAGAAGTCAAGCCCAGCAGCAAGTAATACTGAAAGCCTGCCCAGTGACAATCAGCGGGCCAGCAGGAGAGGTGAGCACCTTCGCATTATTCGACGAGGGGGCGACAGTGACACTCGTTGACGAAGAGATTGCGCAGAAGATTGGAGCAGTTGGACCTACGGCACCACTAAGTCTACGTGGTGTTAATAGTCTACAAGAGCGCAACAGTCAACGGATTCAGATTAGTATACAAGGTCGGACAGAGGAAAGAAAGTATGATATGAACGCGTACACTATTAAGGACTTGATGCTAAATCAGCAGATGGTGCCAGGAAGTGTGACGCGGTTGAGTCATCTGAGAGACCTTGAAGAAGCTTGCTATAATGCAATCACACCTCGTATACTAATCGGATCGGACAACTGGCATCTGACTATATCGCAAGAAGTGCGAAAAGGAAAAGATGACGAGCCAGCCGCTTCGAAGACGAAACTCGGCTGGGTTATCTACGGCACTATACCACGTGCGCTTTTGGAAAGTGTCGATTCGTGTTTACACGTATGTGACACGGGTAAACTAGTGGGCAAGAACATAGACACGACAGAGGCGTGTCTAGAACGAATCGATGACTTGACAAGATCGCACTCCGAGGTCGACTCAATACCACTTGTGATGATGACACACCCAGACGAACAGCGTGCCACAAACGCTTTGGGAAAAACTGAACGGAAATACAGTCAGGTGATGGACACCGACCGTGTCTTAAAGAAGGAAAATACCACTCAGTTGGAGAATAGCCTGGAAAAGTGCTACGCAGGAAAAAGTGATGGCACTGAAGATTCAAGCAAAGGCGAGATGCGGTACGAAGATGAAGCTGCACAAATGTTATTGTGGCAAGGAGATGCCAAGGAGACTCCTCCACAGCAGGACAAGACGAGAAATAAGATCTTTGGAACATCGAGCTCTCCGTCTTTGGTGCATAATGTGCAGAACGCAGCAGACTATGCAAACGAAAATCTAGATGCTGCAATAGCTGTCTGTGAAAGTCATTACAAGGATGATAATGACGCGAGCTTTGTCATGAAAGATGAAGAGACGCGGTTCACCAACGAGGTGCTGCAATTCCACGCGCGGGCAAGTGTCAATTTACGTGGTTGGAATAATCCATGCACATCGGAGAGTATCTCTTCAGCGAAGACAATCAGCCCACAAACAGCATTGCTAGAGGTCCAACAGAACCACACCGAGGCAATGGTGAGACTTTCGTGCGACCCCGCTGAAGAAAAGTTGAGAATCGACACCGCTGTCAGTGAGATCCCGGAAGAGATGCAGGCACGGAGTAACAATCGGGTGGAAACAGAAAAGGTGCTGAGCACGATGATGGTTGGATGTGACCCGCTCGGTCTTGCTAGTCGCAGGACTGTGACTAGGTTATCCATGGAAGTGATCTGGCATCAGCATCTGACTTGGGATCCTGGAGGTTGTTACAGCGAAGTGGACATCAGACATGTACAGACAACTAGTGTCAAGACTCGCCATCCTCCTTGTTACATCGTGAGGCTTCGACAAGTCTTCGCCGGGGGGAGACTATTACGGACGGCGAGAGTGTAATCGAACCGTTTAGAATAATCTAGATGCTAGGTGCAGGTAGATTACGTAATAACTACTCATGTGTGTAGAGAAGGGAACCTTCCAGAATATTCTACGTGCTACAGAGAGATGGCTTTTTGTAAGACAGAGATAGAAAGATATTCTGGAATGTTCGATAGTTTTCTAGAACGTATTTCTATTACCTTCGATGCGATCTTAGGTACTTCCAGACGATATTCTGGAGCGTTCTATGGTTTTCTAGTGCCTACGATGTCTTTCCGGGTACTTCCCGCAGTTTCTAGATTAGTAAGTAGAGTGGAGAGATTATACGTATAATATTACGTACTTGATCATTCGGGAACATTCTGGAAACTTCCAAGAGGTATGGAAAGATATCGAACCTTCTCGAAGTGTGCGAGTGAGATAGACATATATGTAAAAGAAGGATAGGTATATATTGTGCGAGTGAGATAGATATATTTGCTAGAAAGGGATGGATGATAGGGTTTGGTATAAATAGCGGGGCGCCCGGCCCCGCAGTGAGTTGATATTTGACAGTTGATAATTGAGAGTTGAAAAATACTAACGATCAAGAAAAGTTGTAAGAAAAGCGAATTGAACTGTGATTGAAGATTAATAAACGGATAGTTTGGAAAGTTAAACGCATTTTTATACAGTCCATTAAAGATAAGATATATGTACCAATAACTCAAGACGCAAATAATTCCTGAAAACTTACTAGGGCAACGATTTCTGCTGGTTCAGCAGAAACCCTTTAAGGTGGCCCCTGAATGTGGCCCTAGACTGGAGTTGGCGGAGAGGTGGCGGTATATCGTTCCAGCACTTTGTGGCCTGAAACCGAAAGCTGCCGCGAAAGGCGGCAGTTCGGTGATGCGAGACACAAAGCGGGTTTGAAGTCATCCGAATACCACCTCCCATTGCTCGCCTCCAAACCAGTTTTTGAAATAAATACTCAGGTTTCTGCGTTTTTATAACACCAAATAATAAAATTGCCGTAAAAAGTTTCAACCTACTTTCCATTTTAAGGAGATTGGCACTGTTTATATAAGGTGTTACGTGAGCTCGAGCAGGGACGTCGAGACAAAAACGAGCGCATGCATTTTGGACACGCTGAAGCAGTTTCTGAGTCTCACCATAAATGCAGGGACCATAAGCAGTTAGGGCATATGTTATTTTGGATAGTACCAGAGAGTCGCAGAGGAGTACTCTAACGTTAACGCTGAGATATCTTCTTAATTGGTATAGGACTTTTAGACGGTAGAAACACCCGCGCACAACCTCTATCTTTTCAAAGCGTAAGTGACTGTCTATCACTACACCCAAGTTTCTCGCCTCATTAACAAAATCCAGTCGCGCGCCATTTATGCAAATTACGGGATCCAACGCCATAATAGCCTCCTTCTGCTTTTTAGAACCCACAATCATTATTTTGGATTTAGAATGGTTTAGTAAGAGGAAATTATTCACACACCATTTGTAAACACAATCTAGGTCTTCGTTTATTTTAGTAACAGTTGCAGTGTTGTCACTCATATCGCAGTCATATCATTATGTATATTGTTATTAATATGATTTTCATAATACCCTTTTTTTTCGAAATATAATCTCATGTTAACAAGGCGTTTTAATTCTTTGTATTCAGATCTATGCAAATCTGATTTTGTACTTAGGTATTTGCCGTGTGCTCCGTCCCTAAGATGCATCATGCGACGAATATTGTGGGTGAGCCAAGGCTTACTATGCTCCTTGACCACAACAGTTTTTTCCGGGGCATGACAGTCAAAAAGATAAATCAGCCACTTATTTAAAAAAATAAGGGCTGTATCTACATTCAACTGCCTTGAATCTACATTCAATTTGGAAATCCGCCTTGATTATGTCATCATGTAACAACACCTACTTGTTGTTGAAATAGCAGGAAGCCAGCGTTAACTAATCCTGCCAAAGTCACGTCTTGACACGAAATGGGCAAAACAACTTGATACTCAAGCAAAACTGTAGATATAAATAAATAGGCCATAAATAGGCCAGTCGTTACGTACATGTGAACCGAGAAGGCTATATTTTGAATATTACCACGAGACATCATCATCAACCCATTATGTACCAACAGAGGGGCACGGGTCTCTTCCCTGAGGAAGGTATAGGCCATAATCCACCACGGGGCAAAGTCCGGATTGGTGACTAGGCTTGCATGACTAGTGGCTGGTCTTACTGTCAGAAGTTTTCGTGTCGCCCTAAGGCCTCTGACTTGGCTTAACGACTGCCATGTATCGATGGCAGCCGGCACGAACTACTTAACGTGCATTGCGAAGCACGGAACCGCTTGGAAAATTCCACTAGCATTAGTCATAGACGGTCACCAATCCATGCACTGAACGCGCCCTGTGTTGCTTAATCTTCGTGATCGTTTAAGATCACTAGATCACTCATGCAGCCGGGGCTATGAGCGATTCATGGGACATGAGCCCGATCAATTTCTGGGCCACGTTCAGATTTCTAATCACGGGGTTCTAGATAAGTGTGACTTCAAATTGTCGACCTAGATTTCCTATGTGCCTTTTCGGCCATCTTGAAAAAAGTGTTAAATTGGCTTTTTTTTACAATTACTCTGTTCTCCGTCGGAATACGAAAACTTTGACGCAATACTTTTTTTGACTTTTTTACGATCTCAAATTAAGATCCTTAACTTTTGCAGCTATCGTTCATCGATATTGCGATATCTATCGAAAAGGCAAAAATAAATATATATTGAATCAAATTTGGTTTTCTAACTTCATATACAAACCGGGGGGTGGGCAGCAGCGCCTCCTGCAGTACAATTCCACCGAACTGCGATCTCCAAACCCGCATGCCCAGCGTGGGGATTATGGGCATTACCCCTATGACAGCACAACGTGGCGCTCTTTAGGGGAGGGCTATGTCCAGCAGTGGACTAGTATAGCCTGACGACGACGACGATACATTTCTAACCTGACTCGATTAAACAGCAGGGTGATTGTTAAATTAAAACCGCTAGTCAAATAATAAAGATGTAAAACTATTAACCGTCTCTTATTTGCTTCAGCAAGTTCCGTCATACGGTTGTCTGGAAGAAATTGCTTTAAGCAATAAGGCCGCCAATTGTACTATGTATCTTTACATGTTTTATAATACATATGTGCTCTGGTGTGCAATAAAGAATTCTTATCTTATCTATTGTACAACCAGAAAAAATATTACATGTGATTTCTTATATGTAAGTACTGGAGCTCAGTGTTATACTTTCTATTATTCAGACTGTAGGTCTAAGTTAATGATCTCCCTATGTTAATAGAACTTTATTAGTACAAATACAAATAGTTTATTGACATGGAAGATAATGTTCATACTGTTACATAGGTATAGTCTTAGTAGCTTACGTAAATCTTATTGTATTTCACCTTTTTTTCCTGTACTTCCCTTTGCCAGTCTCTTTAACACCAAAGGTTTGCTGGAAAAAAAGGCTTCTTGCATGTACATTTACTCATGTAATTAGAGAGATAAAGAATTTAAAAAAATACTTTCGCACATACATCGAATGTTTAGGTGACGGGTAACAATGTGGGATGTTATGAGAAAGCCGTGGACTCTTGACATGTTTATGATACGCATTGAATAGCGATAGTTTCGTCGATGGAAGGTTCTGAAAATACTTCGTTGTTTTGAGATCAGTTGAATCTATTAAATCTGGCCAAGTGTGAGGCGGTATCGCGCACTGTGGACGCCCTGTATATCACGCTCGTACATAAAATACAGGGCGTCCCACAACCGTGCGATACAATTAGAAAATAAAATATTGTAGACAACACATTGTTATTAAAAGTAAGTTTAAAAAAGTTTTGCATTGGAGTATTTCAACGTTTAAAAAAATTTCACTTATTTTGAAATCAATGGAAAATAAATAACATTATTTGGTGATGGTTGGTTTGGTTGGTGACAAATAACATTTTCATCGCAGAATTTATAAAATGTTTCAATGAGTATTTGTCATTTTCTTACCCTAACTAGCACACTAGGATTTCCTGTGTCGTGCAAGCTAGTCTCTTCCAATAATAAAACAGAGGACATTTTAGATCTTAATTAAACGATAAAATTATACAATACCTACTTAATTTTAGTTAAAATCATCATCATTTTGACGCTGTCGGCAAATCAATACATGGCCATAAAATAACTATATACTTAACTGTTTATTACTATACCGGCTGCCTCGGCGAACTTCGTACCGCCAAAGTTTTCGTAATATCTCCATATTCTCTTACCATTTAAACCTTCCCTGGGGTTCCTCAAAAATCAGCCAAATCGGTCCAGCCTTTTTCGAGTTTTAGTGAGACTAACGAACGGCAATCCACATTTATATATAAGATTTTCTTGTTACCATAATAATAAAAATCGATGACTAAATGAATTGTTTCTATATCGCGTGTTTATAAATTGAAAGCAGAAACTCCTGTCTCGGTCTAGTGCGCTTGCGTCGTATTGTAACTGAAAACAATCGTGTTTACTAAACATGCCAGTTTTAACTGTTTGAAAACTATGGAGTATATATATATTTTCTCTTCGGCTCAAAATAAAACAAAAAGCTGGGATATTGTACAAATGCATTTGTTTTCACAAAAATAATGTTTGAGTAACAATATCAAGCAGCTTGAAATAGATAAATAGAGAACACATTGCTGTACATATGGAAATTACACAGATATATCTTAAAATAAACTAAGACTAACTAGACTTCGTCGTCGACGTCGACGACGAACTAGACTTACCTATAATTCAAAGAAAATTCTAGATTAAACGGGTTAATTGCGATAATTTTCGGTAAAACGTAACAACCTTAATACGGGATTAGACCCGTTATATATATCGCAAAACATTAGAAATACTAGAATATCGTTAGTTGGTTTTATAACAACGATAATAGTTTATTATTTGCTCAGACCAATCCTAGATTACAGTAAAACGGCCTGCTATATGCGATTTTACGAATCGATTTTACAAATCAGTCAACCTTCTCAGGCAATCAAAATTTCTTATCAGAATTCACATTCAAACTGATTATTTTTGTCGTTGGTGCTGTATGTACAAGGAATGTTGCTAAAAAGCGCTCTATACAATTTCATAAGCATCCATTTACGTTGCGTCTCAAAGAGACACCTTAAATGGTAATAGTGCGGGCGCGATCAACAAGATAGAAACTTAACACTATCACAGGAAATGTCCAAAATCGTAGCTTGAGAACTGAAGTATAACAAAAATTACATTCAGTCACATATTTTATTTTATATTTATAATGTTATAAAAATACACATTTCATTCGTTCACTGCACCGTTGGACCATTGCTGGTTTGTCGCGAAGCTAGCGTCTTCGGATATTACAATGTTAGGTAGATACATTGATGGCACGTTACATTGCTATGTAGCATACTACACTTGCCTACAGCCCGAACACGATATTGTCGGTATATTGCCCGGTCATAGAAAAATAAAACACCCCTAGATTAGGGTATATATATAAAAAATGTGGCTTTCGGTTGTTCGCTGTTCAAGGTCATGGCATGTACAGTATGTTCCACTATTCTTGCGACTGTAATTACTTATATGTGTGTATCGCTTTGCGTTTGACAAAACATTGAAAGGATGTCAAGGATTAAATTACAATTAAAAAGTTGCCTTAGTAGCAAAAGCAGCGTAGCAGCCCTCACAAACGCACTGTGGAACGGTAAACATTTGCATCATCGGGCTTCTTCAGGCCCTAAACGTAATACCCGAGGCAGGTGCGGCGCTCAGCCTTCGCTGCCGAGATTGGGACGAGTTGTACGGGGTAGCGGCGCGGGTTCATGAATATCTTCGACGTGGAGAGGCGATGGCCGGAGTGGGGTAGCAGGCGCGCCCGATCGCTTTCCAGGAACCGCCGTAGAGACGCCCCTAAGAGGCGACTGTGGTCTGACGTCCTAGATCCCCCAAGAAGGTCGTCTACGGGTCCCTGTGACGCCCATAATTTCCCCACCCTCGGGTCCTCTAACAGCGCTCGCTGTCTGCGCAAAGGTGCGACCTGCACAGGGTACAGTGCGGTCGGGCGACCGTCACTCTTGAGAAGATCTCCGAGGCTGACAGCTCCTTGCTGAGTTTGCTGCAGAGGCTGTAAGAGACTGTTTTCTTGGAGAAGTCCTTCGCCGACACGCATGTTCGCGCGCGCACCGGTCCGATCTCCTGGCCCGTCTCCGCTGCGCAGTAAAAATTCATTTCTTTATTTTAAATAAATAAATATTCATGGGCATATTACACTGATCTCTTTAGCCCGATACTAAGTACAACTAAATGACTTGAGTTACAGCTGCTAACTCGACGATAGATTTAATACAATAAATACATAGCTTCGACCCGAAACAAACTAGAAAAGTTCGTTTTCTAGTTTGACCCGGCCGGCGATCAAACCCGAGACCTTCGGTTTTATAGGCAGCGTTCCAAACCGCTGCGCTAACGAGGCCGTCAGTTATTGTGTATAAGGAGTTTTTTTAAGTGGCTTATAAACGTTCCACTACAGGGCACAGGCCACCTCTCTGAGAGAGCGTGGGCTTAATTACCATGCGTGCCCGCGGATTGGCACTTCAAGCGCTGAGGTATTTGAACACCTCAGACACCTTCGTTTCCTCACGATGTTTTCCTTCACCGTTAGTGAATGGTATTGCTACTATAAATTCACAAAAAAATTAAATTTATTAAAAACATTTAAAGAAAATTAAAAAACATATTAATATTTTAAAGAACCCGCGACCATTGGCACGGATAGCCAGAGGTCGCGGGTTGGAATACCGGCATGGGTGGGATTTTTAGCCTCTAAATAGGTTTTATAAAAAGAGTATTTATGTATCAAGAATTTGTATTAATAGCATGCCAATAAACTATATTCATTTGTGTAGTTGTGAATTTTCATGTTTTTCTTATAAAGAAGTTAGATAACATTAGCATCGGCGCGCCTTGGGGGGGCCTATGTTTCTCTCACTTGTGGTAAGGGATATTGCTTTTACAAATCTAGATAGCTTAGAAAAGAAAGCTATTGGTAAATGCCAGCATTCGAACCATTTCGTACGAAATTCACATTTGAGAGATCCTGAGTCCACTCTGCTTGCCGCATCCAGCATCTTGCTGCAGTTTTTCGCAGATCGTCATCCCACCTAGTCGGAGGGCGTCCTACACTACGTTTGCCGAGTCGCGGTCTCCGCTCAAGGACACGTTTACTCCAACGGTTGTCAGTTCTTCGCGAGATATGGCCAGTCCACTGCCGCTTCAGCTTGCTGATTCTCTGACCTATGTCGATAACTTTGGAAATCACCATCACTTAAGTCTAATGCAGTTTGACTTACCTAGCCTGGCTGATTCTGACGTTATTATAATACAGAGGAAAGCCATGCCTGGTATGTAGCAGTCGATGCTGGGCACCTGAACACAAAATCAGCATTAGCACCTTAAAACCTACCTCACCTTCGATTAGATAGATAGAGAACACTTTATTGCACAACCAGAAAAATATTACAACCATGATTCTTAAATCTAAGTAATGTTATACAATTTGCGGTCTTATCGCTAAGAGCGATCTCTTCCAGACAACCGTTGGTTGGAGTGGATTGCATGAAGAATATAGTCTGTACGTGATGCATGTACATAAATAATTAAATCGAAAATATATTGATAACAAACAGCAATAGAGTGCGAGAATATAATTACCTATGATATAATGTACATATAATTATTTAAATAATAATAGACATAGATACCTAAAAAAATAATACATATACAATTAAATACATATAGGTAAGCAACATATACTTTAATTAGACCCGTTTAATACGAGTTTATAACGATGCATGAGTATCGCGAATCATTAAGAAATTCTATTAGCACCTTGTTTACACAGCTATTGTATACGCGTAGTTTACATTAAGAACCTCGAAACCCTACACTGTTTAATTCTCCGGCTGATGTTGCTGTTGGAGTGTGGTAAACGTGCGTCCACCTTACACCTCGCTTTATGAAAGGAAATGGTTTTATTCTAATGAACGTTACATGTCAAACTAGGTACATATGAGCGTACCGGTATGATATGAACGCGCGTCAATCAAATCAAAGTATTTTAATCAAAATTACAAATAAACGGTGATTTATTGAACGTTGAAACTAGGTGTCCAAAATGATCTAGCCCTCTGGAGAAAATGTAGACAAAAAAAAATACAAACTTAGTATTTTCAAAGTCCTTATTTAACAGAGTTTACATATTTTTTATAATTATATTCTTTTTAATGCACTTCTCTTCAGGCTATATTAGTCCACTGGTGGACGTAGCCCTCCCCTAATGAGTGCCATAGCACAAGGTTGTGCCATCATTGGGGGGTATGCCCATAATGCACTTTAATGCACTAACCCGTGCTAGTAACAATTTCAAAAATCAAATAAAAAAAATATATTTAGAGGCTAAACATTCCACCCACGCCGCTCAGCCAGTGCCCTGCCAACTGAGCTCAGTTGGGAGAGCGCTGGCACGGTTAGCCAGAGGTCTGGTGTTCGAGTCCCGGTGTGAAATTTTTAGCCTCTAAATAGGCTTATATAATTATTATAAAACTACTTTGGCCTTCGGGACAACTTTGCCTTTTTAGTAGCTGGGAGTGAAATCTGATACGCGTGAGAATTGGGGTTTTTAAGCGGCGGCGGTGGCTCCAACTAACTGGCGCGACAGAAAATTTCTTCACCTATTTTTTTATTTTTATTAAAACATTGAAGAACTTGCACACAAAAATGTTTTAATATTTCTACGCGGCTTTGTTAAAAGATTGTTAAGTTTTTTCGCAACGTCTAATACTTTCATAATGCGTATTGTCTTGTCTTTCCTGTGGGCTAGGCACAGCGAAGACAATACTTGCGGAGCCAACCAAGCCGCGGGTTTACTCACGATATTTTCCTTTACCGTTGCGTGTGGTATCGCTACTACAATTTCGCAGATGTACGTAACATTTAAAATTAACATGGTCATAGGGACATGCTTCGTCTTCTTCAGGTTATATTAGTCCACTGGTGGACATAGCCCTCCCCTAATGAGCGCCATAGCGCAAGGTTGTGCCATTATTGGGGGGGTAATGCCCATAATCCCCACGCTGGGCATGCAATTTGGGAATTGCAGTTTGGTGCTGCAGGAGGCGCTGCTGCCCACCCCCCGGTTTGTGTCCCTTAGTCGCCTTTTACGACACCCGCGGGAAGAATTTGGGTTGGTGCTATTCTCTAGGCCGACACCACGCAGCAGGGAAATGCCCGCACTGGGAATAGAACCTCGGTCTCTGACTTCGGTTAGTCTGTGCTACTGACGAAATAGTGCAGAAGCACACACGACCCCACGATATTTGGGTTTTGTTGCATGTTATCGAATAAAACTGTGCCTATTTTTTAACGTAGATGTGTGCTAAATCTAGTCTATGGACAAGCTACGACTACGTCTAGGGAATCCGGATTTCCGCGGGTTATCACCGATTTTGCTGCAAGGAATTACGCTTAAGAAAACTAATTATTGAAAAAATAAAGTAAATAATACCACCTGCCTTTATGTTATTAAAAAAAAACTTAATACACATAAAATACTATAGTACGGTGGCGAAAAATATTTATATTCTTTTTAACCGGCTTCAAAAAAGGAGGAGGTTATTAATTCGACGCGTATAATACTTTTTATTTTGTAGATAAATTGGGAACATACGATTTTGTGAAAATTTGAACAAAGAAACCTGAAAATGGGCCAAAATGTGTGAAGTAGATTTTTTTTACTTTATTGTAATTGTGAAATCGAATATAGTTACACGATTAAAATTATTGTTAAAGAAGTACTGCCGTTGAAACAAGTGAAACAAGAAATATATAACATAGAATATATCTTTGTACACTTCTTCTGAAACCATTCCTGTAGTTTGAGCGGATATATCACGATGACTGCAATCAAAAGTATGTAAGACGTAAGGTCAAACCGTGATTAAAAAGAGTGAAAGTAGATTTTTTGAACTTCTACTGTTTGTTGTGACCCGCGAAAATCCGAAAACTGATATTCCAAATAGCACCAAGTAGAAATATAACGCTAAGCAGACCTTGTATAACCTCTAATGCCCTACGTGGCACATTTACCCCTCGGTACCATAAGGCGCCAATTATATTGATTATACATCAATAAATCACATTAAGTTGCGAGGCACGGAAGGGCCCGGAAAAATGCTATGTCATCCATCTAGTACCTGACTGCGCCTGTTGGTGCTTAACAAGTGATTGATTCCAAACACATGGATCCACTAGGCCACGAGCGTTACGGTCATGTTGTATTTTATATTTGAGTTTGAAGTTAAGGCATTATTGGTTGTAGGAGTGCATAGAGTTATGTACGGGTGTATGCAATTGTACAGGTTTTTTTCTAGTTAGCGCTAGTTTGGGTGACCTACGGTAAGGTTGGCGTGGTCTGGATGCTCGGGGTCCCAGCAGCCCGGGTGGTCGAAGGACAGACAGTTGTAGCACTGCAGTCCCCGCGACGATGGCGACACAAACTTCTTCGGCTTGGGTTTTTTGAGCTTACCTGTCACAGACATGTGGTGAACGCCCCGTTGCTTGGGGGGTTAAGGTACACGACAAAGGTGGGGTGTGATTGTGGTGCAGGGTTACAGTTCTTATGGCCCTCTTGGGAGACCTAATTTATCTCCTTCAGGCCGGGAAATATAAAAGCTTTCGTTTATGAAATCGTTTTGATTGATTTATGTTAATAATATCGGTGCTGGTAACGATTGAGTTATACGTTTGGGTCTAATTGCGCCGATTTATTACGTGAACTAGTTATTGTAATTGAATAACTATTTGCTTCTCTCTCTCACACTGTATGGAGGGCTTTGTTGTAAAAGTGAGAGGCAAACAGTCGTCAAGTACATTTCTTTCATTGACATTGACAGTGTTATAGGTCTTAGGGCCTTCGCTTTCAGAGTGGGCCAAGAGCAGGGACTTCTGCTGCTCGTGTATGTGTTATAAAACATTACGCAAAACACGCACTTATTGAGATAGATAGAGAACACTTTATTGCACAACCAGAAAAAAGAATCCTTATTTTAGTTTCCTTTTTCCAATTCGTTTCCATGCCAGTCGATTGGCTTTCTTTTTTCTTTAAAAAAATCGTTGTGCATGGCAAACGACTTGTTTAATCTAATATGTTGCATAAGCTAGCATAAATTAAAGTATAAAAAAAATTGGAGAAGACTCCATGGTCAGCTAACCTATATCTGACTCAGTTCTAATAATATATTTTACTTTGTATATTCACAATGGAGTAATAACACCATGTCTAATAGTATAAATACTTAGAGAGTTGCCCCTTTTCTTAATATTTCAAAATGCTAGTAAGTACAGTATTTGTCAAGTTCGATTGTACGTAAAAGTGCAAGGTTTGAGTTCAGTCAGTTGCTGAACTATTGCACAGAAACAAGGCTCTTCTCGAAGCTCAAACTTAGAGGATACACAAGTAGTACTTACGGCACCGCTTTGACACAATTGTAACATTAAACGCTTAAAACATTTCCTTGCTAAATGCTGACAAACTTAAAATAAAAATATTGACGAATTCACCCCAACAAAACTGTAGACCTCTTCCATAAGGGCTGCTCATTAACAAAAAAAAACGGTAATATTTACCCAACACAAGATAGACGAAATCACTCACTCATTCAGTATAATTTACCCATCGCTCACTACTTATCCAGCACTAGTACAGAATCCCCCAAGCTTTAATTTAATCAACACGTCAATAAATCGAAAGTATAACTTAAACGAAACAGCTGATTCCTTCAACTAGGGCTGCCCCGTTTACGCAAAGCTCGGGTTAGGTAAATAGTTACCCAGCGCTAGTCCGGTGAGAAGGAGCACGTAGACGAGCAGACTTTTGTGCGGGACCATTGCGCGGGAGTGCGTCCGGTGCGGCGGCCGGCGGGCTGTGGCGACGCTGCGCCCGCGCCCGCGTTTATAGCGCGGCCGGTCGCGCCTACAGGGTGCGTCGAGTCGGTTCTTACCGCAAATCCAATTAACCTCGTAAGCCCTGGCGTCCTAGAAATAGGACATCAAGAAAAACTTTCTTAATTTACACCCAATGAATTTAGTTGGTAGTCCGGAGAACATACTATTCCGGGGCCAATATTTTCCTCATAAGTTTTTGGACAACACGAAGAAAAAGTATTTCAAAATCTACGCAGTTTTAGTAGACTTAAAGTAACAGTTACCTCCACTGCTTAGGAGGTTGAAATCCCCACCACTATTTTCAACACTTTTTTTTTTCTCTGTTTTATTTTATTAGGCTAAACAAACAATTGTACAATGAGTGGTAACAGCATCTTATGTAAAATTGATGTATTTTAAGTAATTGTACAACCATCGCTTACCACGAATTAGAGAAAAAGAAGGGAGAGTTATTCAGAGAAAGCTAACTTCTGAATAAGGTAATATAACTTACAAGTTTGTAAATAATAGGTATTTATTTTTATTATTTTATGTTATTAATTTTGTATAACTTTAGATGTTTTGTTTAAATAATTAGTAATATGTTTATGAACATAAATAATTTTGATGAAAAAAACTAACAAGATTAATATCTTATTATTTTGAACAACGTATATTTTCAGTGCATTTCAATTTAACTTGCACTAACACTCTGTTGTCACTAAGTAGACAATAATAGCAACTGGTTGGGATTTACGCTAGGAACAATGGCGACTGTATAATGTCTGTGCTTAGCTGCGAAAGTTTTTGAATAGTATAATCTCGGTAGCAATATGTGAGGTAACACTTGAAGTGGCTTAGAAAAAAATACACATAAACACGGTACGAGTCGCGGTCGTCCTACGTCGCGTTAATTTTGCCTATTTGGCTTAAATCGAAGCCAGATGGACGCGCCGGAGCATAACGACCCATGCTTTTTAAGTGACCAAGCCAATATATTCGGTGGTATTTCGTTCCCCGACGATGTGTGGTATGGAAATCGGGTGGTTGGTTATTTTTTATTATAGTTACACTATCACTCCTCGTTGGACCCAAGGTTTTACTCATCCTCCACTCTTCTCTTCTCTCACTCCTAATCTCTTCTTCACCCTTCATTTCCGCAACCACTACATTATTTTATTGGGTTGTTCCACTAATCCCCATTGAGAATCCCCATTGATGGGGATTTGTGAACTTTCTGTTCACAAATCCCCATTGGCGTGTCTTAGTATAGGCAATGGGGATTAATGAACAAAAAGTTCACTTTCTGTTCACAAATCCCCATTGGCGTGTCTTAGTATAGGCAATGGGGATTAATGAACAAAAAGTTCACAAATCCCCATCAATGGGGATTTTCCATGGGGATTAGTGGAATAACCCATTTTATTCAATAGCACCATCATATCACATACATCAGGTAAACCTAACAATCCCAATTCCAGACGATAAAATAAATAAATATTTATGGATATATTACACAGATCTCGTTAGCCCCGTACTCGGTACAACTAAATGACTTATGTTACAGGTGCTAACTCGACGATAGTTTTAATACATAGAATCTTTTCGGGGCTTAATCGCGACGACGTTACAGTCATCGTGGTCACGAGAAGACAGTCTTCTCAGTCTTCTCGTGACCACGATGACTGTAACGTCGTCGAAACGTCGAGGTAAAATAGCAATATATTACTTCGCGATTAAGCCCCGAAAATATTCTGTGTGCACAATTCGCGAAAGTTTAAAATAAGTTTTAATACAATAAATACATTGAATAACATCCAAGACCCGAGACGAACTCGAAAAGTTGGTTTCCTAGTTCGACCCGGCCGGGGATCGAACCCGAGACCTTCGGTTTTACAGTCAGCGTCTCAAACCGCTGCACCACCGAGGGCGACAAGCTTCGTACTGTCCTGGCACCACCTCACTTAGCCGGTGCTTTCAACCAACATCCTGTGCGGTTGTTGACGCGGTGCGCGTGCGCCGCGCCGCATGCCTGCGTTATTTGTACACAAGTTGTTTTGTTGTATTATTCACGTCGGGAGAACGCTGATGAATGGATTTTAGCAGATCTTAAGACAAAGGTCGAGTCATCGAAGCCTAATTGAGTGCATCTAGTGTTATAGGGGCATGAAGAATCGATGATATAAAATTCTTTATTGTCATAGTTTATCTTAGTGACTCGCTATGGTCATACATAGTTATATAATTACGTCGGGAGTCAAGGTACTTTCGTTTTACCCCATTAATAATCGCGATGAGACCCTTTTAATAAATATATATTAAAAGACGGCCCCGGTGGCGCAGCGGTTTGGCACGCTGACTGTAAAACCGAAGGTCTCGGGTTCGATCCCCGGCCGGGTCAAACTAGGAAACGAACTTTTCTAGTTTGTCTCGGGTCTTGGATGTTATATATGTTTTTATTGTATTAAATCTAACGTCGAGTTAGCACCTGTAACACAAGTCATTTAGTTGTACTATACGTACCTATACTAATAGGGCTTGCGAGATCTGATAACAATTTTATTGACGTTTGAAAAATAGATGAACCACAATACAGAGAATATTGTAAAGAGGTTCGAAATTTCACTGATGCCGGTGAGTCGCCCACTAGCTCAGTTGGAAAGAGCGCTGGCACGGATAGCCAGAGGTCGCGGGTTCGAATCCCGGTATGGGTGGAATTTTTAGCCTTTAAATAGGTTTTTTAGATGAACCAGCTTAACTTTTCAGTTGAGCAAGGTGCTACTAGTCAGAGGATGGTCAAACACACATATTTTTCTTTCGTTTATTGAGTGGACTATAGAAATAACAAAACTGATGGTAAAAAACATTTAAAACGGCTGACAACAAAAATATTACAAAATGAATGGCATGAGAAAGAATACTCAATAAAACGAAAAATTTACAAATTATAAAATGGATCCAAGGAGCCTCAACAATCGCTCACTGTTTAATACATAAAAATTTAATTTTTGTCCCTCTAATGTGGGCAACATTTTGGTAACTCAATTAAATATTGTCGTGTGGCAACCCGTTTTTTCCTTCTCCTTTGACATTTCCATAAAAGTGAAAAGTGCCCCGGTTTTCAACAAAATCAGATTAATTACTAAAACTAAATAGCCTTCTTATTTCCAACACCCACCCTAACATGTTGGGTTACTGCATCCATCACACAAACCACAAAACTTTCCCCACTCGTTACATACTCCACGACGAGTATAACGTACTCCTATATTTATTTAAATAAACGTTAAAGTTAACGTTAATGAACCGCTCGTGGCCTAAGCGAACCGAGTCATTGGAATCAATCACTTGAGTTAAGCAACAGGCGCTGTCAGGTGCAGGATGGGTGACCGTCCCGTGACTACCGCTAGTGGCATTTTTCCGAGCGCTCCCGCGCTTCGCAAGGCACGTTAAGCCGTTGGTCGTTGGCAGTCGTTAAGCCATGTCAGAGGCCTTATGGGCGGCTTGATAACTTCTGACAGTAAGGCCTGCCACTTTCTTACAATCCTCCACCAACCCGGACTTGGCCCCCGTGGTGGAGTTAAGCCTAACCTTCACAGTGCCCCAGCAGGGGGACACACAATAAGGGTTGATATCGAATAGCAAATTACCTAATTGTAATGAGTTTGGTATTTTGTACTTTGCATCAGTGAGTGTTGAGCAGTGATCAGATGAGAGGGGACATACAAGGTTTGATAACGATAATGTTAAGGGTGAAACCTGAGTATCTGAGGGGTTCAACGTCTACGTCACTGCATGAGTGCTTCTGTGCTTACTTGTGGTACCGGTTGGTCGCTTCCATTTATAACATTACATAACATTTACATACAGGCACATACATTCCATCTGGCCCCACACTAGGATACCCTGTGTCGTGGGAGCCAGAAACAACGACATCACAAACATGTGAACATCCAAGACCTGGGCCTTTTTTTTGTCCCCAGCCGGGGATCGAACCCGAGACCTCTTGCATGGTAGGCAGATGCGCTACCGCTGCGCCACAGAGGTCGTTGTTTTATTTCTGAGAATAGAATTAGTCCCGGCGGGGACTAAAAGCAACATTAACGCTTAGGCTCCGACCATTTCAAAAGAGTACACTAAACTATGTATTCGTACTACACTTTTGACACTTTTGAATAGTTCTTTTTTTAACTTGAAGAAGAAGAAAGAAGAAAATACATTTATTACAGCAGCAGCTACGCAAATCGTTACAATACATACTGACAACTGAATACTTTGCGACACTACAAAACAGAATACTTAACTAAACATTTACAAATAATGTTCACGGTGTGTCTCTGCAGCTGCAAAAGGGCAGCTGTCTCATCCTACTGCTATAGGCATTACTCCTCGGCACTGATTTTCAGTCAGCGCCTGTCTCGTGAGCGTTCCACGCGGGGCACGGTTTCATTACGAGTTTTTTACTCTTAACTTAATAAAACATTCTCCTTTCCTCAGGGCTACCGCATGGAGTGCCCACCAGGCTGCCCCAGCGCCGTGTACGAGCTGATGCGTGGCTGCTGGCAGTGGCACGCCGCCGACCGGCCGTCCTTCCGCGAAATACACCACGCGCTCGAGCACATGTTTCAGGACCACTCCATCACCGAAGGTTTGTGTACGGCAGAGGCAAAGGCGAGAATCGTGGCAGTGGGCTGGCCATATCTCGCGAAGAACAGACAACCGTTGGAGTGAACGTGTTCTTGAGTGGCGACTGCGACTCGGCAAACGTAGTGTAGGATGCCCCCTCGACCAGGGGGGATGACGATCTGCGAAAAACTACCGGCAGGTGCTGGATGCGGCAAGCTGAAGAGACGGCGCTATGGCGCTCATTAGGGGAGGGCTATGACCAGCAGTGGCCTAATATAGCCTAAGGAATAAATAGAAGAAGAGAGTCGCTCGTAGCCCCAGCTGTCTGTGATCTTAAACGATCACGAACGTTAGGCAACGCAGGGCGCGTTCAGTGCATGGATGGGTGACAGTCTATGACTAACGCTAGTGGCATTTTTTCGAGTGGTTCCGTGCTTCGCAAGGCGCGCTAAGCAGTTGGTGCCGGCTGCCGTCGGTAGGATGCAGTCGCTAAGCCATGTCAGAGCCCTATGTGCGGCTTGATAACGTCTAACATTAAACCCCGTCACTGTCTTGCAATTCTCCATTAACCCGGATTTGGTCCCCATGGTGGAGTATGGCCTAACCTTCCTGCGATGCAGGAAGAGACCCGTTCCCCAGCATTGGAGACAAAGGATTGATATGGAATCGAACGTGTCTCCAGTTTCCGTGCCTTTCTCATTGGTATCATAATCAGATCTAATCGGTAAACAAGATACTCGCGACATCTATGCCACACTACTGCCATGCTACTGTTTAGTAAACGGGCGTCGGGTTTCATTTTAACGTAAATTTTCCCACTAATAACGTTGTGTATCCATTTCTTTGTAACATAACTTCCAGATAAAAGAACACTTACCCATTAAACTCGTCTAATACCGTTTAAGTGGTAAGTGTTGATTATATAAAATTTTATTGACATCGATGTTCGGAGTATCCTTATCAAATAGTTACATATTTAAGGAGTGTAATCGCGATAGTTTATTAAGTTAAACGTAGTTACAGTTTGCCCAAAATTTCAAGAAACTTTATTATTGGTATTATTGAAAATTAAGACCATTTACTACCTTTGATTAAGCACAATACATATTTTTAATGAACTGATTGAAATTATAGTTTCCATATATAGAATGCTTTTAAGTGCAAGAAATTAACTAACACAGACAAAAAGTCTGAACAAAACGTTACTATTAAATTTCTACACTTTTTGTTTAAAGTGTACCTTAAGTCCCGACGTTTCGGCAACGTTGCAGTTGCCGTGGTCACGGGTAGACTGAGGTGGCGAGGATAGTCAAAACAATTTTTATTAAAGTCATCACTAAGCAGTTGCGGCCAAGAACTTTGCGACGCTGACTGCATTATCACTTGCCATCATTAGATCCTCCTGCAGTGTTAGGGCACGCCGGGCACGATGAACGATCCATCGTCTGGGAAGTACCGCAAAAACAGTTCAAACTATTGCTGACGGGTTCCGCGAATGGTGCTTTTAATAGTATACATACAGTCGGTTAGCTTTTAGTATATAACTCGGCTACTATCGGATAGAATCGGATAAATTCGTGTAATAGAAATATCGGAACTAATATGACACATAACTTTTCAAAATAGTGAACAAAAGTTTTACACAGAGCAGGAAGTAGTACTACACTCGTGTGCTTTCGGCGAAGACCGAAGCCTACTCTAGAGCCTGAGGTATATTCTAAAAGCTGACAGACTGTACATAGTTCATACACTTGGGAATACAAGTTTCATAAATTTCAACATAAACAATACAAAATTGTTATGCTTACAAGAAAAAGAAAAGAAAAAGAAATACATTAATTTATCGCCACATAGACGAATACAAGACGTACTATAGAAAACAAATAGAGTACTGGAACTATCGTCTATTTGTTTTGTCTCGCTGGCTCAGCCATCATTATTTGGCGACGACGGCTAGTGCAATCATTCTTGATTTACTCAGACAAAGCTAGATGGCATAACGTGTTAGCGCTTTAAAAACCTATGTTGCGTTGCATTTCAGCGGAAGAAGAGCACCATAGGATTTATAACATCATAGTTGGATTTATAACATCATAGCGCAGCCAAAAGCCATCTTATTACCATTGAAAGAGCGCAGAGATCAGGTGATGCTGAGAAGGCGTCTCCGATACCCTACCCGCACGTTGTACTTAGAAGCCCAAGTATTGTCAGTACGTCAGCTGTATATTCTGAAGGCGCTACTATGTCAACACAAAGAAGTAATTAATTCGCACATGTATTCGAAATTACTTAAACAACGAAATTTCAAATTAAAGATTCATCCCACAAAAACTGAATTCGCCCACCGTTTTCGCACATTCACTTTCCCATTTATTTGCAATAAATGTGTCCAACACTGCGATATAAAATACAACTCAATTCGTGAAGCAAAAATAAAAGTTTATCAATGGCTTTTAAGCATGGACTGTTATGAAACAGAGGCTGTTCTCAAAATAACTTGTTAAACCCCACCAGCTCACAATTTACATTCTTATGATAATTATAAATTAAATTTAGATGTCTGTATATATTATGTGTATGTGTGTGTATGTATATATGCATGTATGCGTGTCTATGTATATGTTATGTATGTATGTGTGTATATATGCATATAGTTATGTATAGATTTATAATATTTTTTGCAATTTTTGCTATACAAATATATTACACATATATTAATGTATATTTTATTACCCCAGCTGTTGTTCTGCGATTTTTGTTTTCCTTTGTCTGATTTTTCTTTGTGTCATAATGACAATTGCATGTTTGTCTCTATAATGTTTGCTCGTATAACACAATCATTGGAAAAACTGTTTTGGGCGCCCGCGATACAGGTTTACCTAGTGCGAGGCCCGCTGTGTAAAAATGCTAATGTAAGAACTTATTTGGCAATAAATATTTTTGTATTTGTATTTGTATAGTTGGTTTGGTTTTTAACACACTTCAAAGAAGGACGAGGATTTCTATTTGTACTTTTTTTGTGTTTATATTATTTTTTACTGCACTAACCCGTGCTAAGGACAAATTTAAAAACCTATTTAGAGGCTAAAAATTCTATTCGAACCCGCGACCTCTGGCTATCCGTGCCAGCGCTCTTACCAACTGAGCAAGTGGGCGACTCACCGGCATCAGTGAAATTTCGAACCTCTTTACAATATTCTCTGTATTACGTACCCGGCATGGGTGGAATTTTTAGCCTCTAAATAGGTTTTTAAATGTTTTTTGTGTGTTCAGCTACGAGCTGTTTTCGCCATAAATACATAAATCACTCATAGATGGCGGTTATAGGCGTGCACATACAAGAACAGTCAAATTTTGCTTCGTCGACGTCGTCGTCAGGCTATACTAGTCCACTGCTGGACATCGATATCGACCCTTGTATGTCCTCACTGCTGGGGCACGGGTCTCTTCCTGCATCGCAGGAAGGTTAGGCCACACTCCACCACGGGGGCCAAGTCCGTCTTGGTGGAGGATTGTAAGGGAGTGGCTGGCCTTACTGACAGAAGTATCAAGCCGCCCGTGAGGCCTCTGACATGGCTTAACGACTGCCATTACATGACAGCCGGCACCAACGGCTTGACGTGCCTTGCGAAGCACGGAAGCCCTCGGAAAAATGCCACTGACGGTAGGCACGGGATGGTCACCCATCCTGCAACTGACCGCGCCTGTTGTTGCTTAACTCAAGTGCAATCACCTGGTACGACTAGGCCACGAGCACTGCTGGACACAACCCTCCCCTAAAGAGCGCCACGTTGTGCTATCATAGGGCTTATGCCCATAATCTCCACGCTGGGCATGCGGGTTGGGGATCGCAGTTCGGTGGAATTGTACAGCAGGGGGCGCGCAAATTTTGCTTAGTACAGATTAATTTTGACAGCCGTATTCCGGTTCGTGGCGGAGAAGCGGTGGTAGCTCAGCGGGTAGAACCATGGAATCGCAAGCGAGAGCCCCAGGTTCGATCCCCAGTGCGGGCATGTACCAATGACTTTGTTTAATTTCAAAGTTACGTACATTTGCGAATTTGTAGTCGCAATACCACACGCTAACGGTGAAGGAAAACATCGTGAGGAAACCCGCGGCTTGGTTGGCTCCGCACGTATTGACTAGTCTTTCCTGTGAGCTAGGCCGATTAAGCTGTCAGGATGGTATAGGTGCTGGGCAAGCCTACACCATCTATAAAAACCATGTCCCAGGCACTACAGCGTAGGAGTGGTCCCTTCACCCATCTAGTGTGTGTGAAGATGCCACTAGACGCTGTATTATATATATATTATTATATACTATATCTCATTAAGTAGGTAGATGCAAAAAGGCCAATATTATTATTATTCCGGTTCGTCTATGGCCACGCCTGTAAGCGCCATCTATGAATTGCTTTGAGAATTTGTGCTGAAAACGGTCTTATACAGAATCGTCCAAGATCTATTTATGGGATCCACGAGAAAATCACCGAACTCGTCTCTAGAGTGCGTATTTTTTCGTTAGTTTCCGTAATATTTTTTTCACTCCATCTGCTCGAAATGACGTATTTTGACCCCCAACGTTAGGGCCCAAAACAAGCTATTGCTATCCAATGAAACATGTATGGTAAGTATATAAATTCGAAATTGGATTTTTAGTCTATTTACCTTAAGACTCAAAATCCAATTTTGAATTTATATCGCACCCTCAGAACGAAAGAGGCCTAAGTCAAAAAATAGTTTAAATACTCAAAAAAATCTCAAAAAATTGAGTACCTAACAATCACAGAGAGACATAAAAAGGTATGCTCTATCCGATGAATAGTAAAACAAAGGCACTTATTGTAAAAAAAGAGCATAGCGAATCTTCCGTCCAAGGCATACCTTTTTAAGATTCTATGATTGTAACTCAATTTCACTATTTTTTGACTTAGGCCTCTTTAGTTCTGAGGGTGCGATATATCTACGTTATCACGTTTTATTGAGATATCGAACCTCTCATTCACTCTTGAGGAATTAACCTACATCTCTTACGCTCAAGAAGTTTTAAACCAGAGTATGGAACTGCTTTGTGTCCCAAACTCGTTGCTTCAAAACCTTTTGCTCTCTTCTTGGAAATAAAAATGTCGAAAATTTTAATTTGGAAGGCCAATTTTTCATTGGATAATGTTAGCAACAATTGAATTGGCGCGCATTTAGTATGTTTAATTTCTTATTGCATTCCTCACAGATGTAGGGAAAAGCAGAGTGTTCGTCACAGGCGCAAAATGTTTTCGGTCTCGGTAGTGTTGAATCCATCGCTCCTTCGGGACTCTTAATAGAAGCGCTCAGGCTTCAATTCAAGATTCCCTCAGTTTGCTCAGGCTTCAATTTCACAACCTCGACTAGAAAACTGTATTTGCGCCCTTGGCGGACAATCTACTATTCAAGTATGCAATAAGGAGGTTTTCTTTGCCATCGCAGAAGTCGAGAAGCAACTGCAAGAGGGCTGCGTGACGCCGGTGCTATCGTCTCGACGAGCGGCGGGTGAGACGGGCGCGGGGGCGGGGAAAGGCGTGCAGATGCGCCGCCCCACTAATCGCCGCGGCAAGCAGGCGCCTACGCCCCCCAAACGGACCAGGCAAGTTGCTAATTACACAGCTCGACGTATTGGAAGCGAAAAAGCAATGCTGAAATTGGCTGGACCGAGGAAAAGCGCGTAGATACGCCATTTACGGACTAGGTAAGTCAATAGGTACTCACATAGCTCGACGTATTGGAAGCGGAAAAGCAATGCTGAAAGTGGCAGTAGCGGGGAAAGGTACGCAGATGCGCCGGCCTACGACTACCGCGGCTGGCAGGCGCCTAACGCCCCCCAAACTGACTAGGTAAGACGCGCAGATGCGCCGCCCTACGACTGTCGCGGAATGGAGGCGCCTATCGCCCTCCAAATAGACCAGGCAAGTCGCTAATCACACAGCTCGCGACGTATTAGAAGAGGAAAAGCAATACAAGATGTGACTGACACCGGCAAAGGCACGCAGTCGCGCCGCCTCACGACTGCCGCGGAGAGCAGGCGCCTACGCCCCCCAAACCGACTAGGTAAGTCAATACTCACATAGATCGATGTATTACAAGCCGAAAAGCAATGCAGGAAGTGACGGGAGCGGGGAACGACGCGCAGATACGCCGCTCTACGACGGTCGTGGAACGGAAGCGCCTATCGCCCTCCAGACAAGGCAAGTTGCTAATCACACAGCTGTGACGGGCTGTGAGATGTGACGGGCACGGGGAAAGGCGCATAGTTGGCCACCCCCGACTGCCGCGGTAAGCAGGCGCCTATCGCCCTCAAACGGACCAGGCGAGTCGCTACGACAAGGACGGACAAGGTAAGTTAATACACACCTAGGTCGACGTATTGTAAGCGGAAAAGCACTGCTGAAAGTGGCAGTAGCGGGGAAAGGCACGCAGATATGCCGCCTCACGACTGCCGCGGCAAGCAGGCGCCTACGCCAACTGGAGAGGCGTGCACCGGTTACGCCTTCCCAATTTTCTTTAGTTTTTACATTAGTAATACATTTTTTTTCAGTCCGAAGTATAATTTACTTGTTATAACTTGTTATAGTAAACATTTACACATGCATTGAGGTGTGCTCTGCTCGTATGTCTGCAATGTTGGCGGAGCAATCTGGTGCCAACTGGTACCCACGATACGGGGTCTCCTAGTGGGAATGCCGCAGGAACTGTACCTAAATATAAATTATGAGCAATAAACATATTTTAACTTTTTACTTGATGTAAAAAGATGTGGAGCTGCACAAACCACAATGCATCTTTGTGTCTGCCCTGAAGCTCCACAGTGCAGTTTGCGAGATCTCATGGAGGCATCACCCGGAGCGCTCGCAGTGGCGCGGTTTTGGGAGCGAGATGTCTGAGAGGAGGGCGGCGCTTTCGACACGAAAGAAGAAGAAGAACTTTTTACTTCACTTATGGCTCGCATATGCAAACCATATGCGAGCGCACTAACGCCGCCAAAAGATGATTTGTAGTAGTTGCCGTGACCGAAACCGGTCGGGACCACCATCATCATCATAAACAGCCATTAACGCCCATTGCAGAACATAGGCCTATCATGGTTTTCCAAGCTTCCCGGTCTTGGGCAGTCCACAGCGAACCTCTTCACCATCTTAATATTTTTTTAATAAGCCTCTTAGGTCAAGGTCGAAGACGTGGGTAAGCGGATCACAGAGTTAAAGTGGAGATGGGCGGGACACTTGGCTAGAAGGGAAGACGGCCGGTGGACCAGGGCAGTATCGGAGTGGTGGCCAAGGGAGGGCAGGTGGTTGGTAGGCAGACCACCGACACGATGGTCAGGCGACATCGTGAGGGTTGCGGGTCAGGGCGCGTGTCGACGAGACGGTTTCTGTCCGGCACTGCGCCCGCGTGGCGTCGGGCCGGTACCAGTTATGTGTAAAGCTCCATACAAGTCTGCACATGAAACCGGCGCGTCCGATGCTAGCGCCGGTCCGGTCCGGAGCTGTGCCTAGCCGGGCCGGGTAGAAACCGTGCTCGTCGACACGCGCCCTCAGAGATGGATCAGATTAGCACAGAACCGTGAGGAATGGCGCAATAAAAAGGAGGTCCATGCCCAGCAGTGAGTTCATGTGGGCTGATTATAGATATAGAAGCCTCTTATGGGTGGCCTAATGTAAGCCGCGGTCTTCCCCCCCAGCCTCCTCTCATCGTGCAGTTCCTTCCGCGAGTCCCAGTATGCGTCGGAGGAGGCTCACGCCGGCCACGCGGCCGCCGACGACGCCCCGCTCAACGGTACGTGATCGCCGCGGAACCGCCGCTGAGACGCTGCGGCGGGACCGCTCGCCCATACAGGCACACTAGGAGTCCGTGAGGTTCCGTGTTGATTAGAAAGAACCTGGGATCGCGGACCTGTGACAAGGTAGCACTTTTTGACATGAATATCATCTGGGAGCCGATTCTCGCCCATGCGAATTGACAGCGTAGACGGAAAATATTCGAAGGCTTAGACATTTGTCGCATAAAAATAAGAAAAGATAACTCGACAGATAACGATAAGATAACGTTGTGGACTGAAAGAGGATACAGAAGAGTTGAGAAGTACAGAGTAGAGTTACAGAAGAGTTGAGAAGTATAAGTAGTGTTACTTTGAATGACAGGATACGCACTGCCGTGTCCTGACAAGACACTGTAATTTAAAAACAGGCATTTTCCAGAAAACGCCAAAAACATTTCGTTATGAAAATTCCGCATAGATACGTCAAATCAAAACAGATTACTTTAAAATTTTTACATGTGTTAAATAATAGTGCACATAATTATGCCGTAACTAGTTAATTTATATTTTTTGTATATAGACTCTAATTGAAAATCTAGAATTTTTGCACTGAATACCCGCTTTTTTTCTTGACAAATAGGAAAAGGTTTTAAAGTTGTTATGACAAAACACTGCATCTACAGTTATTTGGCAAAAAAATCACGCGGATGTTTTGGCAAAACACGGTACCTATCTATAGAAACAGTATTTTGTCAAAACAGGTCTCTATAATATTGGCTATACAGTCTTATTTACTATGACTGATTATTAAAACTTTTTCCATATTTTTTGATGCCATACCATATACTTAAGGGCGAAGAATCGAATAATTCATGTTACTTCAAAACACTGTATCTATAGATACAGTGTTTTGTCATAACACGGCAGCGCAATAGTCTGATTAGAGAACGTTGTGGACTGAAAGAGGATGTAGTGACTAGAATTAAGAAAGGAATGTTGCGTTGGTTTGGACATGTGGAGAGGATGAAGGAAGAAAGATTGACGAAACAAATATATATTGCGAATATGAGTGGAAGGGCTGGTAAGGGACGTCCCAGACGGACTTACATCGACCAAATAGGGGATGTATTAGCAAAGGAAAGATAAAAAGTACCCGGAACCGGCGTGCGTGCATGCAACGACTTATGAACGTTGATGAAGCGAAGGTGATCTGTCAGGATCGTGGCAAGTGGCAGGCCCTGGTCTCTGCCTACCCCTCTGGGATACGGGCGTGAGGTTATGTATGTATGTATGTAACTCGACAGAGTCATTAGACATTTATTTTCTCATTCAAATTTATCTAGCATGGCGTTCAGAATACAGATGTTGGCTGTCGCACGACTTTTTATGAAGAATTTAAGTCGTAAGCCTTAAGTGTCGTATAGGAATTATTTGCCAATGAAGTAAGAATTGGCTTACACAGGTAGAGGCATAGAGAGCCTTCTGCCAAAATGCCCGTTTCAGTCTCAGGTCCGTGATAAGCCTAAATTATTTCCTACTAAGGTTTTTTATGCATCGTCTGTGCATATGGTCCTAAAGAGTGCCATAAGTAGAAGCCTATGCACAGCAGTTAGACACCGCTGTTTTAGAATAACTATTATTATTAACTAGTAGGTCAAAGCTATCGTGTATTTAATATAAATATTCTGTCTAATCTGGCTTATGAGCCAGGATATTTTGCAAAGGCGTTCAGGGTATCGCAGTTTGTGCCTCATTTTTGTTTCATTTCATTTCCGTCATGTGTTTCGGCCACCGCTGTTCCTAAAGGAATGCTTTTCTCACTTCCATTTCCTCTTTTGGTCCGTTTTACTCTGAGGTTACTCAATAAAGTAAGAAGTATGTTGTTTCAAATTAAGAAGACTATGCTAGATAATTACAAACTCGCCTTTCTTTCCAAAACGAGGGATCTCTCACGTCAACGACTTTTACAATGAGTACAACTTCCAAATAAATTGTATTTAAACGCATAAAAGACATTCCTATCGTATTACCAAAAATTATCCAAATACTCAATTAATTTAGTATTTTTTTTACCAAATTGCTATTCTAAGTATAACTTATACTTAAATTTCTCGGTTTGTGAGTGCTTTTGTGGTCTGCTATACTTATTGGGCAGTCTGTAAAACAGCAATTATGCTGAGCCATTTTCATCATGCATCTATTCCAAGTGCAATTATCTGCAAACTCAATCGTCTGCAGAACATCTGCATCCGCTTTATTTTTGGTTTGCGGAAATACGACCATGTGTCTGATATACGTTTAGTGTATTATATGTGTAAGTATATAATAATGTGGAAGGTTGTCTTTTTCCTTTTTTTTTTTTTGCACGCCTGCCAAGTTTTCGTTCTACCTCCTGCGGTTGACTGGTAGAAAATGCTTATGGCATTAAGTTCGCCGCATTGTACAATTTTATGGTGCAATAAAGTATTAATAATAATAATAATAATTATGTACCACTTCTGTACTTTGAACTTGAGTGATGAATTAAGTCGAATTTATTTTTTATTTATTTTAAATTGCGTTGATACGTAAAGTAGCTGATCTTAATGTATAGTGGCCGAAACTGATGACACCAAAACACTTCGCCCCTACCATCGACTTTCTATGCAACTATTTTTAACTTTCTTTCCACTATTATTCTTTCTATTAGTATTACTCTCATCATTGTTTCATGTCTTGTCTGTCTGTTTGTTTGCATCTTCGTTTTTTATGCAACTCTGTAGTGGCTACCTTTTGTTTTAACACAATTCAAGGGCCGATCCTTCGACAGTACCATATTACAAATTACAGTTGTGAAAAAATCCTCGTATCTAACAAAAAAGGCTTGTTCTAATCGTCAAGACTAACCTCTTCTGCCTCAAACTTTCTTAAGCAAGCACATTATTAACTTAATTCCGGAATCAAAAACTTGATTTTTTTGTAGGAAAAGTCACATCAAGTTAAGGAAATAAGTTAATAAGTTATGTACGAGGTGGAGCGTGTTTTTAGGATTACGCCGATTACGCGAAACGTAATATTAGTAATCATATTAGTCTTTCCATTTGTTAATCTGTGGGTTATACGGCTATTTTATGTGCACCGAATTGTCATAGTAAACAATAAATAGTAGTTTTTTTTACGAAATAGAGCCTGTGGTGCACTTGTGACAATAGAAAGCGTTATTTGAATAGTACTATAATTCAGCGTTTACTATGACAATTAGACGTACATTGCAAAGTCGATTAACCCACAGATTAACAAGTATTAACAATATACCTCGAATTGTCACAATAAAGTAGTAGATTTATAAAACACGACCCTGTGTTCGCAACTACGCTCACACGTGGCGCTAACACACTGCGCTCACACGTAGCGCTCATACGCGGCGATCACATGCGGCGCTCCATCTCGAAAGAACGCTTGTGTAGAGTCAGTAATAACTCGCGTTTCTTTTTCACGCGCTTCCGCACAGCGGTGTAGCTATAGGGCTCGGCTCGTAAGTATTTGCATATTTGCGTGTATGATGTCGTTTGTGTTTGAATGTACTATCCTCCTTTGGGTTTTGCTGTACTCATACACTCTGGGGCGTACCTCTAAACTGCATCGTTGTTCAATAGAGTCCAAATAGTACTGTAATGATTGTTGAATTGACACTATTGGTAGTATAGTAACTAATAGCCAGAAGCGGTGTTAGCGGAGCAGTAGAACGCTGAATTCTCAATCGGGTGTATTCATGTGTTCGAATCGTGCACGAATGTACTAGTGACTTTGTTCTCTTAGTTAGGAAAATATTGTAAGTAAACCCTAGTACCTGAAGTGTTAACATCACCTCAGCGCTTGCTAATTACAGTGGCCCAACTGTGCAGAAAATCTGAGATCTAATAAACTAACTAAACCCGTGCAACTTAACTCGGCGTCTCGCACGAGTCGATCTTCTTCGCAAAAGATGCATTAAACTTCAATTGCTCAGTAGACTACCAAATAGAGCCATATAACGATGGTCGTATTAATATTACTCTATTGAAAAACGATGTGTGTATTAAACGCTAGGGTCAGGTTTTTCCTGCGCTAAGAATATGTTAATCTATTGTTGCCAGCTGTCAGTTGGCATAGTTTTTGAACAAATAACAATTGACAACTGTTAATAGTAGACTAACAGTGGTAGCGTTCGAGAAACTGCGGCATGAAGGGGTTGGCAGGGAAGCCAATTTGGTTGCTAAGCTGTGTTTTCATCAGTGGCTATAGTTCTTGAAGCGCGCCGAGCGTCAAACTATTACGAAATTTCGATTAATACAGGTTAGCACTTGACTCTAGTGTCGTCTGATGGTAAACGAAGGGTCTCGTGTGATGTGTCTGTTAAATGTTAGATAATTTTCTTTTTAAAAATATCCGGATTATACCTATATATCTCTGGCAAAGCGTTTAATACAAGCGTAGTTTGATTTCAATTTCCGAAATATGAGCCTATGGGTCTGTTTCGCAATCTGCAGGTAACGTTCCGGATAAGCTATCCGCAACTAGAGCTGCCGTTTGTTATTAATTTAAGCCATTGACATTGATTTGAAGCCAGTGAAACAGGGCCTTAGCCCCTGTTTCACAATGTTCAAATAAAGTTCCAGATAAGCTATCCGCAACCAGGACTGCCGTTCTAAATTCAAATAAATTTTCCTATATTGCGTGTGTTCGTTTATGGCTTCAAATTTAGAACAAACGGCAGCCCTGGTTGCGGATAGCATATTCGGAACTTTATCTGCAGATTGTGAAACAGACCCTTAATGTAATTAATCTTTGTAAATATATTTCGATGAAACATATCGAGGCTCGCCAAGTGTTTTTCTCATGATCAACAGCAGTCCTTTGACGCCCACTGCGGGACATAGGCCTCCCTCACAGTTTTCCAAGCTTCACGGTCTTGTGTCGCCCGCATCCAGCGACTCCCCGCCACGGTAACCAGTAACGATAGTTCTGACCTGGCGACCGCGGACCGGACGACGCAGCGTGGGCAGGCTCCCCACCAGATGATCTGACGCCCTAGTTTTTCTTATGAAAATACGAAAAAGAATAAGTTACAGAATTTTTCACAAGCAATTGATTTTGATGGCGGAGGTATGGCCTATACCTTCCTCGGGGAAGAGACCCGTGCCCCTCGGTGGGAACATAATGGGTTGATGATGAATTGATTTTGATGTAATAGCTTTCTGAATATTTTGAATACTATAACATTTTTTAAACCTCGATATGTGTCTTAGTTGTATATTTGCAATGTTTTATTCTAATCCGATTGTTGTTTAACTGCGTTTGTATGGCAATTTGGCGTTCCAGTGCGTTCTCAAGATACAACTATATCTTAACCAAGCCAAGATAATTGTAACAAAACTACAAATAGTTGGACCTCACAGTTCAATTACTTAAAGAAAGCCTTGAATTACCTAAAGAAATCCTTGAATTGTTACAAGGATTTCTTTAAGTAATTTTTCCGGTCAGAATAAAAAGCACAATTTTGATATTCGGTCCAGTTTATGAAAGTCCAATAAAAAAACCTGTATTTCTTCATAGTTTTGACGCTCAAAGCTCGGGTGAAAATACAGCTATAAACCCGCAGGCTCTATTCGACATTCGGGCACAGATTAGACTTTCTGTCTGAGGACAATCAATTCGTCTTAATTCTGCATCGAAATCATAACACGATCTTTGCCCGAAACCGACTATTCCCCAACTGTGTCTATTTATCTCTTAGCTGTTTCAAAACATTTATTTTGACATTCAGTAGCTGATTGATAAACATAAATATTGAATTTAAAACCTCACTAGTAGAAACATAAATATTCTTGTTGATCTTTGTGTTGAAAGAATGCCTTCGGTTCTCGCTGCATTTTGTTTTGGAAGCTATTCTTTTGCCCTGAACCCCGCATGTCTACAATTTGTAGCCTGTTTAGGAATTTGTTCTCGCAAGAAACATCCTTGCAAAGTTAGATTAGATTAACGCTCTTTATTGCACACCATACATTTTGAGAGTACATGAAATATTTAAATATGTAACTTACACAGTGTACAAAAGTTCTTGGTTGTCATACAATTCATACTTAAATATCATAGTACCTAACGTTTCTGTAGCGAATGTACCTACTTTATTATTAACGTAGCTTTTTGTTATATCATGGTTTCGCACGCTTGTAGCGTGAGCTGTATTGTGTAGGTACTTCCCCATTCCATAAAATCGTTGTCCTCGTAATCGATATGACCCCATTAATATGACTCCATATAATTTAAAATAGTGCAAGTGTGGAAAAACGCAAAAGAAGTGTGGCGAGCACATGTGAACTCTGCGCGCGCACTGCAAACTCCAACATTCCTGTATCGCGCAATAGTGTTTCAATGACATACCATAAATATAACGTCCGACTAACAACAGTTGGACCGGCCGTCCCCAGGCATACGATCTGCTCTATTCAGGGTTATTCCCTGAATAGAGCAGATCGTATGCCACCTCCTGAGTAGTTGTATTGCCTAAACAACAAAAGTATGTACCCTTTTTCAATCATTTATAACGTAGTGGTTTTGTAAATCCGTCAGTCGGTGGTTGGTGTGGTACCTTAACACTAACTGAAGCAATCAAAGACACTAAAGAAATCCACTAGCCACGAAATCCAATATTTATGCGCCAAAAGGATAGTGAAAACTACCAGAACTACAGTCTATTTATCCTTAATTAAAATAGTAGATTATGCATTAAGGGAATAAAACCATGTATTACGTCATGGGCGGTATATTGAACCCTGAGCGGAGCGAAGGACTCCGAGTTAAGTCCCGAGCGCAGCGAGGGAGTTAAATTTTAACTCCTGAGCGAAGCGAGGGAGTTATGTAGAGTCCTGAGTGAAGCCAGGGGTTCATACCGCCCGAGACTAAGACATGTTTTATTCCAGAGGTGAATACTCTACTTTTCACACCATCTGGGAGACAAAGACAATAAAATTTTTCTTTTTTTTATTGGTGTTTCGCGCGGTCACACGACACAGTAGTTCAGAAAAAAAAGAAAAAAGGGGTGAGTTTCGAACAACAATTCGAATTTCGAATTGCAATGCGGGGCTTCTTCATAGTTTTCATGCGAATTTTGACATTCTAAATTCAAATCACTTTATTCCCTAGGGAAATTCTTCATTATTATTGCCCTCGAGAGACAAGGCTATGCTTTACGATGATATTTGACGGTACGTAATAAGGCATTGTCGAGCAGGAGGTGTGAAAAAGATTTTATCGTTTAGTATAAAACAATAATACAATAAAGTGTACAATAAAGAATATTCTTATCTTATCTTATTTTACAATTTTCCGACGTTTCGGCACCTGTAAAGTTCATGTACTTGCCAGAGAATATCTCATTTTGGTCAAATGTCAATTTTGAGGTTAGAATCTTGTTTACTAAAAAGGACAAGTAATTATAAATAGACTGTAGTAGAAAATCCACTGAGTTGGCAACAGTTGGTTGTTGGTTTCAAGTCTCCCAAGGCACACCACTTCTTTCTAACCTAGGCCATTCACATCCAGATAGTTGTCCAGTACGTTTTTTTTAATAAACAGTGTTATACCGAGACGAGAGCCAGTTTCGATTCTCAGTGCGAGCATTTAACTATGCTTTGGTTAATTTTTCAAGTTACATACTTCTGTAGTGTAGCAATACTAGACGCTAACCATGAAGGAAAACTTATTATTATTATTAAAATTCATTGAAAATTCAAAAATTTTGCACAGGCGTCGTCGTCGTCGTCAGGCTATACTAGTCCACTGCTGGACATAGCCCTCCCCTAAAGAGCGCCACGTTGTGCTATCATAGGGGGTAATGCCAATAATCCCCACGCTGGGCATGTGGGTTGGGGATCGCAGTTCGGTGGAATTGTACTGCGGGGGGCGCTGCTGCCCACCCTCCGGTTTATGTCCCTTAGTCGCCTTTTACGACATAATTGGGTTGGTGCTATTCTCTATGCTGACACCACACAGCAAGCAGCACATAGGCGAGCTTAATGCTACTTAGCATCATGTACCAGCTAACCTAAGTTTTGGAGACAAAATTAGCAGGTAGTGCAATATTAAACAATATAAAATTTACTAATTATATCTATTTTATATATAAACATCGTGAAGAATGGCTTGCATTTCCTGTGAGATAGGCCCACTGAGATGTCAGGATGGTATAGATGCTGGGCAAGCCTACTCCGTCTAAAACAATGTCCTAGGCATTGCAGCGTCAGAGCGGTCCCTTCACCCATCTAGTGTGAGTGAATGTGCCACTGGACGTTGGCTAAACCATCTCATTTCGTAAAAGACAAAGGTTTTTTTAGACCAGATTTCTGACCCGGATCGTCGGTTCAGCGGGAAGGGTTCTCTTTTTATAAAACAGCAATTAATAATAATTTTGTCAGTGATATTCCTTCATCTTTCACTAAGCTCAGAGATCACTTACACATATTTCACTAAGCTCAGAGATCACTTACAGAAAACTTAATGTCAAACTTTGTTTAGAATTTTTTGGACTTCAAACCATAGACAAAAATAGCTCACCGCGTTTTTAAAGTTTTAAAAAATAAAGTTTTAATATATATTTTTATGTTGCCTTCTGTTGCCTTCAGTTTTATGTTGCCAGGTCCTTAAAAAAATATACTAAAATATTTTATGGTCTAATGGAAGAGTTATTTACCGTTTAATACTTACTTGAAAAGAGAGTCAAATAGCGGATTAACAAGCAGGTCATAATGCAACGATAAGTACCTTGTTAACAAAGGAAAATCAAAGATAAGGTTCCTTTGTGTTGAACAAAGGAGGTGCTCGGTTACTTACCATACCAGTGGTGTTCAAACTTAAAATTAGAATAGTGCAAAGCAGAAATTGGTCACAATTTAGGATAACTTGTTTAAATCACGGTTACTGCTAACAACAAAGGTATGAGTGGAATCGTTTTTGCGTACGTGGATATTCGAAAATTACCCAGACGTATTGATAGTTCCGTTCTTTGAGAAGGGCCTTCGTCTTAGTGAGGAGCCTCTTTGAGTCGGGTGATAGATGGTCATTGACGAAGACTCTGCTTGTGACATCTTTGAAGCCCAGCTCAGCAGCATCAATCTTCCTGGCACGCGCACCAGCTACGAACTCTTCCTTTATATAGCGATTTAAGAAGCTCACCACTATAGATTTTTTAATACAGTTGCTCAAAAAGTGGCGTATTGTAGGGAAGTATAGCGTGCGGGATGTGGGCTATTACACACTCGTGCTTTTTTTACCTTTCCCGCACTCGAGCGTTCTCTTTCCCAACTGTCAAAATAATGTCTATTAAAAATAAAAACAAACCATGAAGATTTTACAAAAAAAAAATCATAGAAGTTTTTATGATTCAAGCAAATACGTATATTTCTAAAAAGAAGCTACTAATTTGTTTCAATATCAGATTTAATGAGTTAGGTTAGGTTTCATTTCATCTCATTAAATTTAATTTTCATTTCATATCAATAAAAAAATCCTACTGAAGACTGGCTGTATGGGCATAGTTCCCTTTGCCTACCATAATGGGTGAAGAAAAAAAAATCTCTGCTTATATTTTTTTACGGTTGGCCCCATTTTCCAAATATTTTTTTTTATTAAATTGCTTATTTTTTTCGCAACTGTATTAAAAATTAAACTGGTAACCGACCGCCTTGCTTATGCTCTCGACTATGTCGAAGAGGTTTTCGTTACCTTTTACTGGAACTCCCTTTATCTCGATATTATTGAGCCGGGACCACTGTCCCTCGTTATTAATTCGTCTTTAAGTGCGGTGATCTCGGCTGCCATCATTACAACGGTGTCCTGTAGGTTGAGCAACTCTGGTAAATGCTTCTCGTCATTGACCAGTCGCCCGTCAAAATCATTCAGCTTGCTCCTGACGAACTCGCATGTGGCCTTTACCTCTGCCAATTCCTGCCTTAAGTCCTTCACATCCTGCGTCAAACCCGGGATCTTGTAAATGACAGATTTGATGTCGCATAACTCAGTCATGAGGGACTCCAGTGTGACCTTCGGAGCTGGCGGAGTGGCTTTTGTTTGACTCGTAGAACATATTGCTCCGGATGAGCCCGATTTGAAGGAAGTACATCTCCAACCAGCTTTTCGATCAGCACCCAGGTTACGGTAGCCCACTTCGGTGGCGTTGGCGCAGCAGAACCCCAAGTATTTGCTGCAGCCCCCACATACAACACCGGCATTTACAGTGGTATCACATAGAGCGCAGTGCATCTTCACGTAGGAAAGTGCAACTTAATGACGCGTGAAATAAAGTTTGGGAACAGTGTGACTCGCGGAGAATCGCAAGAACGTCTCGCTTCCACTAGCGCAAAGAATGGACTTGAATAGAATATATAAAGGCTTAAAAGGCTCGAGTCCTTTCATTACTACTACTAATAACGACTCTGTTGGCATGGCAACAGGCGTGTGCGCACGCGAGGCGTCCTCGGAGGGCTCGCTGGCGGAGGGGACGCCAGACACGGACGAGTCGGCCGGCGGCGGCGCCCCCCGGGCCAGGGCGGCGCGGGCGCCGCGTCGGCGCCCCCACCACTCGCACGAACACAACAATAAGGTCAGCCCCCCTATTATGGAACGGTCCACTGTGTTAGGTTGTCCATTATTAGTACATTACTGCAGAGGCCGAGAAGTAAGGGATTGCTGGACGTGTTTGGGATAGACGGCCGAGTCGTAGACGAGGCCGTCTAGAACGAGTCCTGCAATCCCTGTTCCGGCCGAGGATTGTATAATGTTTTTCTCAAACAATGCGAGGAAATATTAATATTAAAATAATTACTAGGTAATTAAGAAATAATAGTGTATTAAGAAAAAAATAACGTAAAAATGTATTTTTCTTCACTTTTAGCCGGTAACAGATTCTGCATAGCTAATTTTGCTTCATTTCTCAAATTAGGCGGAGTACAGTCCATAATTTCCGCATCACTCTCGTCACTAGAACTCATTTTCAATATTTTCGATGAAATGATTATCAGAAAAAACAAGCAGAAAAAAGTTGTTTAGTTTGCCGCCTTTTTTATTTTTTAAATACACTAACATATTATTATTTGAGCACCATGTTTAACCGCACAAAAACCAATACCATAGATTGTTTTTTTTATTCTTGCAAGTATGCTTACAGAACTTAGTAGGTAGTTGGCTGTATGTAATTTTTCCTTGGTCAGTTTAATTTTAGTAAGTAAATTTAAAAAGTTAGAGCAGCGGACGGTAATGGATTTTCATACTTACTTTAATGGCTTAGGCCAGTAAAATGAGGCGGGAGCCATAAAAGAGAAACTTTGTGGCTTTATGTCATAGTAATAATAATAACACAAACATTTCCGAGCATGTTTGAGAAAATTATTTTTAATGCACTAACCCGCGCTAAGGACAAATTCAAAAACCTATTTAGAGGCTAAAAAGAGCGCTGGGCCGGATAGCCAGAGGTCGCGGGGTCGAATCCCGGCTTACAGATGAGCGATTACATAATATATCTAATCTTTGTTAATAGTGTTCTATACACATTGGTAGGTCTTGACACTGTGCTAAAGTGTATCAATAGTACGTTAATTTTTTTTATCGATGTAAATAAAATTTCGTAGCACAATTTATCTCTCTGAGAGAAGGCCTGTACCCTGCAATAAGCCGAAAGAAAATTGGGAATAAGTCGAGACGGCATGCCTGACGCAAAATTGGTCTTAAGGCAGATGTTGTTACTTATCGTTTTCGTAACGCTATACGTTGTAACATATTTGATGAAAGTACAAACATTCATAATATTCTGTACGACTGTGGTTTGGCGATAGTAAAATTACGAATATTTATTCTTCGTTCTTTTTTTCTTAAAATAATAACTTCCACACAACACTATCTTGATATCACTACTTGATCCGGTCCTGAACTACAAAACCTTGTACTATGGTAACCAAGCAAGGACACCACATATAAGGAAATACATCCAGACTGAGGGCGTTTGTACAAATGTCCAAACGTCATCGGCACTGTTAGGGTGACTGAGCTATAACCGGTGCTAACCGGTCCGCGTCGGTACAGAGCGGCGGAAGCGGCAGCGGGAGCGGTAGCGGGAGCGGCGGCGCGGGCGCGGGCGTGCAGGTCGCCGCGCTTGAGGTGCAGAATGTGAAGCGGGCGATCAATCGCTACGGGACACTGCCCAAGGTATGCACACAGTCTGATTATTCTTCAGTTTGATTCCACTTAAACACTCTTAAGAAATCATAAATATATTTGAATGTATATAACTTACGTTTTCTTTGTTAACTGTCAATGTGCAATGTTATTGTTGTCTTCGGGTCGAGTTGTAGTGGAGAAAAAGACAGCTAGGTGTACTACAAGGTACAATAGGGTTGTATTTTATGAGTAGAAGTCCTGTATAACAATATGTATCAATGACTTGGACAATTGTAACGACAATACCCTCTTGGCGAACTTGAAAGGCTTGCAGTTTACGCGCAATTAGGTACATGTTGATGGAGGATGTCATCGTTATAATTGTTAGTTACATTGCTCCTCTATATCCTCCACGACGTATCCGTCGACAGCGGTCTTGAAAGGCCTGCAGTTTTCTCGCAATTACTTATTGAATGTTCTTAACCCAAATCGGACTTACCCGACTTACCGATTGCAGGTGGCGCGCATCGGCGCGTACTTGGAGTCGCTGCGGCAGAGCGGCGCCCCGGCCGGCCCCGCCGCGCCCGCGCCCTCCGTCACCCCCGCGCCCGCCTCCCCCGAGGCCCGCTCGCTCTCCCCCCGCGCGCCCCACATGATCCGCTCCAACTCCTCCGGCGGCGTGACCGGCGCGCCCGCCTCGCCCCGAGCGCCCCGCGCCGCGCCCCTCCGCTCCTTCACCGGGAGCCCGGTAGCCGCGCGCCCGCGCCCCCGCCTCGCCGAGCTGGAGTTCCCCCCGCCGCCCCCCGACCTGCCCCCGCCGCCCGAGGAGCAGCCGCCCCCGCCCCCGCCGCCGCCCCCTCCGGACCTCGCCAAGCAGACCATGAAGGAGATGCTCGAACTCAAGCTAGTGGCCGAGATAAAAGAGCGCGCGGACATGAAGCGAGCGCGCGCCCCCGCCCCGGAGCCCCCGCCCCCCGCCGCCCCGCCGCCCGCGGACCCTGTGGCGCGCCTCGTGACGGAACTCTCCGAGAGCCTCAACTTGGAGAGGCGCCCTCCGCCCCCCAAAGAGGAAGAGCCTCTGTCCCCCGGCGAGTTGAAGGCGGCGTTGCGACGTACGCCCCAACACGATTCCTCTGATAGAGGCGAGCACAGAAATAATACAGACTACAAGGCACAGCTGAAAAAGGTGGACGTGAATAAGAAGGTGAACTCGGTGAATCGGGACGCCGAGGACTCGGGCCGCGCGATCATAGACTTCAAGTCGCGCCTACGGAAGGTCGATAGCAACACGCCCGCGACTAACGGTCTCAAGAAGACGTCGCCTGACGACAACGGAAATAGCAAAGGTAGACATTTCTTTGTTGCTGAGACATGTCAATCAATTACCCAATCAATCACTCAGATCGTAAAGTCCCTCAAAACCATTTGGTATGGTGACTATTGACTAGCAGTTACATTTTGCAGTTACATTTTGCAGTTACAAATGTGTCTGTAAATGTGAGTCTGTGTGTATGTGTGATCGCGCGCGCGTGTGTTTGTTTTGTATCTGCTATAGCAGTGGCCCTCAACCTTTTAGTCATGAGGGACCATTTTACCAGATTTCTGTCTCGTCAGGGACCACCCAGTTGGTTTATTGGTAATTTAAGGTACCTATAAATAAGAGATTGCTTGATCTATCTATAAATAAGACATGCACAAATTTTACGATTAACGTTCAATTCATTATTATTTCGTGATAATGGCTACGCTGACCGCTTGGATTGCCTCCAGGGACCACAAGAGATCCGCGGACCATCGATTAAGAACCACTGTGCAATAGAGAATCAGCACGAAAAAAAATGTATTAATTCATTTCTAAGAAGTGAAATTAAACTTTATTGTTTGAATTTTTGTTAATATTAGCAGTTACAGGTGCTTTATGTTTGTAAACTATGGACCAGTTTCTAAATTGAGAATTTCGCTAAATACATACTTAACTGTAGTTCTGTCTCTTCGAATTTCTCAGTAAGGAGCATGACAGAACGTTACTTAAGTACCCGTATTTACAGTCTATTTATTCTTACTTGTCCAATTTAGTAAACAAGATTATACCCGTAAACTGTAACTTTTTAGTCCAAAACTGCCATATTTCCATAAATGAAGTAACTTGGAACACTCTTTTAGACAACACGCTGCCAATTTTATAAATATAGTTCATGATAGTTCATGAATTTGCGAGAAAATGTCTAATCGCAATAGGCATCTAATCTCAATTTTAAGGTTAGAATCTTGTTGACTAAATTGGACAAGTAAGAATAAATAGACTGTACGTAGTGGATTTATCAATTCAGAGACCGGCCCGAAATCACCAAATTCTTTCTTCTCAGGCGTAAACACAATTTCGTACATCTAGTGCTGAAATAAGGTTTTATTTACTCCTCAAATCTACGAATCGTTGGGCACGGTAGTGCCCCCGCCAATGGTGTCATGGAGCACCTGGTTTTGTACCCTTGTGTACCCTTCAACGGCCAAGTCACACAACATTAACTATAATAATAAAGAAATCGCAGTAAGGAAGGAACCTTAGACTTAGCACGACTTTGTCTAGATTTCATCACTTTTTAGAGATAAACGAGCAGCTCCATCGAGACTTGGCTATTTTTTTACAGAATGTTTTTGGTGGGATATTGCTTACACCATTCGTTTACAACTAACCTAAATCTTACTACACTACCGAGACAAGTAACTAACCTACCACGCTTTCCGTTCCGATTCCAAAAGGCTCGCCGCCAAGCGCCGAAGAGTCTGAGAACGGCGCTGCAAACACCAGCGGCGAGCCGGAGTCCGAGGAGAAGCGACGCAGCACGGGAAGCATCAGCAGCCTGAAGAAGCTCTGGGAGAGCAAGGAGGCCGGCGGGGAGCCGTCGCCGGAGGAACGGGCGCGGCCAGCGGTGCCGTCGAAGCCGGCCGGCGTGCGCGCAGCCGGCCCCCGCGCCCGGATCTACGCGACGCCGTCGCCGGCCGCCGCGCCGGTCGCCGCCCCGGCCGACGACGCCTTGGCGGCGCTCCGGAGCTCGCTCGACTGGTGCACCAATGAGGTGAGTGGTTTTAAGTAACCTTCTTTGTGTAATTTTTGCCGCTTGGGGTGGTATCTAGCACCACCAATGGTATAACAATCTTAGCTTGTCTTATAATACGTTTCTAAAAGTGAACATGAGAAATCTTAACGACTGTAATATTAATTGGCGCGTTAAGCAGTTGGTGCCGGCTGCCATCCATAGAGGGCAGTCGTTAAGCTAACTTTGAGGATTTAGGGCGGCTTAAAAACTTTTGACAGTAGCCACTCGTCTTGCAAGCGTCCACTAATCCAGACTTGGCCTCCGTAGTGGAGTATGGCCTATATTTTCCTCAGGGAAGAGAGCCGTGACCCTCGGTGGGGACTTAATTAGTTGATGATAAAACGAAAGCAAAATGCTGTATGTCAAAAAAACATTAATTTCGTTTTTTTCATCTAAATTAAAGGAAATCTTGATTCTGAATGTTAGTGTAAGACTTTATAATCTCAGGGTTATTACAGTTTTTCTTTACGAATTTTGTGAAATATTGTCCATATTTGATTTTTGGGGCTTCTAAAAGGGCCATATTTTCAGTACAATATGTGGCCGGCATCTATTGGTGTCCCTCTCTTACTCACATATAGAAAGATACCAATAGTTGTTGGCCACGTATTGCAGTAAAAATTAGGTCCGTTTAGAAGCCCCTTCTCACACGGGACATTTTGCAATGATCGACGGCACCGCACCCCAGTGACGCGCGAGTTAAGTTAGACCAACCTCTTCAAACGTCCTTCGTTGGCACTTATTCTAAGTAGGTCTTGACGTCAATCGATTAATGCTGTTGTTTCAATACTTATATTATAAATAGTCTCAAAACTTTAGAATAAGTAATATTGTATTAGTATAGACCCTAGTGGTAATTAAAAAAAAACCTGTTCGATAAATAAATTATTTCATTATCAACTCCTCGGTCTTCAAAACTTAACTCGCGCCTCTGGCCCGCAGGTGCGTTACGGCTGCGCGGGCCGCGGCTCTCTGTAAAAAAATACAAAAGACGAGGCTTGCAAGATGAGTGGCTAGTGACCGCACCCTAGTGACGCGCGCCTTTGGCCCGCAGGTGCGGCGCGGTGGCGCCCTGTAAAAAATGACAAAAGACGAGGCTTGCAAGACGAGTGGCTAGTGACCGCACCCTAGTGACGCGCGCCTTTGGCCCGCAGGTGCGGCGCGGTGGCGCCCTGTAGAAAATAACAAAAGACGAGGCTTGCAAGACGAGTGGCTAGTGACTGCGCCTCAGTGACGCGTGCCTTTGGCCCGCAGGTGCGGCGCGGTGGCGCCCTGTAAAAAATAACAAAAGACGAGGCTTGCAAGACGAGTGGCTAGTGACCGCACCCTAGTGACGCGCGCCTTTGGCCCGCAGGTGCGGCGCGGTGGCGCCCTGTAAAAAATAACAAAAGACGAGGCTTGCAAGACGAGTGGCTATTGACTGCGCCTCAGTGACGCGTGCCTTTGGCCCGCAGGTGCAGGGCGGTGGCCCAGGCCGCGGCTCTTTTTAAAAAATAACAAAAGACAAGGTTAACAATTTATACTTTGTCCAAAAGGTCTCGAAATTTAATAGTAAGGTTTTGCTCAGACTTTTTTTCTGTGTTAGTTAATTTTTTGCACTTGCAAGCATTGCAAATATAAACACTACAGTCATTGCATTAAAATTTTGTATTGTACTTCATCAAAGGTAGTAAATGGTCGTGATTTTCATTAATACCAATAATAAAGATTCACTTCCGGTTTCTTGAATTTTTTGACAAACTATACTATACCGCGCCCCACTCACGCTTGCCTCCGGCCCGCAGTTGCGGCGCGGTGGCGCCCTGTAAACAATAACAAAAGTCGAGTGGCTAGTGACCGCGCCTCACTCGCGCGCCTTTGGCCCGCAGGTGCGTCGCGGTGGCGCCCTGTAAACAATAACAAAAGACGAGTGGCTAGTGACTGCGCCTCACTCGCGCGCCTTTGGCCCGCAGGTGCGTCGCGGTGGCGCCCTGTAAACAATAACAAAAGACGAGTGGCTAGTGACCGCACCTCACTCGCGCGCCTTTGGCCCGCAGGTGCGTCGCGGTGGCGCCCTGTAAACAATAACAAAAGACGAGTGGCTAGTGACTGCGCCTCACTCGCGCGCCTTTGGCCCGCAGGTGCGTCGCGGTGGCGCCCTGTAAACAATAACAAAAGACGAGTGGCTAGTGACTGCGCCTCACTCGCGCGCCTTTGGCCCGCAGGTGCGTCGCGGTGGCGCCCTGTAAACAATAACAAAAGACGAGTGGCTAGTGACCGCACCTCACTCGCGCGCCTCTGGCCCGCAGGTGCGGCGCGGTGGCGCCCTGTAAACAATAACAAAAGACGAGTGGCTAGTGACCGCACCTCACTCGCGCGCCTCTGGCCCGCAGGTGCGGCGCGGTGGCGCCCTGTAAACAATAACAAAAGACGAGTGGCTAGTGACCGCACCTCACTCGCGCGCCTCTGGCCCGCAGGTGCGGCGCGGTGGCGCGGGCCGCGGCTCTCTGTGGCGGCTGCAGACGTCGGAGCGGCTGGCGGCGCTCGGCGCGGCGTGCGGCGCGGCGGCCGGCGCGGCGCTGCCGCCGCTGCAGCGCGTGCAGCTGCGCGCCGCGGCGGCGCGGCTCGACCACGAGGCGCGGGCGCTCGCGGCGCCGCCGCCCGCGCCCGCGCCCCCCGCGCCCGCCCCCGCCGCGCCCGACTCAGTGGAGCAGGCGCTCACTGAGCTGGCGCACATCGTCAACAGGTATTATTATAGTACATTACACAACTAGGGCGGTAATACAAAGAAAGGCCGAGATCGCAGAAGTTTGCGGCCCGAGCTGCAAGCGAGGGACGTAAATATGCGATCGAGAGCTTTCTTTATTACATCCCGTGTTGTGTACATCTTTTTATGTCTACACTTGGCCAGAAAGCGGCTTTTTCCGTACGCACAGCGTGCGGAAAAAGCCACTTTATGGCCAGGTGTGGCATAAATACATTTATTGCACATAAGTAAAAAGAATACAATGGCAATGTGGCGGACTTAATGCTATAAGCATTGTCTACCAGTCAGCCACAGATGGTGCAAGAGATTAAATGGTAGGCATTCGAAACAAAACGGAAGAGAAATTTAGTTAAAATTAGATAAGCTGACGAGTACTCAATAAGTACATATAATATATAAGTAAGTAAATATACACTATATATTTATATAATAGATAATAATTATATTTAAAAATATATAAACTAATAACTATCACAACATAGGTATTATAAATATATATTAAAAAGGACGTAAAAACGTACTAAAAGATAAAATAGTACATTACACAACTAGGGTGGTAATACAATGAAAGGCCGTGATCGCAGAAGGTTGCGGCCCGAGCTGCAAGCGAGGGACGTAAATATGCGATCAAGAGCTTACTGTATTACCTCCCGTGTTGTGTACATCTTTTTATGTCTTTACTTGCACGCTGCGCGCGTACGGAAAAAGCCGCTTTCTGGCCAAGTGTGGCATAAAGTATTTATTGCCATAAAAATGTACAATTTTACTTATAATCTGACCCCCACACTAGGTAAGGCCTGTCACGTGGGGGATGAGAAGTGTTTACCCGATTACCTAAAAATACGACGGTGCAAGTATAACTTTATTGAAAATATTATTTTCTGTTACTACTTATAACCTTTTTTTAATACTATTTTTCAAGAATATTCTTATCTTATCTTATTTTTATTTTTAATGCACTAACCCGTGCTGAGGTCAATTTTAAAAACCCATTTAGAGGCTAAAAAATCCACCCATGCCGGGATTCGAACCCGCGACCTCTAGCTATCCGTGCCAGCGCTCTTTCCAACTGAGCTAATTTTTAGCCTCTAAATAGGTTTTTAAAATTGTCATTTTTTTACCAAAAAGAAACCCTATTAGGGGTACCACCGGCTTGAGAGAGCGCGGTGATTATGTCGGACTCCCCGCCCTGAAAAGGGCGGTGTTGGCGACAGATCTTTTTTATTGTGTTATTTTGACTTTTTGTACTTATTGTCTTTTTTACTTGTGTCAGTTTTTTAAATTTAGTTCTCTGTTCTATCTAGTTATTAATTGTCTTGTAAAATATTATCGAATAAACTCAGAATTATAAATGTATTTTTATTAATAGAAAAGTAGGGCACCATACGGTGCTTAACAGGCGATATACCGACTAAAACTCCTGGGGTGTTCCTCCGCACTCGCAAGGGACGGGGCCACGGGGACGCTTGAGCACACTACCGCGACCCTGTCTGCGGGCGCCCTTGCGGGCACTCCTTCGGGGAACCTAGATTGGCTCCCCTGCGGCGCCCCCTGCCCCATCGCAACGCCTCATACGAGGAGGCAAGGAAACGCCGCATCTCCTCGTTGGAGCGTATGGGGGCCAATATTGCCCATTAGCCACCCGCCCCCCTCCATCCCATCGGTGACCCTATACAATGGGACTGAAGGAGGGCAACAGATGGCTGCGAGGCCCGTCGCGTCGCCCACCAGTGCTTCTCTGAAAGCAGAGAAGGCGGAAAGCGAGCGCGCAAGCCCCCTCTGTTTTAGAAGGCCCCCTCAGAACACGCAAGGGCGCCTTACAGCCCGCCGTGATGGAGAGGGAGGGTCCCCCGACCCTCCGCCCACGGCCACTCTGGTCCGACTGGTACGAGGCGGTGCCGCCCCGGTCGGCCCTTCAATCGGTTGGTCGCCCGGGTCCCGCTCCACAGAATGAAACAGGCTCCACGCGACCCCTCCTGCCAGATTATTCGCCGTTAGCCAGCAAGATCCCACAAGGAGAAGTTACTGACTAACGCTCAGGGTGCACAGACCCCACCACTTGCCCCTCCATCTGGTTCATAGAATCAGATGGAACAGAAGGCGGAGAGGTACACGTGAAGGTTATCTGTCGCAGCTCCCCTACTAATTATAACCTAACCTAACCCGCGCTCGTGGAAGCACGGGCACGGGTTAGTGCATAGAGGGGTTAATACCGACATAACAAAGATAAAAGAGATGAATATTCGCACCCTTAGAACGAAAGAGGCCTAAGTAAAAAAATAGTAAAATCGAGTTACAATCATAGAGAGACATAAAAAGGTATGGTCCGATGAATAGTAAAACAAAGGCACTTATTGTTGAAAAAGAGCATAGCGAATCTTCCGTCCACGGCATACCTTTTTATGTCTCTCTATGATTGTAACTCAATTTCACTATTTTTTTACTTAGGCCTCTTTCGTTCTGATATACACACCGATTCACATGCAATTACCGTTTTTTTTGTTTCCAGGTAAATCGACGATGCGGCAGTCGCGGGCCCACACCAGAACCACAAACTTGACCTCTGTACTATAACCGCTTATACAATATGACGATATACAATACAGGGTGTCATAATAAGCTCCTCTCAGGCGACGAAAAAGAGTATTTTCTCACCGATACGTTACCGTAGGACACGGAGTTGTAAGATCGCATGCAATTTTTTATTCCGGCTGGTGTCGTGCACGAAATGTCGACGTTGATATTGCAAAATTTCACACATAATTTTTTCATCTAATTTGTATGAAAATTTAATTTTTTCATCTAATTAGTATGAAAATTTAAGAAGATAGCAAGACATAATCCTCACCTAATCAGACTGAGGTTATAATGTGTTACGCTTAGATTCAGAATCAAGTTTTTCTTTGACGTATCGACTGTGGTTTGGCAATATGTATTTGTTGTTTTTCCAGTGTACAATATAGAATATTCCTATCTTATGTCCTATCTCTAATTTGTCAACTTTACAGTGAGGACAAAAAATTTTATTGCAGTCCATAGACAAATATGATAGGAGAAGTTGAATGATGTGGTTAATTTACGTGTGAATTTTTTAACATACATCGAAATGTAACAATGTAGCTCGGTGAAGCTTGCGATCTATGACATTTAACAGGACATTACATAAGAAATAACATGTACAAAGGCGAGCTTATCTCTCGTTTCTTCCAGCAAACCTTATGTTATGTCCAAAAAAGACACAGGAGTAATATTTACCTTCTTACGTTGCTAAGTCTCCGGACGCCACAAAGTGTAAAGCCTCCTTAAATTAATCCTTATTTAAGTTTTGCCACACTCTGTTAATCCGCCCTATTATGCGCATGTCGTGTTAAGACGTGATCCTGGCTGAAATAGTCGACATCGGCTAGTTGCCATTTCACCAAAAAATTAATTGAATTGAATTAATAAATAAAAGAAATTTATTTCATAACGAACTTCAAAGTACACACGTATTGTAACAGCTTTATAATAACATATGTACTTACTTAAAATAGTCTGCTTATTTATTTTAGGTGTACTTATTTAAATTGAGTTACTGCCAGATCACAGTGGATATGAGATTTTGCAGTATTAACGACGATAATTCTGAGTGCTTAGTGCGAGTTTTGAACTACTCGATCGCGTTAACGTAAATTCATATTTCTATGGCATCGAGGAAGCGCCACCTAGCGACAAATATGGAAATTAAATTGCTGAGTGCGAGTTGTAATGGTTTACGTTGAGAAGTGAACACGTTTACCAGCCAAAACACGAATAAACGCGAGTGCGAGTTGTACTGTGACAGCGTTTTGCCAGTTCGAACGGTTAACTTACTCGTACTCACTACTCAATGCACGATTAACGCGGTAGTAAAGTTATTCGATTGGATCTGTCAAACTCGCACTAAGCACTCTGTTTTTATAGCGGTACTCGCCCGTGATAGTGATTTGTTTCGATGAGAGAATCAACTCCCACCATTGTGACAGGGCCCTTGCTGTGACACCCGTTGAAGCAAACGACTTCCTCTATACATACTTAAAGTTATCAATTGTATGTACTTACGGATTTGATGCGATGGAGAAACAATTATGGGGCCTCAATATATTTATATAAAGTAACTTACTCTGTAATGAAGTATATTTTTCAACGTATGTGCCGCTGTAGAAGCTGGCCAGGTTGTGCGAGAATGTATGGGTTTACATTAGTCTTCATACAAATTTGTATTGTTCGTGTGGAGTAACACACTCACGGTCTTACTAACAAAGGTTATGAGCTGTGTATACAGCCGTGTTGCGAGGTCTGAGAAACTGGTTATTTGTACGCCAAATGCGATTAAGCCAGTCTAAATCGTCAAATAGTTATTCAGAGTGTATAACTTATTTATTAGTAAGGCCGTCAGGGTTTTATCCGTATTTTATGGAATTGAACAATACTTATTCCATATTGTTATGATTACTGTATAGCACATAGAGCTGTGGTTGAGTAACCAATAGTGCGCTTGCCTCTCGCGCGCGATGTCCTGAGTTCGAATCCTGGCATGTAGCAACGACTTTGTTGTCTGACCCCCACTCTCGTACAATAACAATTGGGGCAGATTAACTTCTTTTTACTAACAAGACACAAGTGTGTTAAATTTTAAGTGTCATTAAGCTTCTCTATTCATGTGTGTTTCATAAAGTAGCTTTCACACTATGCAATCACTTGTTCTGGTCCCAAACTAGGATACTCTGTGCCATGATACAAGCAAGGTCGTCCCAAACATGACAAAGCGCCCAGTCTGAGTCTAAATGTACAAATCAACGGCGGCCTCCACTGGGAATCGAACACACGACCTCTAGCATGAAACAACGAGGCAGTTAATATGAAACGACTAATGTAAACAAGCCTGACCACGACACATAAGAATTATTAGTATTAGGTTCGAGTATTCTTTTCGTATGTTTATTGCATTTATTATGTGGACGATGAAGTATAATGAGGAGATAGACTGACGCCATGTACAAGGCTTGCTCTGAACGATAAACACACACACACACACACAGACACCCCACACATATACATTTAGAGGTAGTAAAAGAAGTTGGTCTTTGAACTAAAACTTTCGTAAGCACAACACATTGTAGACTTTTAGTCCGGATTTACTTACGGGTGTTGTTATATCGGAAAAGTCCGACCAGGTTTCGCTCCGATTCGCAGAGCTTAATCATGGTGAGCAGAGACGCGAGCTCCGTCTCTGCTCACCATGATTAAGCTCTGCGAATCGGACTTTTCCGATATAACAACACCCGTAAGTAAATCCGGACTAAAAGTCTACAAGAAGTTGGTCTATGACATGGGGCGGCTGAAGTAATATTTCGTTGTGAACCAGTGAAGCGTACAAAGACAATAGTGGTATAAGAAACGGAATTGACACCACCATTTATGGAAACTTAAAACAAGTGACGTAGAGATACAAATTGTAAACAATCCCAATCACCCTTCTTACATTTATATTTAACGCCGTTCGATCGCCGTTGGGCACGGGTCTCTTCCTGCACCGCAGAAAGATTAGGCCATACTCCAAGGGTCAAGTCCACGTTGGTGGTATCTAGAGTATGGGATTGCTGATAGGTTTTTCGCGATATCAACGTCCACAATGGACAATAATTCAAAAAAATATTACAGTCACACTTCTAGCAAGGGGGGCTCATGCACTTAAGAACTGGTTCCCATGCTACCAGTATGTTCCAACCACTATCTCTATTAAATTTTGGATGCCGGCGGATCTCTATTGCCTCGCGTATCATTCTAGGGAAGAAACGGTCTTCTCGGGCTAGAACTTTAACTTTATCGAAATGTATAAAGTGGTTGGTACTTTTACGTCTTCTACGCTTTAAAAGCAATGCCAGTCCAGTCTAAGAGAGACGCGAGTTTTCCAAAGCGCATTTCAAAGGTTCCTGCCATAGTTTCGCATAGATGGACCCATTTGCAGTAACTTCTAGTTTGAGACGAGATTGGTGATTATCCTGTGTAACGTACACGTAGCGGTGGTAACCTTGTGGGTAGCACATTGGACTCGGAAGCGCGAGACCCAGGTTCGATACCCGGTACCCGATACCCAGTGCGGGCACGTACCAACGGTTTTTTTAAGTCGTGTACATTTGTGAAGTTATCAATGGAAGTAATCGCGTTATGACCCGTGCCCTAGCAGTATCAACATACAAGGGTTGATATCGATGTCGTTTTGTTTAGTGGCGTCCCATGTCATAGACCTAACCTTTAGCGTTAAAATTGAGCCACGTACAGAAAGTTAGTCCGTGTTTTACGTTACAGTTAGTGCCAAATATTATATAAAAAAACATTTCGACGTACTTCCGTTCTTTCCATTGTAGTTAGGTACCGTTCCGTAGTGATCTATGTTTACTCGCTGTTTCGAAATGATATAGTTAATGGGCGCCTCACGTGGGAATTCCCATACACGTTTTTGGGTGCTGAGAAGTAAGAACACGCCGGATTGCGTCAAATTTCACCAATATGTTGGCAGGATGTTAAAAGTGGGTACTAAAAATCGTATATTTAAAACAATTGTGTAAATGGTGCCTTGCACTCCATTGTGTGCAGCCGAAACATCTCCAAAAGATCTATATAGTTTGACTATTCATAGTGGTGGATAGTCCCAACACTTACGTATGGTAGCGAGACTTGGGCGTGGCAAAAGAAGCAAGAAAGAAGGATTAATACAGTAGCAATGAGGTCCTTGAGAAGTATGTGTATTGTTACTTTGAATGACAGTATATGCAATAGTCTGATTAGAGAACGTTGTGGACTGAAAGAGGATGTAGTGACTAGAATTGAGAAAGGAATGTTGCCTTGGGTTCGACATGTGGAAAGGATGAAGGAAGAAATATTGACGAAACAAATATATATTGCGAATGTGAGTAGAAGGGCCGGTAAGGGACGTCCCAGGCGGACATACGTCGACCAAATAGGGGATGTATTAGCAAAGGGGAAGATAAAAAGTACCCGGAACCGGCGTGCGTGCATGCAACGACTTATGAACGTTGATGAAGCGAAGGTGATCTGTCAGGATCGTGGCAAGTGGCCGTCCCTGATCACTGCCTACCCCGCTGGGATACAGGCGTGAGGTTATGTATGTTATGTAGTAATTTAAAACACATCCGAGCTTTTTGATAAGTTTTTACGAAAAGGCTTCTATGAGGCTGCAATTGATTCTTAATTGTTTCCTCTCAACATGATGGTAAAGTTTCATTACGTCCGGAGTGTCAAATTAGAAGGTAACGGTTTGTATGACAATGGTCTCGTGAGGCGCCTTAAGGACACGAGCACAGCATGGGGTGGTTAAAGAGGTGACCTTTTCACACGGATCGAATTCAAAGACACGGGAGATTAATTTACTTTCGATTAGTCTTGATATGTATAATAATAATAATAAGCCCTTTTATTCCGAAATTGCTTCAAGAATCACAATTCAAAGTTTTGCACAAGTTTTGGTTAATTCATAGTATGTCTCGCAACTTGGCGTGCCTTTTGGCATAGGCCTCCTCCAGCTCTCTCCACTGAGCTCTGTCCTCAGCTGTCCAGTATGGTCCCAAGGTTAGGCGGATATCGTCTTTCCATCTTATTTTCGGACGACCCTTCCTTCTGGTGCCTTCTCTTGGATACCATAAGTTGACTTGTTTACTCCATTTGTTTATTTTGCAACGTAACATATGTCCTGTCCAACCCCATTTCAAGCGTTCTATGCGAGTTATTATGTCTGTTACTTTTTTCTTCTTGATATTCATTAACTTATAAATGTAGCCAGTTTTCGCTGTTGTGTAATATATACTTGTAAATAGAAGCGCTTTTCTAGGAGCCTGGTACTGTGTGGGACCCGACTCTGAGACCGAGTTGTATATCATTGGGACTACGGGGGTGGGACCATAATTCTAACATCGATACCACCATCGATAATCAAGTCTGAGAATAGCCGAAATGATTGCCCCATGCTGCCTTGAGTCCGCCCTTAGTCTGTACAAGAAGTGTGAACCTTACAATGAACAAAACAAAGTTGTCCCTACAGACAGCGCAAGCTTTTTTGCATTCCAAATATTTACTTATTGACCTGCGTAGCTGAATGTGGCGTCCATCGTGTGACTGGCCTTTTACACTTCTGGACCAAAACTGAAACATTTTTGTCTAAAATTTTTGTTGGTGTCTTCTTACTATAACACCAATCCAGTAAAACAACTTTTACCCTATCGTTACTCGGCTACTCTTTACTAGATGGACGCTACGCTTAGTTATGCGGGTCCTAGTCTATTCCAATAGCTGTTTTTTACCGGTTACAAGTATTTCTTCACGCGAAGACCGGATGCATTGTTGGCAATCTAGTTTGGAACGTGTGTTATGTGTTTCCGATTTTGAAGCGATGGTCCTCTTTCCCTCTCTAAGGCAGGCGTCCGATTGGGATAGCTGCTGCTTGAACTTCATAATCGGGAGGTAGCGTGATTCAGCTTAAGGTTTCGGCTTTAGATCTTTTTACAAGAACATAAGGTTGCATTTATGGGTTACATAAGTAAAACATTTGGTTGTATTTTTTGTTTTTTTTTATGGACTTTGATAAATAAAGACTGCCCCTTAAATAACGGTGTGTGGCAGTGGCATGATAGTTGCCACCCTAAATTTAACCTTATCACTTTAAAGTAAAGTCCAAAACCAATAAAAAAATTGTACCAAATTTAAAAACCTATTTAGAGGCTAAAAATTTCACCCATGCCGGGATTCGAACTCGCAACCTCTGGCTATCCGTGCCAGCGCTCTTCCAATTGAGCCAATGGGCGACTCAACGGCATCAGTGAAATTTCGAACCTCTACACTATTCTCTGTATTACGTACAGGCAGCGACATTTGGCTTAAGCAAATTGTATCACTTACAGCCCCGACTACCAACTTTGCAGTTAGGTTTGGCACGGATAGCCAGAGGTTGCGGGTTCGAATCCCGGCATGGGTGAAATTTTTAGCCTCTAAATAGGTTTTTAAATTTGTCCTTAGCACGGGTTAGTGCATTAAAAATAAAAATAGTATGAAATTGTACCACCTTTACCAGTTACAAGTTTTCTTGACTACCCTGGTTTGTAAACTCTTTGTAATGGAATCTTGATCTCCGTTTGATGCCTATCGACGTTCTGTTCGTATAGTTGGCCTCAATTCTGTTAGTGCATTGTAGTACCATGATAGATACATGGTCGGGTCACGTGGGGTGTTTATCATACCATTGACGCCTAGAAGGTTCGACTTAAGGCGCACGTAGACTTGTATCGTCTTGTGTTGACTTGTGTTATCATTGTATAACAATGCATTAACAGAATAAAGGCCATTTTGCGTTCAGTAGTCTTCGGATTTGAATAGTTTTTTATAAGTACTCAAATAAATTTGCGGACTTTGCATAGATTCGGGGAACTATGTGAATGTGGATGTTGAAGTATTTTAAGGTACACACACGTGGCACAAGTTTCAATGTGAAATGGGGCATTTTTATTTGATCGAAGTGTCAGGCCCTAAGCCGGATCACGCGCAAGTGACTTGGTAGGGCGTGTTCAAGATTGAGTAAGACCATGTGACATTATTACTTTAAGTTAGCCTACTGTGATACGGCTTCTAGACATTGGTATGTGCTCAATGATTTTATTATTATTTGAATCAATCGAAATTAGGATATTTAAAATTGAATTATGAATTAATATTGTTACTATATTGTAATGATGTAATGGTTAACGGACCGATTACATTTGATTTATATATTGAAATGTATTTAAATGTAACACTGATATATGCTAGTCTCTATTATTATTAAATGTATTTAGAGTTAAGATTACCTACATAAAAATACGTACGTAAGTTCCCTATATTATTATTATGGATTACAGAATAGATTGCGAACAACCCTTCTGACTATTTTAGTAATTATTGTATCTATCTTTAGAGTTTTATATCGTGCATTAGATAATGAGATGTATTGCAGACCTATGGGCTTACTCCTTCAGTTCTTCGCTCGATAGCGGCGCCCGCGCGTTCACACCGGACGAACCAGTTCCGAAGACCATAAATCAGTTCAATCTTTGCTTAGAAACCTAATTATACGGATCAACTCCTGTCAAAACCCTGATATTTGCTAGTACAATAACTTGACATCTAGACGTTGGGAATCTTTCAAGTTTTGGTGCTCGTAATAGGCGCGTGTCAGGGGACTACCGTCGAAGGCCGTGTTCAAACCAAACGTATAGTCAGCCGCCGAATGTGAGCAGGCTCACTGTAAGCCCCAGTGTAAACGTGAAAATACGTAGCCAATCAGCGTCCGCGGCGCGAAGTGACGCGTTATATTAATCGGCCGCCAAATGTCAGCGTTTACGCGTAACGCAATAACGTATTGTCGGTTAGAAGTGAACGAAAAAGTGAATATGTATGGGAATACAATAAACTCGCTCACTTTCGACGGATGACAGTTAAATTTGGCGTGAACTCAGCCTAAAGAAATTCGTAGGTACTCTATCCGAGCCAAACGGATTGTGTACATCGTAGTCATTCGGCCAAATGTTCTTATTCCGAATTCGTTTATGCAGCTCTGGTCGTTAAGGGCTGTCCTCTAGAATTTCAAATAAATAATGGTAATAATGTAGGTTCTCGGTACGCCCCTTCCACCCCTTTGCATCACGGCCGTACGTCGAGCCTTCCTGTGTAGTACGATGCCACGAGCTACGCGTTTTTCGGCGGTAAAATGTTAGAATCAGACAATATAGTGGGAAGTCCTTGTGTTACCCTGGCTGGCGCATTATTGTGCGAACCAAATCCCATCGTTTCCAATGTCAACTTGTGTGGATTGACTAAGAGATCTATTATGTAAGTATCCACTAGGTTGAGTATCTTCGGTTGTTACTTGTTTTTTTTTAAGTTGCTACAGGTTGTCAAATGCATGCATATTTTGACACTTCGGAAGTTAAGATGGACAAACCAACACAGTGGTGTGTTACTTAATAGAGGGGCAGGATTTAGTCGCCTATAGGAACTGGTAGTTTTATTTATTCCAAGACAATAAAATCCATAAGAAAGATACACAAAAACAGTAACAAAGAAACCTATCATCTCCATCTTGCTTTACGTAGTGGGTAAAAGTTGAGCGACGTTTTGTCGTTTTGCCGCGTTCAATATAGTGATGGTCACCCGGGCTGGTTCGGTCAGCGTAACGAACGGGCTATAGTGAGGGGTGTCGGCGAGCTGGACTTACTGCTCAAGATGGAACGAATTTAGCTGTGAATGTGTTTGAGGTCGGCCCTCGCGCCCGCCCGCCCCTCGCCCCCGCTCGCTCTCTACTCTATAAGTTAAAAATCCAAAGATAGCAGCTGATTACATCATAATAATATACACCAAGTCGAAATGTAATGGAAATAAAATGTTTTCTTATCACCGAGTGACTATTATTTAAAGCGATTCCGAAAGGGAGCCTTATGGCGGAAACACATTATTAAAACGCCACGCGACCCGACGAAACGCGACGCGTGTTGAGTCGAATCAGATTGTACCTACTATTTTCTATGACTAGAATCACACTATGAACATCCTACGCGACCCCATGCGCACGGTTATTGCACGGTGTACAGCGGGTGTCGACACGTCGCGTCGGGTCACGTTTTAAGATTAAGATTAAGATTAAGATTAAGATAATTTATTGAATCAATTTTACAAGATACACGGTACAGTAATAGGTAGGTACATATTTATTATTATGGCATAGTTGGTGTAGAATGGTATTCACAGTAGGCAAAAAACCTGTGTTGTGATGTGTTTCCGTCTTTATTCGGGGTTCTTTCACGTAGTCAAACTATTTTGTCAAACTGATTTGACCACGTGGAAAATTCGTTCCTCGTGGTCAAATTAATGTAATGATCCTTCCTGTATAAGATTCTACATGCCTAAAAGTACAGTCAAACCATAGTCAAACTATTTTGTCGAACTGATTTGACCACGTGGAATTATGTTTCCGCATAGTCAAACTAGTAAAATGCCCTTATTCCGTGCCGACCAGCTAAACTGATTCCGATCGGAGCTCAGTACGTGGTTTTATTCCTGTCGGACTTCTCAAATCAACCATATTAAGCTTATATAAGAGTTCCCAACGGAAACACTATGAAGTTTTATTCTTCACGGAACAACTCGTTAAAAAAACAACAAAATAATAAACTTCATGCTTACGTATCTATTTAAATAAAAAAAATATCAACTTAACTAAACTTAAATCTTTGTGGCGTACTAAATTCAGTACATAGGTATTTGGCGGCCATTCACTACAAGTAAAATAAAATCAAACCTGTACTTATTGGGTTGTTTTCTCGTGGTCCCATTATTTTGTCCCGTTAACGGGTCCACGAGGCATGGTTATCCCTCGTGGTCCCGTTAGTAAAAATGATGCCTCCTGTGTAAGAATTTTCACTGGCCTGTCGCGTTTCTCTCCTCATCCCGATACTCACTTTCCTGGATATTATTTGTTTAATTGTTACCGTTTCATTTTAGAAATGAAGTACTGGGATTACATGAAGTCATGGGTGGATATTGTATATTTGATTAGTCCGAGTCGAGTTTCGATGTTGGAAAAAGTACTTGGCTCTCACGGAAATGTAGGAGTTATTTTTTATAAATAGTTTATCTATCCTAGAATTTAAAGTATTTTTTTTAATGATTCGCGATGCTCAGTTATACTCACGCATGCCCAGCGTGGGGATTATGGGCATTACCCCATATAAAGAATAAGACTTTATAGTTGTTCCGTTGGGAACTCTATATAATATAAGCTTAATATGGTTGATTTGAGTAGTTAGTCCGACAGGAATAAAACCACGTACTGAGCTCCAATCGGAACAACTAGTTGATCAGTTTAGTTGGTCGGCACGGAATAAGGGCATTTTACTGGTTTGACTATGCGGAAACATAATTCCACGTGGTCAAATCAGTTCGACAAAATAGTTTGAATGTACTTTTTGGCATTTGGAATCTTATACAGGAAGGATCATTACTTTAATTTGACTACGAGGAACGGATTTTCCACGTGGTCAAATCAGTTTGACTACGTGGAAGAACCCTTTATTCGATGCTCGCCATTGAGCAAGGGGGTTTTTACACGAGTCGCCGTACGCTTGAGGTAAGTTCTTCTCTGGAAAATTATCACAAACCTCCATGAGCAACTATGGAGGTCTACCTTATGTGTTACGTATTCACCGCTTTACGAAGGTTTTACCTTCCAACACATCTATGTTTTATATTATCATTGACCTCCATGTTCTTATAGGTATGCTCTTTCATAAGACCCTCTAACGCCAATGTGTTAATCCATGGTATCAGCCAATTTTATTACCTAAAATCACTCTAGCCGTTTAGATGTGAAGTAGTCCTTTGTTCCCAGTTTGTCACACCACTTTCTGTTACACTATTATGTCGGCGTCTGACATGGTCACTCGTGTTTGTGTATTTGGCAAATATTTACAATAGGTACAGTGCTACACAAGAAATAAGTCTCGCGGATGTACCTGCGCAGATGACCAAATTTTGGATGTGCGGCAAGTTGATCGACCAATCAGATAGTTTCATTTTATGGCAGGCCGCGCGGCTTTGTTGCTATTGGTTGATACAACGTCGTCGATGCAGGTGACTATTAGTTTGGCAACATTAGCGTGAGTGAAATAGGTAGCGCTACTGCGGCAATCAATTCTGCACCTTAACCGTATCGGTTAAAGATCATGTTGGATGTAAGTACTTATAGCTTCGGGTACTTTCGTTACACTTCTTCCTAGTCTGCGCGAACGTAGATTCCCGAAGGGACTTTTATGATGTGTAGTACTGTACTAGGTTTTCTCACGGATCTTTAGCACTGATTTTGTAAAACCAGCAATGTATATTAAATCATGATAAACGCCGCCGGCCAAGTGAAGTGCCAGTATTACAAACTGGAAATTTTTATCCCAGTTTGTCACACAGCTGTGATAGTGTTACGTACAAACATTCACACTCAGAAACTATTATATTAGTGTGATGTGATACAGGAGGCAATCTTCTTTTGGGCCTACCAGAAATAGATTATTTCTTTAGATAACGAATAATGGGTAGGTACCTACCACAAGAAAACACCGATCAGTGTTTGCCCGTGCCCGGTCCACCATGTTGGCGCACCAGTGTGAGAATCGAATTTCTTTCTAGTTTGTCACACCGCCAACAATACACCTTTTATCGTCACTTGTCATTTATATTGCTTTATGAATATATCATTTTTTTTCCTTTTGTAACAAGTGTTTCTTATAATCTAGCCGCTCTCGGAAACCTGTTCGGTTTATCTGTTAGCGGCGGAAAATTAAAATTCGATGTATCAAAAAAATAAGTATTTACATACGTAGTGAAATTCTCAATAGTAGGATTGTAGTCTGTAGGTCTTTAAGAAAAACATTTTTTTTTATAAAAGTACATAAGGTAATTTTTTAATGAAATACGTACATAAGTAGTCTTAAATAATAATATACTTAAGGTTGCGCTTAGACCTGACACGATGTCTCGCTCGCACATTCTTAACTTTTTTGGTATAATATCTCAGAACTAAAATATTAGTTATTGTTCTGAGTATAATATTGATAAATAAGGTCTGTGATTTGATAGACAATAAAATAACGGAACCTTATTATTTGAGAAAATTTTATACAAAACTTAACAACTTTTATTAACCTAAATAAAGAGATAGAACAAGGTAGGTACTTATTTAAAATGGCCGCAATTTTATTAATTAATGGAGTCCATTAATTAATAAAATTGCGGCAATTTTAAATAAGTACATTGTTCTATCTATTTATTTAGGTTAATAAAAGTTGTTAAGTTTTGTATAAAATAAATAACAAACCATTTTTTGGTAAATTCAATAAAATTTGTACGTTTGACAAATGTACTTATTAAAAGTATTATTGCTCAGAACCAGGATTCAATTATGTACCTACTTGATCTCTTTTTAAACCTTGTTGGACTCTTCCAAAAAAATCAAGTAAGTGAATCACAATTCTAATCAAAACTGTAAAGTACAAATGAATACAATTTTATTAAATTAACTAATAATGTTAGATTGTGCGAGCTAAACAGCGTCCTAGACGTAACGGCTGCCTTAAGGAGAACTCTAGAACTTAAGAGATTCTACATACACTTAGGTACAATAAGTATGAAGGCAACAAACAACGCGTAAATACGAAATGGCAAAGGCATGTTAAGTCCCTACCTACTAAACTTAGCAGCTGTTAGGTACAATCTTACAAAACTAAGTTAATTATTCGAATATTAGCTTGCCTAGCCCGCAAACGATACTAAACTGCAAAAGCGTCATAAGATCAGTATAGCTTTTATTAGATGTTATTTTTATTTATAGCCATTGCGTAAAGGCAATAAATTGCAATACCAATACTGGGCCTCGGTTCATGAAACTGCAATTAATTATGACAATTCAATGTACTTTGTTTTTTTTTTCATTATGACAAACATCGTGAAGACAAGAGCGTCTGAGGTGTCAAAGCCTCAGCGCTTCGAATTTCCAATCCACGGTGGGCACGCGTGGCAATTAAGCCTATACTCTCTCTCTGAGAGAAGCACTGTGCTCTGCAATGGGATGTTTATAGGCAACATAAAAAATCTACTTTGCTTAGACGCTTATTCAGACTTCTTATCTGCGGGATTTTGACTTAACAATAACATTGGCATTTTTGCATCTACTTAATGAGATGATTTATGCAGCGTCCAGTGGTATCTTCACTCACACTAGATGGGTGAAGGGACCACTCCGACGCTGTAGTGCCTGGGACATGGTTTTTTTTATAGATGGTGTGGGCTTGCCCAGCACCTATACCATCCGGACAGCTTAGTCGGCCTAGCCCACAGTAAAGTATTGACCTAACAATGTACATCGAACAATCATAATAAATCATTAACTGTAGTTCTATGAAACAGGGCACTGGTAGTCAAGAATTTTAAGGCGTTACCTTCAAGCTGTGACGTCATACTTAGATCTCCATTTGTATGGCGTGGTTGTGTACCACGTGACTAGAATGACTTTTCAAGAGATTATATCATGGAAAAAATTAAGCGCGGTAAGTATATAAAGTTCGTTTCACGAAAGAAGTCCCTTGGATTTAGCAAATATAGTCTCTATTACACGGTGATAAGAATTTCTTGAAAGGAACTATAATGTGAAACGCACTCTAACTTTAAACATGGCCCGTTCAATGAGATTAAAACATGGTTTTGTGTAAGTGCTTCATTAACGCTGTATCGATTGTGTGCTAGGCGTGTAGATAGATTCACATTTAGCTCTCTGAGCACAATATATTATAAGCAAGGCCAGAAAAGAGGTATTTAGACTTACCTAGGCAAATAATTTCACGAATTACAAGGGTTGTTTCATGAAACGCTAATCTGTTCCGTAAAATTTTATGCCACACCTGGCAATAAAGTGTTTTTTTCCGCACGCTGCGCGTACGGAAAAAGCCGCTTTCTGGCCAAGTGTAGACATAAAAAGATGTACACAACACGGGAGGTAATAAAGAAAGCTCTCGATCGCCTATTTATGTCCCTCGCTTGCATCTCGGGCCGCAAACTTCTGCGATCTCGGCCTTTCTGTATTACCACCCTAGTTGTGTAATGTACTATTACAGGTTCTCGTTTCATTAAACTCAAATCTGTTCCGTAACTTAGGTAAAATAAGTTCACAACTTATAAGGCTTGTTTCATGAAACGCTTATCTGTTCCGTATCTTACCTAAAATTATTTCACAAATTCTTGTTTCATTAAACTAAAATCTGTCCGTAACTTATGTAAAATAATTTCACAACTTATAAGGCTTACTTCTTGAAACGCAAATCCGTTCCGTATCTTAGGTAACAATTTCACAACTTATAAGGCTTGTTTTATGAAACGCTAATCTGTTCCGTATCTTAGGTAACATAATTTCACAACTTATAAGGCTTGTTTTATGAAACGCTAATCTGTTCCGTAACTTACGAAAAATATTTCACAAATTCTTGTTTCATTAAACTCAAATCTGTCCGTAACTTAGGTAAAATAATTTCACAACTTATAAGGCTTGTTTCTTGAAACGCAAATCTGTTCCGTAATTTAGGTACGTAAAATTATTTCAAAAATTCTTGGTTCAATAAACTCAAATCTGTTCCGTAACTTAGGTAAAATAATTTCACAAATTATAAGGCTTGTTTCTTGAAACGCAAATCTGTTTCGTAAAATATTTTCACAACTTATAAGGCTTCTGTCACGAAACACAAATCTGTTCCGTACTTATAACTTACAAGGCCTGTTTCGAAACGGTCTTTCTGAAACGCTATCTGTTCCGTAACTTGGTTAAAAGAATTTCACAACTTATAAAGCTTGTTTCATGAATCATAAATCCCGTCTATAATTAGGCGATATTAGACTATTTAAATTGTAAAAACCCAAGCATAAAGGCTTGTTTGACTACTATTTTATTTGTTATGCTTAGCACAGGTAGTGCGAAGACCGCGACCCCAGCCGCACCCGACGACGCCCCAGGGGTAGCGACCCACAGGTTGAAAAACACTGGTATACAGTCATGAAATATTTTTTTAGTAAATGCGAGCGGGACAGGTTACATACGTATCAACAGTCTAATATACCCGAACATTTATTCTTATCATCTACTTAAATACCTCTGAGTTAATGAGTTTGTAAATACGTAACTGAGAGTCTGGCAATTTATTAAGTACAGAAAAAATAAATATTCTATAGTTCTAATCAGTCTTACTATTAGGCACCTGTTTCTGTTAAAAAATCAGCTCTGTCACTTTTATGTATACAAGGCTTAGCAGGTACTTATTAAAGATAACCAGTATTTTTTATAAAAAACGAAAACTTCCTGAAAACACTCCTCATATCTAGTTCAAATAGTTTGACGGGGAAGACTTTACTGCATACTATTTAAGCTGGTTTCGAGGAATGTTTAGAGTGTTTTTATAAATAACACTGTAATATATTAATTGTAGGTCCACACGACAGCTCAACGGCCTTTTCTGGACCATTCTTATTACAATATTATAGAGTTCATTTAGATACGAGTACCTAGAAACATGGCACTTTTTTCTATAATAAAGAGTTGAAAATATTTTGTTGCATAGGCTCGCACTTCATTCATTGTGTATGGCAGGGATTGAACCATTTTCGGGCATCGATGGGATTTTTTTTATTAAGATATCTCAATTTCGTTAACAATGTTATATTATGTGGGTATTGAATTTCAAATTACATTGAATAGTGATATGTCTTTCTAAAAGCGTATCATGAAAAATTACTCTAAGCGAATTAATAAACAGTGAAATCTGTGTACCTATCCTCCTCACATTGACGAAAATAATGCCTTAAAAGTTCTTTTTAAAATTATTATGGTGTTAATCATACACATATTAATTTTACACTTTTAAATGAGGTTTACTCCCTGACCCTGGATACACAAAAAAAAAACTAACCCTAAGTTTTATTATATCAGTATTAAATTTCATTAGACCAAAAAACTATTATAATTATTGTGCATACGACATTTTTCTTTGTTGTTGACCAAAAAACTACATTTTTCATGTCGAGACTATGTACCAGACTCAAGCCCGGTTTCTCTTACGCTTAATAGTCGGTAAATTTACTGATAACAGCTGTCATTTTTCCAGTACGCACTTTGTTCAACTGACAGCAGCTGTCAACAGTAGGATAGCTATATGTATGTATGTATTTATATAAAATGGAACACGTTACATACAAGTATGTTATAAGGCTCTACAAAACCAATTACTTGGTTTGACTGTGTGTGCAGTCTCGTTTACAAAAGTTTTACTGGAGATTTTACATAGTATTTTTACACAAAATTTCCAACCTAGCACTTTCTGATAATATGGTTAGCATACGAGAAACCAGGGTTTAGCTGGTCAACATTTTCACTCTGACTGTAAAGACGACCTCTGTGGCGTAGCGGTAGCGCATCTACCTACCATGCAAGAGGTCCCGGGTTCGAATCCCGGCTGGGAACAAAAAAAAAACCCCAGGTCTTGGATGTTTACATGTTTGTGATGTCGTTGTTTCTGGTTCCCAAGACACAGGGTATCCTAGTATGGGGCCAGAAGCAATGTATGTGCCTGTAAGTAAATTTTGTTATGTTATAATTAGTATGACAGTAGAATACGCGAATGTAAAGGTCGGTTAAATGCGGTTGGCGTTTATTTTGTTATCAGCAAACCTTCAAAGATCGTACCCTACAATGCCAATAGATGCCCCCGTCTTGTCCACGATACAAGGTCAGTCATAGATAGCAAAGAGGTATACAACTTACAAAGCTTAACAGTCTTACTTAAAAAAAACAAAATTCTTTAAAACACTCAAAGCAAGATAAGATAACATGACTGAAGAAGTCTGCGGTAGAGATTTTAAAAGGAAAAGATGTAAACAGATAAAGTGAAACGGGTCGAGGAGCATTTTAGAGGAATTGTGTTTCTATAAATAAGGCCGACAGAATCATGAACTCAGTAGAATTATTCCAATTATTTCTTAAAAATAATTATTCAATTTAGAATTATTCTTAAAATCATTTAAATTCTAACTCTTTGTATTCTTCAACTCTGTAAAGCTCAGCTTAAAACATGAATTTGTTGTTCATCTCCTTCTTTGAAAGAAGTGTAGGTTCTTAATATTGAACTGTGCGTAAAATGCAAATACAAATTTGCTTAACAACATACTTCTGTTTAGCCTCTGAAATAAATAGTTACACATTCTTATAAAAACACCACCTCTTACAACTCTCCTAAACCACTGCCTAATATAGTCTTTGGTGAAGATAATTCGTTACCACAGATTAAATAAACTATCTCTAAAGAGTGCTTTAGAGGTATTGTGTTTTTATAAAGAAGACCGTTAAGTTATTACATCTGGGTGTAACCCATAATAATAAACAATATTCAGACTGATACCGCAGTATAGGTTTTAATGCCTGCATTAATGGGAACTGCTTACAACGGACCATGAGTGCACTGGACAGTGAAGTGCTAAATTAAAAATATTAAATGTCAACCAGACAGACTTTTGTCTTTTGTAAGCACTTCCTATTATGCAGGCGTTAACAACAGCTGTACCCGTAGAAATTATGGTCACAGGTGTTACCTGTAACCATTGGTTACAGGTAACACAGGTATTATGTAAAAAACCTAAATTGTAAAGAAAGAATTATGTAATTGTTTCTTTATAATTTAGGTACTATACAGAAGGCCTAACCCATGTCCCAGGAGTGGGGACTTACAAGGGTTGATATCGATAGACTATACAGATATTGCAGTGGGCACATGCGGTAATTAAGCCCATACTCCGGCTCTGAGAGACGGCCTGTGCCCTACAGTGGGATGTATAAAGGCTGCATTATTATATATTCTACATAGGTTAGTTAGTTAGTTAGACCTGAGATTTCCGCACTTAGCCTCATGATTGGGCCATTGTACGTAGTGGAGCTGTTCGTTTACTCCAGCCAGCCTATCTCTTTCCAGAAAGCCAGCAGTGCTCCGATGTCACTGCAGGCTTCCTGAAGGGACCCCGGCTTCCCAATGATGGCGGTCCGTTGCTTTTCCACGCCTTCTCAGTGAATGGTCACGTGGGCGGGTGTTTCCTCTTCTTTGAGGCATCCCCGGCATAGGTTTTGTACATAGGTATTGTATTTGTTACATGTCGTCGAAAGTGTATTGCTTATTGCTGGTATCTGATGACTTGGGTGTGACAATATTGTTCACTCTATAAAGTAAGTTATAGCTCACTGGAATGCAACAAAGAACACAAGTTGAACATAACTAGGGTAAACTGAAGTTACCTACGGCTTAAAGTTGAACAACACATCAATAGCTCTGTATTTTAACAACGTAAGTAACTACTTTGTGCAAACTTTTATGGATGTATTTTTGATTACCCAGAAGCCAATAGAATAGGGTGGCATTGAAATGTGATTGCCATGTTTAAGACGACGCGGCTGGAACTCTGGCAATGGTGACTCATAATGCAATGGCCAGCTATTCAACAAAATAGTTTTCGACTGCCTATTATTCGAAGGGGCACTAAAAATGAATTCGTCAATGTCCAAGTCATTACTGTTAATAGCTGTGCCATTCAGAAGAAATCGTGTCTTAGCCATCTCCAAATTGACGGCGTAAATGGTAATCGCAGAGGTGTCATTTGTGTAATTTCTGTTGGCACAATGGACATACATGCGTTGGAAATCGGAGCATTTACATTTGATATTAAGAACTTTGTTTCCAACCACCGTCTTGAAGAGCTTACTGATCCACCAGTCAGGTAGAGGTTCCATTTTTTTATCTATAAGGCTGTAGTTACCACCAAACAAACTTTGTCTTATTACAGTTGTTATGTTATATTTAGCTGATAGACCCAGTTTGTCGACCCACAAGGGAGCGCCAGCATAGGTGTTGGACAGGCCAGGAGCACCTCCGCCATATGAAGTACTGGTTTCGCTTAGCCACATAGGTATGTCACTGTGAGCAACCGTATAGGTTTTCATAGTCTTGATTTGTTCTTTGAGAAGATCAAAGGTGCCCGGATTCCAGAAGTCAGCCAGCTTTGCCGTGCGGCTGTTTAAATAGTATTGGTGCCAAGACCTTACATTGATAGAGTGTGATCCGTTTGTTAGGAAATCCACCATGTACTGAAGACAGTCTGGACGTTGCGGCTGAGGCCGTGTGGTGTCTGGGCCTACAAGTAATGAATTTTCGTAGCCATGTTCATTTAGGAGATGCCTCAGTTTCTTAAAGTCCCGTGCTAATTGTTCAGGGCTGATAGAAATGTTGAATGTATGGCGAAATGAATTAGGTTCATTACCTAGCTGCCAGTCCACTTTGTAATCATGGGACCTGGAATAATCTAATATTTCTTTGGCATTAAGATCAGACCAGCCATGGTCATTGCGCAAGAGAACATTGAAGCTGAATAGAGGCTTTAAGCCAGTTTCGATGCAGAACTCATTGATTTTTGTCCAGTGCGGCCCAGTCATGAGGAAAAAGGGTAAGAACTTGTGTTTACACATGTGCTTCTTGAGCAGTGTGCAGATGTGCTTGCCGTGTATGGCTGGGTGGCAGTCCTCGCACGAGACTGGTGGAATCTCATCCTTGCTGAAGATGAGTCGCTCTGACATGGTGCCACCCAAGCGGAGCCGTGCCGGCGCCAGCGCGGTCACCAGCTCGCGAAACTTCGGATCCGAAAAGTTCACTGCTTTGAAATCTTCTAGTTCAGACGCATCAAGTCCGAAGCTCAGAAAATCATCTGGCAGCACTGTGGTTACATTTTGGTGTTCACTTATGGTAACGTAGCACTTTTCGGCGATGTTGTATTTCACGAATAGCACCATGAGAGCCACATTGCAAGTCAGAGCGATCGCACAGACGGCCACTAAGCGTTTGTTGGATAACATTGTTGGTGGAACTTTGATTAAACACTGGGGACTAGTTAGGACGGTTGTAACATACTCTCTTACACTATCCGCAGGAAGAACAGTTATCACTTCACTTTGCTTGAATATTTAAACCATACCTACTCGATACAGTTGATACTACACCAACAAACAAACAACATGCATGTTACTACCTGTGTTGCCAGATGCTGGAAGGCAAATGAATGACGCCAAAATGGAAAAACCGTACTCGACGTTGACGACATGACGCGAAGGGCAAAATCTCGGTTGGGCTGTGTCACAGACTAATTAAGAGATAATTCGGGATGCAAAAAAAAAGTGAACTGCCTGAATCGAAAACCATTTCGAGCTTAGCATCCAAACTACAGTATTTTTAATATAAGAGATTTTTATCATAAAAGATGAGCCTTATTTTAAGTAAATAATAATATTTAAATGCCCTTTATATGAGCTCTATGATGACGTCACATGTTAAATCGTCTGTGGTAGTAGTTATTCTGGGGAAAAACTACCAATGGCCTGTCAACTTCAGCTGTCAAACATTTGTCTTTTTAGACTAAACCACAGACAAATCCAATCGCGAACTCTACCTACACACAAAGTATGTAACATATGACGTCACGCCGAATAATATTCATTTTAATTAAATAACAATGATAAACTTGATTAATCACAAAAAAATTAAATTAGTTTCTTAAAATTATGTCTACTATCAGAATATAAAATAAAATCCGATCATAAAAAAACTTTGCATCCCTAATTGTGCTGTAAAGTGATATGTAGCGAATACCGGTACTATTAAAATCCGGCGATCATTATTTGATGATTTAATTACATAACCAACTTTGTCAATGCATTTTCATTATTAATGCAGCCTATATACTTCCCACTATAGGACACAGGCCGAGAGAGAGTTAAAAACAGGAATCGAAAATAATAAGATGGAGTACCTAATTGAGAATAAGAGAGTTACAGGTACAATCATGACACCGTGACAGTACAAACAGATATTTAGAAATATATTGAAAACCATCATAGTTTTTTATTAAGACAATAAGCCTGTGCCATGTTATAAAACAATACGAAAAAATATTACGAAAAAAGACACGATATAATATTCAAAGAAATTATGTATATTCGTTCAGGTAAAGCCTTAAAAGAATACTAAAACTAGTTGACATATTCCTAATGCGACTGGTAGCCCAGTAACAAATTTTTGTCGTAATTTTAACCCTCGGAATAACCCAAATGCCTAAAAATCGTTGAACCTGGCAACTCATTCATATCTAACACTAGTGTTGTGACAGAATCGTAAATTAAGCGTAAACTTGAAACGTTGGATATCTTTACAAGTAATAATAAACTCTGGAACGACTTCAAGTGTGGTTTTATTTGTAGATTAGTAGTATAGGTAATATTTTAATAAAACACAAAACTGTATAAAAACGGAGAAGCAGGTAAAAAAGTCAGATCTGGTCAAAGGGTAAAGTGGTAGTGATGAAAAATGAGGGAAATCGAAGAATGTGTAACGTAATTTAAATATTTGAAAATGATAGAAAAAGGAATAAAAATAGTGTAAAATAAAAGTTGAATTATGGAAAAGAATAAATTTTCGTTTCTTACCTTCGAGTAGGTATATTGTATGGTAAATACTTAGTCCTGGAGAGATCTTTGAATTTCTCTTTCCTTCTCGATTTCATCGTAAAACGACTGGTACAATAATCGAACTCGTTCTCTGTCGTCGAGTCTATTGGTAACCTGGAAAAGATACCATAAATTTTATCCAAGTGTACATTGTTAATCCGTGGGTTAATCGACTTAACAATGGACATCCAACTGTCATAGTACGACTTGTAGTTCTATGAAACAGGCTTCACTAGTGCTATTCGGGCTCGGTCCCTATAGGTCCCTTGCAGCATCTTTCTTCGTGAATAATATTAGACCTATTTAAAGGGACCTAACTTAATGCAGAGAATGCCAATCCGTGGTGAGCACGCGTGGTAATGACACCCTAATTAAGTCATGCTCTCTCCAGCCCCTAAGGTCAAAAATATTACCCTTAGGGCTAGTCCGACCCTATCGTAACCTGGAACTTTTATAGAGAAAATAACCCCCAAATGAGACCAGACCGGGCAGCGAGCGACCCAATAACAGAAAGGAAGGATATCTTACTTTTATCTCGAGTATAGCTCTAACAGCAAAAATGCCCACAAAAAGTAGTAAGGCCGACACTATGACCACTTCGGAGGCGCACTCTACGTCAAAGTGATTATATACTGGGCAATCCACCGGCTCACCGAACATCTTCTCCATTACCGGCGGCGGTGTGGGGTGAGCAGTTACTGGAACAGAGGCAACTAGAGATAGTTTTATGATAGGAATCGACAGCCGTCCCGATCATATCATAGACGCACACCAAATCCGGAACGGTTCCGATCGACTGTCAAATTAGAATGAAATTTGACAGACGATTGCTATGGATCAGGATTTGGCATACTACGCACTTACATAATACACAAATTTCGTACGAATCCAACCACCAAACCAAACCAACGCCAAATAAACATCATAAATGGAACTATAGTAGACACTGCATCTACAGTAGACATTTACGAAATGTATTTAGTTTAAAAATAATACTACCTTTTGAAGATGTTGTAGTCGTCTCAGCTATCGAAGGCGTAGGTGTAGAAGTTGAGATTGTAGGTTTAGCTTCTGCTGTAGTCGTCTCTTTTACTACAGTAAAGGTTGCTGTTGCAGTCTTCTCTGTTATTGTTGCCATGGTTGATGTTGTGATCTTCTGTGATGTTGTAAGTGTGGTAGGATTTGTAGTATTCTTTGTCGTAAAAGTCATTGTCTTAGTCGTAGTCTTTTTTATTATTGTAGTCCAGTTAGATTTTGTTTTTGAGGTCTTTTCCGGTATTGTATTTGGAGTAGTCTTCTCTGATATTGTAGTTATATCAGGTGTTGTAGTCGTCTCTGTAGTAAAAATCTTGGTGGGTATCGTAGAATTCTCTATAGTTGTAGGTAATGTAATCATAGCAGATTTTGTAGTGGTCTCTACTGTATGAGTCATGGCCGGTGTTGTAGTCTTCTTTGTAGCGGGGGTTTTAATCTTTAAGGTTGAAATTGTGGTTGGTGTTTTGGTACTAGAAGTTATTGTATGTATTGTAATTGTAGCAGGCTTCAAAGTGGCTGTCGGTAATGACGTGGACTTTATTGTTATTACAGCCGTTTCAGTTTTTGTAAACGTCAACGTTGTCAAAGTCATGGTAGGGGTTGAAATTTTTTTAGTTGTTGGAGTTGTGGTTCGCGTTGTTGTTTTTTTTGTCGCAGGCGTTGTGTGTGACGTTGTAATTATCTTCGATGAGGAAGTCGTGGGAGATTTCATAGTTTTTTCAGCTGTTGATGTTTTTGAGGATGTTGTTTTCTTTGCAGTTGTTGAAGTCATGATGGGAATAGGAGACTTTTCAGTTGTTATAATCGATGTAGGAGTCATAGTCGGAGGTTTTAACGTCGTGACAGGTACTGGAGTCTTTTCAGTCTTTGAAGTTCTTGTAGGTTTGATAATAGTCACCGACGTTGTAGTTTTTGTGGGCGAAAACGTAATTTCTATTGTTTTTGTTGAAGTTTTAGTTATTGTAGACTTCTTCGTAGTTATAATCGTGATAGGATTTGTAGTTTCTTCTGTCGTTGGAGTTATGGTCAGTATAGTTGTTTCAGGCGTTGAAAGGGTTGTTGTCGACTCGGTTGTCGAAGTCTTGGAAGGGTTTGTTGACATGTACGTTGTTAAAATCGAGATTGGTATTGAATGCTTTTCTGTTGATGAAGTAGTTATAGTTATAATAGGAATTCTAGTTGAAGACGTGCTAGGTGTTGTAAAGGTCACAGATGTTAAAGTTATTACAGGCAATGAAGTTGTTTCTAATGAAGGGACAGTTTTGGCAGTTATTTTTGTTGTTAAAATATTTTTAGGCATTCTTGTCGTTGCTGTTTTTGTAGTTGTGGGAGTACTAGATTTTCCTGTTATCGAGGTTCTTGTTGGGACAGTCGTATTTTCTTCCGTTGATGTTCTTATAGAAGTTGCAGACATTTCCATTACTGTAGTATTAGCCAATATCGAAGTCATAGAAGGTATCTTAGTCTTCTCTGTAGTCGAAACTGAAGAAAATGGAGTCTTCTCTGTTGTCGAAGTTATGGGTACTCTAGACTGTTCTGTTGTCAAAATCGTAGTATTCTTTACAGTTGTTGTAGTCTTATTTTTAATTGAATCCGTAGTTACTTTACTTTTTTCTATAGTATGATTTGTGGAAGGTTTTGATGTCATGTCCGGCATGCTAATAGTTTCTTTTATCGTTGTTCCATTTGACACTGTAATTTTCATTGTTGTTAAAATTGTAGTAGGTGATGAAGACTTCTCTGTCGTCAAAGTTGTTGTAGTTTTTTCTGTTATCGAAGTTGTGACAGACATTTTAGTCTGCTCTGTAGTTAAGTTAGTTGAAAGAAATGAAGCTGATTTAGTTGTAAAGTTAGGTTTTGTAGTCGTCTCTGTAGTTGAAGTTGATTTAGGTGTATTAGATTTCTCTGGTATTGGTGTTTTTATAAGGACTGTGGTATTTTCTGTTATTGAAGTTCTTGTAGCAGCTGTAGTTATTTCCGGTACCACAGAATTAGATACCGTTAAAGTCGTAGTAGATGTAGCCTTTGCTGACAAAGTTGTAATTCGTTTTTTTGTCGAAATTGCAGTAGACAATGTAATATTTTCTGCTATAGAAGTAGTAGTATGTTTTGTAATCTCTAAAGTGGATTTTTTGGCAGTCGTCATATCTGTTATTTTGTTCTTTGTTGAAGTCCTTGTAGGTGACATAATTGTTGCTGATGGTGAACTTGTTGTTATTGGTCTAGTTATCTTTGTTATAGGAGTTGTAGTCTTCTCTGTTGTTAAAGTAGTTATTGAAGGTTTTATAGTTCTATCCATCGTTGAAGTAACGATGGGTGCTAACGGCGTTTCTAATGTTACGGTAGTATGCCTGACCGCAGTAGTAGTTATGTCATAATCACTGTATATTTCAGTACTCCATATAGAAGTGACACGCCCAGTTTCAATAGTAATGTTATAATTAGTGATTGTATCAGAAGACATGCCGTGAGGTTTGGTGGATATATCTGATTCTGAAGTCTTGACATGCGTTGAAGTGGTCTGATTTGTTGTTTCCTTTGTAGGTTCCTTTGCCATGGAAGTCATAGGGAGCGTTGTAATTTTCTCCGTTGTTAAAGTCTCGATGGGTACTCTAGATGCGTCTACTGCGGTTCGCCCAGTTTCAGTAGTAGTTATATGATAGCTACTATACGTTTCAGGACTTGATTCAGAAGTACTACCACCGACTTCAGTAGTAGTGTCATAATCAATTTCAGTTCTCCAGGACCTTCTTGTAGAAGCGGTAGTTGTTTCTATTATGATTGTATCAGCTGTTGTTAAAGTGTTGGTAAGTGTACTAATATTCTCTGTTGTCGAATTTGTGGTTGGTGTTGTGGTCTTCTCTGTTGTCCAAGTAGTTGTTGGTGTTGTAATTTTCGCTGCCGTCAAAGGTGTCACTATAGGTAGTGTTGTCTTCTCCAACGTTGAAGACCTTGTAGGTTTTGAAATGGCATCTGATGTCATATTTGGTGGAGATGGTGTAGTAATCTCCATAATTGTAATCTCTGTGGGGGTTGAAGTGGTCTCTATTGTAGTAGGTTTTGTGAACCTCGTTCCAGTAATAGTCAATTCGGCGGTACTATACCCAGCTTCAATAGTACTTTCATAATCAGTAATTGTTTCGGTACTCCAATCGGAAAACTCAGTATTTTCAGTAGATGTTTCCGTAATTGAAGTGATCGTCAGGTTCGTTATCAATGTTGCAATAGATATTGTAGTCTTCTCTGTTATTGAAACTTGTGTAGAAGTGGTAGTTTTTTCTATTATAGTAGTATTAGCTGTTGTTAAAGATATGGTAGGTGAACTCAAGTTCTCGGTAGTCAAATTTGTGGGAGGTGTTGTAATTTTCTCTGCTGTTGATGTGACCAGTTCTGTCTTCTTTATCGTTGAAGATTTTGTAGGCGTTGTAATTGTATCTGATGTTATAGTTCGTGTAGATGGTGCAGCAACCTCCGTAGTTGAAATCAGTGTAGGGGTTGAAATGGTCCCTACTACAATAGTCATGTCAGTAATAGGGATTGAGGTCTTCTTTGACATTGATGTCGTTGTGAGTATTTTAGTCTTCTCTGTTGTTAAAGTCACTTTTGACGATGCAGGCGTCTCTAATGCAGAAGTAGTGCGCTTTGTTTCAGAAGTGATAACGTATTTACTGTAAGTTTCAGTAGTCCATTCAATAGTACTACATCCAACTTCAACAGTAATTGTTTCAGTACTCCAATCACCGAACTCCGTAGTTTCAGTAGATGTTTCATTTATTGAAGTGGTCGTAGGCTCAACAGTAGTATCATAATCGGTAATTTCTAGAGTACTAAAATCGTAGTACTCCGTAGTTTCAGTAGATGTTTCCGTTATTGAAGTGGTCGAAGGTACTGTTGTTGAAGTTGTTAAAGGTATTGAACTCTTTTCTGTTGTTGAAGTTCTTGTAGTAGTGGCGGTCGTTATTGTAGTGTTTTTTAAATTAATAGGTGATTTTGTAGTCTCTTTGGTTGGAAAAGTCGTAACAGGTATTTGATTTTCTATCGAACTTGTAGTTTTCTCTGTAGCGTAAATTGTGGAAGATGTTGAAGTCATCTCTGTTCTTGAAGTCGTCACAGGTACTGTTGTCCTTATCGTTAAAGTCCATGTGGGTTCTGTAATTATTTCTAATGTTAACGTTGTCATAGGTGTTGTAGTAATATCCGTATTTGAAATAAATGCAGTGGTAAAAATAGCCTCTATTGTTGTAGAAGTTTTAGTATTTGCTATTGAAGTCGGTGTAGTCTTCTTGGTTGTTGAAGTCAAGGTTGGTGCTGTTGGCGTCTCTAACGTTACCGTAGGTCGCGTGGATTCAGTAGTAGTTATGTCATATTCATTGTATGGTTCAGTGCTCCATTGAATACTACTACACCCGGTTTCAGTAGCACTACTATCAACACTAACTGTTTCAGTACTCCAGTCGGGATTTTTAGTATATTCAGGGGATGCAGTTGATATTTCCATTTCTAAAGACGTAGTGTTCTTTTTTGTCAATGTATTTGGAGTTGAAGTTGTGTTTGGTGTTGTAACCATGGAAAGGGATGACGAAGTCTCTATTAATTCATCTGTGAAAGCTATTGTGGGTAATTTTATTGTACCCTCAATGCCGTTCGTTGGTGATGTCTTAGTAAGTGTTGTAGTTGTTGTCGTAGTAGTGGTGCTGGTTAATGCTGAAAGTGAAAAAGAGTTGTTAAAAAAAATTGGTAAAATAATAATATTTGCGATTAGCAATGTCTAAGACTAATATTTTATGTTGTGGCAGACCAACTATATGTCTACCTCGATAAACATAAAAAAATCACGCCGAAAACCCTCGGCACAGGCAGTAACTGATAGCTATTGTGCACAACGCACTTTATAGTAGGTAATCGGTGGGAGATACGCCTTCTCGATGTCGAAACATCTTGGGACTTTGATAAATGAAGGGAATGATGAACGATTGATGAACAAAGGCTTGGGGGTAATAAGGTGCAGTGGTTGGCAGCTCCACCTTTGCAAAGTCGTCTTTAATCTACCCGATTACACTGCACGCATGTTAAGGTTTCAAGGAGAGAAAGTCGCAGAAGACTTGGCCGGAGAAGACCTCACTGGCTATAAAACTTGGCGGAATGTTTTCAGAATGGAGAAGAAGAGAGTCGTCGCCAGGGCCGAAGACCTGTTTCGCTTGGCAAGAAACAAAGAAGAACATGCGGAGCTGACGGCCAACCTCCATTAGTGGAGAGGCGTAGGAAGAAGAAGGAGAATGGTGTCAGTTAGGCTCCATCGATTTGTTTCGTGCCACCACTACACGCGTGTGTGGCCACAATTATAGCCGTCTCTTAATAGGGGATGCCAGGGCCGTCTTTACCCGGGGGTTCAAGAGGTGCGGAGCGATGAAGAATATTTAGATAAGTATTTATTTTTAGATAAATTCGGTCAACCATGACCTAAGACCGACTGACAAACTTAGCTATTATAAGTATAGAATCCAAAAATGGTATATATGATTTAATTAAAATCTTTGCGAAATCAAAAGCAAGAAAAATTGAGTTTGTATGAATAAATTAATTAATTACCAAAATTACGTCTCATAATTCTATTGTTTTTCACAATAATAGGTTCCTTCTTTTCTTTGTTTTTGCATAACGTTCTTTTTCACGTTAAAATAAAAATAAAATTTTTAGAAAGTTCATAAAAAAATCTTAGTTTTTTTGAAGAAGTACTTACCTTTTCTAGAGTGTTAATTCCAGAACATGGACCTAATCTCTTGAACGGAGAATAATTTTCTTTTTTATTTGTATAATTTAAGTTTCGTATTTTAGAGAAATAATTAAACAAAATTATGTGTATTGTGTTTTTTTAGACCCCTATCATACTGCAGTGTGTCGTCGGTCACGTGCCACGCTGCAGTGTAAAAGAAAACGAGGCCGGAGGCTGAGCCCCGCACCCCGGCGCCGAATAGGCTGAAGACTGTAGCGGTGCAAACCTCTTTACACCATATTTATTTCTTTTTCTACCTATCATTTTCAAATATTTAAATTACGTCACACATTTTTCGATTTCCCTCATTTTTCATCATTACAACTAGGTATACCCTTCGACCAGATTTGATTATTTTACCTACATATCCGTTTTTCTGTTTTATTATAAAATAACTATCTCCAAATAAAACAACACCTGAAGTCGTTCCAGTTCTTATTATTTATAAAATTCTACTACATTCCAAGACGCCACTGGGGGATGGCACCACAAGAGGAAGGTGTAAAGGTTCACGTCACGTCTACTGAACTTACGTATCTCAAATGCCCACTTGAGAGCGTAGTCGTCATGGATGTACAAGTGTACATCGCTCACATTAGCTTTCAAATCTAGCTTAGTTGTGAAGATATTTTTTGTTCTCGGGTAATCTTCCATCAGCTCACCAATTCCTGAGAACAGATTCAAATCTTGTGTCGAACGCGTTTTTTTTCTTTCATCAAGTTTATTTTATATTTAGCTAGACTTTACTAGGTGGACCAGCGCAACATAGATAGAGAACACTTTATCTATAATGTATAATATAAAAATGAATCGCTGAATGTGTTGGTAAGCGCAAATCTCGAGAGCAGCTGAACCGATTTCACTAATTATTTTTTTTGAATATTCCTTGAAGTACGAAGATGGTTCTTACGGAGAGAAAAAAAATAAAGAATCGACGTTTTGCGGTACGAAGTTCGCTGGGTTAGCTATAATATAAACATGAATCGCTGAATGTGTTGGCAAGCGCAAATCTCGAGAGTAGCTGAACCGATTTCGCTAATTCTTCTTTTTGAATATTCCTTGAAGTACGAGGATGGTTCTTACGGAGGGAAAAAAATAAATAAAATATAAAGAATCGACTGTTAGGTGTTACGAAGCTTAAGGTTTGAACCATTTGCACACCGGTAATGTCGGTAAAGCATGTTGGCCCAACCTATGTTATTTTACTCCCATAAATGCATGATTGTATTATGACTGACACATGTTTGAGTAAATAAATTGATTTGATTTGATTTATTGTACGTAAAAATGAAAATATTACATATATTTCTTAACCTAAGAGTACATACGGCGGCCTTGTCACTAAAAGTTATCTCTTCCAGACAACCTATGGATAGAATAGACTAATACATTAGAGAGGGAAGTAGATGCATGTACAAACAAAACATACAAAATTATCTCTTCAGAGGTATATGAATACATGCCTAAATATTAGAGTAAATAAATAGAGATATATATATATATATATATATATATATATTTATTGAGTGTGCGAAGGGTCCGTGGATGAGGATGGCAATAGACTTTGAGAGATGACATTTGGAGGAAAAGCTATACTCAGTTGTGGGCAGCTTTGTGCTGATGATCATAATGATGACCTAATACTTTATTAGATACAATCCCTCTGGGATACACCCTCACGCCTGTATCCCAGAGGGGTAGGCAGAGACCAGGGACTGCCACTTGCCACGATCCTGACAGATCACCTTCGCTTCATCAACGTTCATAAGTCGTTGCATGCACGCACGCCGGTTCCGGGTACTTTTTACCTCCCCTTTGCTAATACATCCCCTATTTGGTCGATGTATGTCCGCCTGGGACGTCCCTTACCAACACTTTCGTTATCAACCCTTGTATGTCCCCACTGCTGGGGCACGGGTCTCTTCCTGCATCGCAGGAAGGTTAGGCCATACTCCACCACGGGGGCCAAGTCCGGGTTGGTGGAGGATTGTAAGACAGTGGCGGGCCTTACTGTCAGAAGTCATCAAGCCGCCCATAAGGCCTCGCACTTTCGCAGTATATATTTGTTTCGTCAATCTTTCTTCCTTCATCCTCTCCACATGTCCAAACCAACGCCACATTCCTTTCTCAATTCTAGTCACCACATCCTCTTTCAGTTGTCTAATCAGACTATTGCGTATTCTGTCATTCAAAGTTACACTACACATACTTCTCAAAGACCTCATTTCTACTGCATTAATTCTACTTTCTTGCTTCCTTTGCCACTAGATACTTGTGCTATGATATTTCCCGATTAGTAGTTTCAACTTCTTCTTCATCGTATCCTCATGACTGAGGGACGTGACTATGGGGCAGTTTTCGTCACCAGAACTCTCCCATTATATTATTCTCGTTCCCATTATGCGCCAGATGTATGGCTGCTTGTAGGTTCCCTCCCGTAGCCTCATGATCTAGTTGAGTTATTTTTTCTATTCAGAGAAAATATGAACCATGATCGACTAGTGAACAGCTTAGACATTATACTATTTTTATTTTTAATGCACTAACCCGTGCTAAGGACAAATTTAAAAACCTATTTAGAGGCTAAAAATTTCACCCATGCCGGGATTCGAACCCGCAACCTCTGGCTATCCGTGCCAGCTTAGACATTCGGGTTTACCCATGACGTTTTCCTTCACAGTGAGAGAGTGGTATTGCTACTGCAGATTCACAAATGTACGTACTACAATCTATTTATTCTTACTTGTCCAATTTAGTAAACAAGATTCTACCCTTAAGCTGTGACTTTTTAGTCCAAAACTGCCATATTTCCATAAATGAAGTAACTTGAAACACTCTTTTAGATAACACGCTGCCAATTTTATAAACATAGTTCATGAAAACGTCTAGTTTAGGCATCTAATCTCAATTTTAAGGTTAGAATCTTGTTTACTAAATTGGACAAGTAAGAATAAATAGACTGTATCTAACGTAGAGAATAGAGTAATTGGTTGGGATTTGGATTAAAAACTTTTCAAATAGTATTTTCTAAGGTTAACACGAGCACTAGACATAATAAGCACTTATTTTACATGAACTCAGTTCAATTGGTTTAAAGATTTAATATTAATTTCAATTATATACTAATAATCATTATTGTGGCCTGAGGTGGCCCAGGACAGGAAACTCTGGACTGAATTGGGGGAGGCCTTTGCCCAGCAGTGGAACACAAACATAGAGGCTACGTAAAAAAAAAATCATTATTGTTGATTTTATATAAAATAATTGGTTTGCCCATTTTGGAACGTAACTTTATAATTTTTCTTTTGCAATTTTTGCCGAGGGTAAAAATTGCAAAAGAAAAATTAATTATAAAAGAAATTGAAAGCACTAACTGGATTACCAGTTAGTGCTTTCAAAAAAGACGCCTGTCACCTAAGTCTTCCGGGACCACGGTACTTGCAAAAGTGCCGGAACGTCGGAAAATTAGTAAATATCCGTGCAAATACAGTTTTTATTATAACTTTTCTAATGTGTTGCCAAAATACAACGTTGTGTTACGTAAAGGTATTAAAATATGTGATAAAAATACTAACCCATTAGGTCTTCCTTTTTTACAACATACGTGTAATAAATCCATTTCCTCAGAGGGAGATTTAGTATATTAGCTTTGAATTCGTCCAAGATAAAAATATTTGTTGTCATAAAATTGTGGCTCTTAAATTTCGTTTTCCATACTGAAAATTACAAAAGTGCGGGTTAGTGCATTAAAAAGATTACATTAATGTGGGTACAGGATATCATTCTGATGTAAAACCTAACTGCAAAGTAGGTACTCGGGGCTGCAAGTGATGCTAATTACTTTAGCACAATGTTGCTGCCTGTTAATACAGAGAGTATTGTAAAGAGGTTCGAAATTTCACTGATGTCGGTAGTCGCCCATTAGCTCAGTTGGGAGAGCGCTGGCACGGTTAGCCAGAGGTCGCGGATTCGAGTCTCGGCATAGCGGAACTTTTAGCCTCTTAATAGGTTTTTTTAAAATTACAAAAATGTTATTGACAAATACCATTGTAAGCTAGTGGCAACTAATTTAGACCTATCATTTGAAGTAGGTACATAGCGTCAGCAAACCTAATATTAATTTTCAGCGACCCGCGGTGGACGGTGACAGACACGGAGTGGTAGCCGAAAGCTGGCCGGCGTTCGGTGGGTTTTCAATAACCGATGGTACTACTATGACATTAAGACTTTCGGATCGGCCTAGGGTTCCAGTTTTTAGACTGTGATCCGTCCACGATATGAGATGTATAATCCCTTTATAAGGTAAATTTTGAGCCTCATTCCTCAGTTACCCATGAGATGTTATGTCCAAACAGTCATCTGAGAAGTAAGTGACATATATAACCCATACTAACTGGTTCGAAAGGGTGAAGAAAGCGGCAGGAGGACTATAGAAGAGATTAGGAGTGGACCAGCGAGGTTGCCGTGCCGGTGAACAGTTGTATAGATAGAAGTCCTCGTGGCCTAGTCGAACAACGGGCGCGGTCAGGTGCAGGATGGGTCCCTTGACTACCGCTATTAGCATTTTTCCGAGCGCTTCCGTGCTCAGAAAAACACGTTAAGCCGTTGGTGCCGGCTGTCATGTAATGGCAGTCGTTGAGCCATGTCAGAGTCCTTATCCCGCCCGGCTTGATAACTTCTGACAGTAACATGCACTTGGCCCCCATGGCGGATTTGGGCCTAGGTTTCCTGCGATGTAGGAAGAGACCCTTGCCCCAGCGGTGGGGACATAAGGGTTGATGTCGAACAGATAGGTACTAACATAAGGGATCTCCCACTCCGGGATCCAATTTAAATATGATCGGCGGAGGAGTCTTTCTCACTGATTTCCTGTACAGAGCAAATTTCAGCGTGAACACCGCGCTTGGCGTTTCATAGAGTCCGTTGTTATTATCTCTAAAAGCGGAAAAATTTTCTGCTCCATTCCTGAAAAAAGAATGCATATTTAAGACCGCTAGCCAAGCCTTAAAGTAGCCCTTTACACGGATTAGGCAGGCGATTAAAGGCGATTTTAAAAGAGTGGGAATACTTTTGTTTGATAAACAGTGGCACTGGAAAATAAAATTTCCCACATTTTAATTTTCGCGTAGTAATCTAAAAAAAATTATCTAGATCTTAAAATGGACACCTACTCGTAGTTTGAATTGTAACGTTCTTTAAGCCGCAGTTTCTCCGCTACTTTGAATAAAAACCTTTGAATAAAACCTGTTTCATTTCAAACATTTCATTTCAATAATATTATTATGCTTTCCTCACTGGTTCTGCATACGTTTTACACGTCACATGTACTGAAAATATATGTTCAGTAGGTACCTATATACATGTGTAAATAAAAATGTCGGTAATTTCAAGATTTAGGGATTCTTTACGCCAACGGAAAAAATGGGAGCCCTACAGGATAACTTCGTGATCTGTCTGTCTATCAAAACTCAAGGTACGAGTACCAAGGAGGTGTTAAGATGAAAATCTGATTTGCAGACGTCTCTTGTATTTTACTCGAAGAGGGCGCCATGATGCAAACGAACCATGTATTTCGATTATTGTATTACATTTTTCGCCGCCGTATATATTTATTATTATAATTAAAATTCTTTATTGTATAAAATTTTTGCATATAGGCGAGCTTAATGCTTGCTACTTAGCATTATCTACCATTAGTTAGCATTCGCTAACCTAAGTTTTGGAGCCAATATTAGCTGGTAGTGCAATATTAAACAAAAATTTACTAATTATATCTATATTATATATGAACTTTAAAATGGTAGGGGGATATTATATAACAATAAATACATATTATATTATGAAATAAATAATATTTCTTTATAGATATATTTAAAAAAATCACGCGTCTCTTTTTCTTGAACTCCTACGATACGGCAGTAACGAATTTAATTTTGGGATCATGGTTGTATAAGGGCGTATTCCCGATCTTATTTAAAACACACGACTCCACTGAAGCACTCCTTAATCCGTGGTTTCCTTATAATCCTCCATCACAGAGTATTTTAATTGGAGTTTACAGTGTTTTATGGAATCGTGTCTTTATAAGACTCTTGAAGTCTGGTGCATATTTCACTTATTGTACGTAATACAGAGAATATTGTAAAGAGGTTCGAAATTTCACTGATGCCGTGAGTCGCCCATTGGCTCAATTGGTAGAGCGCTGGTACGGATAGCCAGAGGTTGCGGGTTCGAATCCCGGCATGGGTGAAATTTTTAGCCTCTAAATAGGTTTTTAAACATATTTCACTTACCAAACCATGTCGCTCCAGCTGTTATAGGGATCTTGAACAAACAAAAAATATTATGATCAACATCGATGACATCAACACCTGCTTATCTCTGAGAACTGGGCTTTTATTATGTACAGTCTATTTATTCTTACTTGTCCAATTTAGTAAACAAGATTCTAACCTTAAAATTGAGATTAGATGCCTAAACGAGACATTTTCTCACAAATTCATGAACTACCATGAACTATGTTTATAAAATTGGCATCGTGTTATCTAAAAGAGTGTTCCAGGTTACTTCACTTATATGGCAGTTTGGGACTAAAAGTCACAGTTTAAGGCTGTTTACTAAATTGGACAAGTAAGAATAAATAGACTGTAAGTATCCAGTGAGTTGAGTGACGTTGATTTTTACTTCTTTTAAGCTACTGCAGCTGTCAAATGCCTTTGCATCTACGTAATGAGATTATTTATACAGCGTCCAGTGACACCTTAATTTACACTAGATGGGTGAAGGGACCACTCTGATGCTGTAGTGCCTGGGACCTTGTTTTAGATGGTGTAGGCTTGCCCAGCACCTATACCATCCTGACAACTAAGTCGGCCTAGCCCACAGGAAAGACTAGTCAATACGATAACATAACTTAAACTCATATCTGTATCACGGTGGGTTGGGAAAAGCCAAGCTACTTGCCACGGTACGGACTGATCTTTTTCGCTGACATTATGCTTCAAAATATATATTTAGAAAAAACACGTTTTCTTTCATTCAGCTCGGGAGCTTGAGCGGGAGTCCGATTCACACTTGGCTAGTTTTTGAAATCAATTTTAGTTTATTGTTATACTTTTGGTGCACTATTTTTTTTTAGAATAGAATAGAAATCTTTTATTACAAAAACACATAATAATTAACAAAAATAGTATTAACAGACAATCTATTCACTAAGATTTATTATTAATTGTTATGCTGGCAGTGCACTATCGTCACCTCAAGTTTTGCTAATTGTGCTGGGGGTGCACTATTTATTGTTATGCTAGGAGCGCACTGTTATCACACCAAATTTTACTATTGCTATGCTGGGAGTGCACTATAGTGACACCAAGTTTTACACTTGTATGTAGTAGCGTTTCTTCGATAGAGCAAAAACCTTAATTAAAGCCGGCTTCTCACTATGTGATGTAAGATTAATCATATTTCTTTTAAATCTAAACACATTCAAACATTACATTCAAATAATTTTCGTCGCTTTAACGCGACAGTTTCTTTTGCTGCCGTTTTTTTCTCAATTTTTTCAACATTTCATTCAGGGTCAACATTTTTATAGCAATGTTCGTTATTAGTTTATACCTATAGAATGTTAATACTCACAATCCGGGTCAAACACCAGGCCTCGATCTATATATCGTAGGGCCGATGCTTTTGTCTCGCCCACGAAGGGCTGAATCTGGAAGTTAGACGTGATTCACTCAGGATCACCCCTTTTTGAGGATACATGAGCCAATGAAGGAGGCATTAGGATACACCAGGGTGGTAAACTTCTTAGCTGATGATAGTCTCGAAAGCGTTCTAGCCAGTTCTAGCCCTTTCATAAAAAAAAATTTGAAATATTTTTTTAAATTATTATATTTGAAAAAAAAAATCTGGACGCCCCACGTTGGGCGCCAATGTGATGTTGTAAAACTTTTCATAAATAATAAAACTGGAACGACTTCAACTTTGTGCTTTACTTAAATGTGTTTGTTTATTTTATTTGGAATATAAACAGAAAACTGGGTAAAAACAGTATTAGCAGGTAAAAATAGTCAGGTCTAGTCGAATAAAACTAATCCATCATCTCTGATTTGATAAATTGTTGTAAAACTGTGTTTGTATAATATATGTATTAGTAGTAATACAATATAAATACTTGTTTCATACTAATGTGTTGTTCTTTATATTAGTTTCATATTCCAATGGGAATTTATGAACTTTTTGTTCACAAATCCCCATTGGCGTATCTTAGTATTGGCAATGGGGATTTGTGAACAAAAAGTTCAGAAATCCCCATCAATGGGGATTTTCAATGGGGATTAGTGGAATAACCCGAAATGTCATGTAGTAATGATAAAAACGAGGGAAATCTCAAAAATGGGTGACGCAATTTTAAATTTCGTAAATGATAGACAGAATTAAAGAAATATAAAAAAATTGTGTAGAGGTTTGCACCGTTACAGCGTTACCACAATAAAGAACCTATTCCGTTTGATTCAAATCAGGCAAAGCTATAACGCTCCCTCTGAGAAGGCCAGTGACCGTGGGGCGACTTCGGTCGCTGTAACGGTGCAAACCTCTACACCATTTTTTATATTTATTTAATTCTGACTATCATTTACTATATTTAAAATTACGTCACCCATTTTCGAGATTTCCCAATTTCCGTATATATGTAACATTATTATAATAACAGAATAGGATACAGAGACTCACCCTATAATAGGGAATGCGGAGTGCGTATTCCTTATCGTCATTGCTGAGGCGCATTTCTCTCGCGCACTGAATCGACTGGTTCAGGTTAGCGGAGATGTTCACCTGTATGCCGAAGACCCTCCGGTTGTCTTCACGGAGTGAGATCTCAACTGTAACACAAGGTATCTGCTATTGCTGCTACTGCTGCTAATAACATTGTAGATTAGATTAGAACTCTTTATTGTACACACCAGAAAACAAAATACATGAAAAGTCTTACATATCTAAGTATTGCCGTATACTCTTGGCGTGACGTATAATAGGCATGACGAATGATTTTTAAATTCTCTTTTATTAACCGATAATGTCGGCACACGAAAAAAAACATACAAACGAACGGAACACGAATAAACTGAAGTTTAACGAAGGTTTAAGCCATTTTTTTTAATTATTTTAAATCTGTAGCATACCAGCGCGTAGTGTCATGGCGTCGAATCTGACGTCACGCCTACGCAAACAGGCATCGTAATCACTAGCGGGCACGGGTCTTTACCGATGTTAACATAAGTGTGACGTCACGCGGTGTGATGGGTGTTTCATTCAAAATGACTGAAAGCAGTATTATATAATTATTGAAAATATTGGTAATTATTTTTTGTTATATAACTAAATCAGTATTTTAAATCCTTTTAATATGTACATTCCCATAATATCGTTAAATCTTTGATTATTTGATACTGTCGTCTCGCCCGTTCGAGTCAACGCTTTTTCTTTTTCACCGAACCTTTAACGCCTCATTTTTTATTTCAACAAATTTTATGTTTGGTGAATGTCAACGTACAGCGCAAAATATGAGCCGCTACTTTCGGGATGTAGTACATTACAGCCCGAAGGTAGCGGCTGGAGAAAAAGACAAAATTAATTAACGTACAATATCACTACAATGTTATTTTGGGGCAAATTACCCGTTAGGGCTCCATAGGAACTAACTCACCTAGAGTCCAGTGCAGCGGAAGGCATAACTTGATCAAGAAGTCGAATTCAAAACGTTCGTAGAAAAGTCTCACGGCGAGCTTGTCCAGTTCTAACTCATACAGATTATCAGCGATTGTAGGTATCTGTGCACATAATGATGAGGTAAGTTAGCCCAAAACCAGTGTTTCCCGAAGTGTGAGCCGCGCCACTCTGGTGTGCCGCGTCCATAGAGCCACAAAGAGTAGACTTCTATTGAAAAAGTACTTTCTAAGCTTACAGTTAGTACTGGCAGATAAATGCTACTAGATAGATAGATAAACGATTTATTACCGTAAGACACAATAGACGTATTTACGTTTATAAACGTCTCAGGTTGTTGTATTTGATATAATCATTTTAAGTAACAAATAAATAGGTAACCTAAACAAGCTGGTGTGCTTCGGAAAGACAAGTTTTGGCCAAAATCAGTAATTTCTCGTTAAAATAAACACTTACCTAGTAAGTCCTACAGTCACGCCAATTTTGATGTCTATACATGTTAATCTTTTGTGTATGCTCACAAAAAAGATGAAATAACACAGTTTTTGTATGGAAACCCTCCTTACTTTGGCAAGTGATCCATTGCAATAACAATATATATTCTGTGATTTTTTAGGTGGCTTCTATTACGATTCCAAATAGCGCTTTAAGTATTAGACGGACGGACAGACAGCTGATGCAGAGTAATAGGGCCCCTTTTGTCACCTTTCGGGTATGCAACCCAAGTTTGGAAAACACTGCTTTAGGCGAATAAAAGCGACCTATTATCTCGGAGTGGACAGATCGGGATAGAGCGGTCGTCAAAGTAAGTTGAAAATAGATTCTGTAATGTCCATAACCATGGAGAGGCATATGTCCCAACAGTGGAAACAAATGCTAAAGAAGAAGAAGAAGGAGAATGCCATAACCTATTAATACGACGACCATTTTATGTCATATTATTGTTTAAAGTCCAACAAACAGATCAATAATTATTTATCAAGGCGAACAGAACTCATTTTAACCATTTCAAATTTGACCTGCAGTTTTTGTGATAAGCCCTTATCACATAGAGTGAATTTTACTTACCTCGTTTACGGGCTCCGAACTTTCTGCTGTGTCTAGTATTGGTGGTGACATTCTCACCAAAGCTCTTGGTGACTCAAGAGTGAACATCTGTAACAATAGCCATCGATATCAACTTTTGTATGTCGTAACTGCTGGAGCACAGGTCTCTAAATGCATCGCAAGAAGGTTAAGCCGGCTTTTGACTATGGGATGTAATGTAATTTATATTACATTTTAAGATATAACACGTTATCGCTCGTCATACGTTTTGTACGAGACCGGTTCACACTGTGCTATAATAATATTACCTATAGCTATAAAACTAAATGTATAACGAGCGATAAATAATTATATCTCAAGATGTAATGTATATTATATTACATACCATAGTGAGAAGCCGGCTTTAAGCCGTACTCCACCATGCACGGGGTCCAAGTCAGGGTTGGTAGAGGATTGTAAGACAGTGGCGGTCCTTACTGGCAGAAGTTGTCAAGCCGCCCATAATGACTGGCACTCATGTACATTATTAACAAACCAATTGGTACTCGAACGACCTCTTGATTAACAACTTGCTTGCCCAAGACATAATTCAATTCCAATTCCCCACGTTCACAGTTAGATGTGATGAAAGTGAGTCAAATGTGACTCATGAACTTATTCCAGTACACTCCTCTGAGTCATATGCGACTCTTGGACAGGGACATTCTTAAGAAGCCGGGATTCTACCGCTTAGCTCCCATCGCCCTAAGAAAAACCACTTGTACTAACACCAACTCTTAGCGGCACCTTCTTCACTCGAGCAGCATTGATAGCTTCTTTGCGCCGATCTGCTCCGGTAAGGCCTGTATAAACTGCCGCGATGGGGCCATTCACTCGGGCACGGAGATGCTTGCACATGTCTTCCATGAGTTGATCGTGTCTCCGTAATCTGCACGTGCATACGGGTTAGATGAGGATATCGAATTTACTCTGCGTCGCCAGATACTGTGTTCTAGGCGGCTGCTACCGGCGTGTAGGAATAAACAGACGTGGATCCGTTGTCTCTGAGACGAAGGATAAGGGAAAAACTTTCCTGGAGCTACCCTCCCTAGCCATAAACAGAGATAAATTGAAGCCCTTGTGTCAGCCCTAGGTTCCCCAGAAGGAGTAAAGAGACCAAAAAAGAAAAAGGAATAATCAGACACAACGTATTGGGGGTGTCATTAAGGAGTGAGAATGAGTTACAAACTCCTTGGCAAGAGAAAAAGAAATACTGGCAGGCATATAAGCCACTCACAATGTCGACATGATGAAATAAAAAGTTTGATGCTCTTTTGTTTTTTCAATCGAATAGAAGGATCTTACTAATTGTGTTCTTCCGCAACGAGTAATCGAAAATGGAGAAACTGAAGCGGGCGGTATTAAATAGGTAAGTTTATTTTTCTTCTTCATAAATTTTACTATTGGATGTAGCATATACACGTCTCGCTGCAGGGCATGGCCGGAAAGAGCAGGAGAGAGTATGGGCTTAATTACCACGCGTGCCCACGGCAGAATGACAATTTCAAGCGCCGAGGTATTTGAACACCTCAGTCACTCAGGTTTCATCACGATGTGTTCCCTCAATTTTTGATAACAATAAAAATTTACCCCAGCTTAACTTCGATAACCTACCGAACAACCAACTAACCTGTTGACCAGAGTCTCGGTGTCAGTGCCGTCAAAAAAATAGACAAATATGTATTTCTTGTCGTTCGAAATGACGATTTCATCCCAGGGGTCTTGGATGTCGAATACCAGATCCTCGCGTTCAGGCAACACTTCTGTTAGCGCATCGAAAGTGTTATCCACCTCGTCGAAATATTGTGCTTCTCGCTGTTAAAAAGATACATAGCTTACTAAGTATAATCTTCTTTATATATATATATATATATATATATATATATATATATATATATATATATATATGGTACGGATAGCCAGAGGTTGCGGGTTCGAATCCCGGCATGGGTGAAATTTTTAGCCTCTAAATAGGTTTTAAAATATATATATATATATATATATATATATATATATATCACATAACATTTACATACAGGCACATACATTGCTTCTGGCCCTACACTAGAATACCGTGTCGTGGGAACCAGAAACAACGTCATCACAAACATGTAAACATCCAAGACCTGGGGTTTTTTTTTGTTCCCAGCCGGGAATCGAATCGGACCTCTTGCGTGGTAGGCAGATGCGCTACCGCTAGGCCACAGAGGTCGTCACTAATTGTAATAACTACCGTCACTGTTATGATTCTACTGTACGTGTGTATGTCACTTGTAACGGTGCAAACCTCTTTACACCATCTTTATTTCTTTTTCTATCTATCATTTTCAAATATTTAAATTACGTCACTATTTTCGATTTCCCTCATTTTTCATCATTACAACTTTATCCTTCGACCAGATCTGACTATTTCCTTCGTTACCCGTGTTACTACCAAACTTACTACCAGTAGTAACACGGGTAGTTTTTTTCCCCATGTTACTACTGGCTATCGAAGTAGTAACATGGGTAAATTTTTACTTCCCTTGTTACTACTGACTATCAAAGTTGTTACATGGGTAATTTACTTTTTTCCGTCGTTACTACTACTGAGCTACCTACTACTTTTAGAGCTTTAAACAAAAAAAATAAACAAAAATAAGATTAGTTTTGAACCCCGATGTGTTCTAAAAGTACCAGGGGAGCATAAAGTTGTCAGAGGTTTGTTGAACACCCAATGTGTATTTACCTGCTTATCCGTTTTTATCCAGTTTTTCTGTTTTATTAAAAAATAATACTACATATCTACAAATAAAGCAACAATTGATGTCGTTCCAGTTTTTTTTATTATATATGAAAGTTATACAACGTTTCACACTGAACTCCTCCTAAACGGCTGAAGAGATTTTGTATGCTGTTTGGGTGGCGCCCTGGATGCTTTAGATTCACAAATCAGCCCTGCAGATGGCGCTGCGTGCAGGACAACGTGTGTTGGGTCCGCTAGTGGTATTAATAAATTAGGAGCATTCAAGCTTAGATAGGAAGTCAGACCAGGGCCTAGATTCTGCTAATGCATTGTGGTACAATGACCCCTGCACGAACGTGGCGATTTAATTTCAACACAACAATGCAATGCAATCCAATACGCTACAATACAACACAACCCAACACAACACAACGCAACGTAAGTCAGTCTGGCATGCCGTTTGTAAATAAAAACCAAACTACGTATGTACTTTGATCAGCGACAGATTATCTATTCTCTAAGAATTAATTAAAATTATAATCTAAGAATTATATAATAAAATTCAAAGTCCTGACTGACTGACTCACCCATCAAAGCCCAGCCCAAGCCGTTGGACCTAGGAAGCTGATTTTTTTCCACACAGGGTCTATATATAACGTAGGCAAGGAATGCCCCGATTTTTTGAAATTCATCACTAAGGAGGCGAAAAGGGTTGCCAAAATTTGTATGGAGGTATGAAGAATGTTGTCTAATTCTCTTGAAACTTAAAATAGATACTCTTCAACACAATCGATTGAACACGTGTTTCTCCGTTTTTCTAAATTTACCCTTAAGGGAGTGAACAGGGTTGCAAAAAAAGTCCACACAGTGGACAGCGTGCGTACACCGTAGACGATTTACGTCTCCGCGATTCTCCCCGAATTGTCTCAGATTTGTTATTATTGGCAACGAGTTCTCATCGATTCTTGTCTCTACCGTTTCCTACCGCTATAAACTCGCTCATGTTTCTCGGAGGGGTACTTCCACAATAGACGCGACGATAGTATCAAATATTCAAGGATATTATGGGAAAGTACATTATTAAAAGGATTTAAAACACTAATTTACCATCACCCGTACCAGCCCCACGGCACAACTCTTTGCTTCATTGTTCAACATTGTGGGTTACAATATTCGTGGAATTCAACATTCCTAGAATTCAACAATAGTGGAATTCAACATTGGTGTAGGTAATTCAACATTCGAAAAATTCAACATTTTTGGAATTAATCTTAGTGGTTCAGAACAGAAACAAACCATTAATTCGGGCACCAACCTTTTGGAAGAGTTTCTTCATGTTAGGAAAGGCTTCACCTTCCAGGTCGCGGCGGCGGAAGTCCTCGATAGCCAGTTGGAGCTCCACGAAAACCACGAGCAGGCTGCTTCGCCGAAATGCCCCCAGAACAGAGTCCTGAAGGAACCGGCGTCTCGGCACCATTGGATTCGCGGTGGTCTGCGAATTGAGGAGCAACTTTATGCTTAACCTCCTAAGCTGGCGTCCTGTATATAGTAGGTACATTAATATATTTATTTCACACCCTTTAATCATTAAGGAGATGTGAAAAAACTCCAGATCCAATATTTTTTTAAGATATTAACATAAATGTTCATTTTTCGAAATCTACATAATTTTAGAAGATTCGGCGTAATTTTTACATTCAGGGGTTAAGAGTCATTAAAACGCTTAATTACCACGCGTTCCCAAGGCGGATTGGCAATTTCAAGCGCTGAACACCTCAGGCACTCAAGTTTCCCCACGAAGTGTTCCTTCACAGTTAGCGAGTTGTATTGCTACTATAACCATCAATGCTTTACTGTACATAACTTCGAAAAAAGTCTTCGGCACATTACGGTATTAGTGCGAAGCGCTCGCAGCCTAGTGGGACCGAGTGATTGGAATCAATCATTTGGGTTGAGCAACTGCAGGCGCGGTCAGGTGCTGGATGTGTGACTGTCCCATGACTACCGCTGGTCGCATTTTTTCGAGCGCTTCTGTACTTTGCAAGGCACCCTAAGCCGTTGGTGCCCGCTGCCATGTCATAGCAGTCGTTAAGCCATGCCAGAGGCCATCTAGGCGATTGGATAACTTGTGACAGTAAGGCCCGCCACATCCACCGGGTTGGTTTCTCCGTTACTATCGCTCTTCTAACCCGGCCCTGTTTACCAATCGTTTTTTGGAGGAAATCGACTGGGTATACTCACGTTTATTGCTGTATGGGCCTAGAGATAGCACCAACCCAAATTCTTCCCGCGGGTGCCGTAAAAGGCGACTAAGGGACACAAACCGGGGGGTGGGCAGCAGCGCCCCCTGCAGTACAATTCCACCAAACTGCGATCCCCACCCCGCGTGCCCAGCGTGGGGATTATGGGCATTACCCCCCAATGATGGCACAACCTTGCGCTACGGCGCTCATTAGGGGAGGGCTATGTCTGCAGTGGACTAATATAGCCTGAAGATACTCACGTTGGTGACAAAGTTCCTTATTATGACAGGCACGGCGTATGTCGGTTCACTAGGAGTCTGGAAGACGTCACTCGTGAAACACGCACAGCTGGTGGTCAGCAGCGCTATGAGCACCGAAGCCCGCATCCTGCCCAATCGCCAATTCCAGCTGTAAACTACGAGGAAATTTCTTGACATCACAAAGCCTGTGGTCTCGGTTATTATAAGACTTGATTATTATATGAAATTCCACTCAACACAATCACTAACAAGTAGGAAGACTGATATTAAGTAACGTAAATACTTAAGTAACGTTTTGTCACGCCCTTTGCTGAGAAATTCGAAGATACAGCACTACAGTAAAATATCACAACACATCACTAACAAGTAGGTAGATTGATATTTTAAAAACCTATTTAGAGGCTAAAAATTCCACCCATGCCGGGATTCGAACCCGCGACCTCTGGCTATCCGTGCCAGCGCTCTTTCCAACTGAGTCGCTGCCTGTACGTTATACAGAGAATATTGTAAAGAGGTTCGAAATTTCACTGATGCCGGAGAGTCGCCCATTTGCTCAGTTGGAAAGTGCATTAAAAATAATATAAGGAAGACTGATACTTAAGTAACGTAAATAACTTAAATAACGTAAATAACGTAAATAACGTAAATAACGTAAATAACGTAAGTAACGTAAATACTTAAGTGAGGTTTTGTCACGCCCTTTGCTGAGAAATTCGAAGTACAGCAATACAGTTAAATATCTTGACATCACAAAGTCTGTGGTCTCGGGAAAAAACTTATTAATTACAACACATAACACACATATCACACAACACATCACTAACAAGTAGGAAGTCTAATGGCCGGCCGGCCGGTGATGATCGAGAATTTCTGTAAGTAATACTTAAGTAACATTTTGTCACGCCCTTTGCTGAGAAATTCGAGGAGAGCACTACAGTTAAATTGATGTCAACCCTTGCATGTTCCCACTGCTGGGGCACGGGTATCTTCCTCGAAGGAAGGTTAGGCCATACTCCACCACGGGGGCCAAGTCCGGGTTAGTTAAATATTTTGGTTGGTTAAATACTTGAATATTTATTTACTTTGAATTTTAATACATTAGCAAAGGGTATGATAAAAAGTACCAGGAACCGGCGTGCGAGCATGCAACGGCTTATGCACGTTGATGAAGCGGAGGTGATCTGTCAGGATCGTGGCAAGTGGCAGTCCCTGGTCTCTGCTTAACCCTCTGGGATGCAGGTGTGAGGTTATGTATGTATGTATGTATGTATGTATGTATGTATGTATGTATGTATGTATGTATGTATGTATGTATGTATGTATGTATGTATGTATGTATGTATGTATGTATGTATGTATGTATGTATGTATGTATGTATGTATGTATGTATGTATGTATGTATGTATGTATGTATGTATGTATGTATGTATGTATGTATGTATGTATGTATGTATGTATGTATGTATGTATGTATGTATGTATGTATGTATGTATGTATGTATGTATGTATGTATGTATGTATGTATGTATGTATGTATGTATGTATGTATGTATGTATGTATGTATGTATCTGAAATTCGCTAAGTAAATACTTACTTAGAGAAATTCTCAATTCAGAAACTAGACCTCAGTTACGCAATGTCATAGAAAACCATGTATATGGAATAGCGCCCGATGGCGACTGCATAAAAATGGCTGATGTGAAAAAAACTTCCACACATAACAATTGATTTCACTGGTCCCAGACGTCACAAACATGAAAATACACCCAGACTGAGGCCACTTGTACAAATGAACGGCGGCCCCCTGTGGGAATCGAACCCACGACCTCTGCCTTAGTATCCAAGCGCCTTAACGGCTAGACCAATGAGGCAGTCACCAGAACACCTTTAATCACGTTAAATTGTCTAAATCTAACTCTGAGTAGCAATCTCATAGAACTATAACAGCTAGTAAGTGTTTCATTGCACATTTTTTAGACATCGCTAGACCACCCACCCTGTATAATATAAGGAGAAAACAAATTGTGGATTGTATTGACCGAAGCTTGTTTACCTAACTTCTAGCCGCGCCTGTGTTAGCAAACTGAAAGTGGAGGTGTGTCGTTTGGTGCTCAAAAGTGGGTGCAGGAGTATGCTCATTTATTTTAGTAATACTAACCAAGTAGTAACGAGTAATAGTAACACTTTTACCCACAGATTTTTCCTTTGTAACACACGTCAAAAAATAAAAGTATCTGTACGTAGTCTGTGGTGCCCTGTCTGTGCTTACAGACAAAGAGAATCACGGAACATAATTCTGTGAAGAGAATATAACCACTACATTTTACAGAAAGAACGCTCAAAAGGACTAAAGTGCGTTTCACGAAAGAACCTTTGGATTCAGCAAATATAGTCTTTACTACATGGTGATAAGAGTTTCTTGAAAGGAACTTTATTGTGAAACGCACTCAAGTTTCCAGGGTTAATGTGCCAAGACAATAATGTAGTTTGTAAAGTCGGTAGTTTCTCAATGAATTTCAATGATTTTCTTAAAAAAAATCTTTCCCTTTTCAAGGAAGTAGGTAAAGAAATCGTCAATGGTTTTCCTATCTTGGATATTTCAGTTTTGTTGAGGACTTTAGCGTCCATTGTGTAATAAAATTTTTGAAACAATAAACACGGATGTAAAAATCAAGCAGACCCACGGATGTTTTTTTTTTTGACACCCGTGAGCAGACCATCGACCAAGATTAATGAAAAAAAGGTTTTCCGCATTTTATTTTCTTCTTTGTAGGTACCTACTTTTACAATCCAGATAACATGGCCAGTATTTTTGCGGCGTCTATCAACGTTGATATTTTTTATTCAATAAATTAATTATAAACCCCGAAATTCACGAGTAAATATAAAAAAAGCCTTACATTATTATGTAAGACTAATAAAATTAAATTCTTGAATGCCGCGGTTACCTAATAGGTATGCACGTTTTTTTAGCGGATTAAATGGCCGTAACATTTTTTTGGGTTAACTTCGATGTTTGATTTTTTCACAACCTCAAACGGCTATATAATTTTTACAGTTTTATTTTGAACTTGTTGCCTCTAACCGTTTCCGAGGTAAAGGGTTCTGATCAACAACAACAAACTGATCCTATGAGGGTTCCGTTTTTCCTTTTGAGGCACGGAATCATAAAAACAAACTAGTGTATTAGATAGGCTGATTTGGCTATGACTTTAACCCTTAATATGTATGTTTAGTATAAATTTTCATTGTTTTTGGACTTTATTTATTTACAAGTTTAGAGAATCATCAGCTTACAAAATTATGCTAGTAAAAGAAATAAGTTATTAATAATAAATAAGTAATTAATAATGAATATTTTTAAGTTCATGTTCATGATTGATTTATGAATATAATTTTTAACTTCAATTACTAATAAGTAATCAATATAAAATAATTTATATAAAATAAATGGTTTGCCTATTTTAGAACGTTATTAACTTTTGTAATTTTTGCCGAGGGTAGTAAACTAACAGTTAGGTAATGCTTTCTAAAAGACGCCTGCCACCTCAGTCATACGAGACAACGGCACCTGAAAAAGTGCCGATACGTCGGAAAATTGTAAAAAATGTAAATAAACGAGTAAAATCCGTATAAAAATTTTTTTTATTAAAAAATAAGTTATTAAGAGCTAATAACAGATTCTCGCCTATTAGTGGGGCCATTGTAGGTAGCAAGCGCTGAGGCGCTAGGGTTTCCTCACGACGTTTCCCTTCACTGTTAGCGAGTGGTATTGCTACTATAACTTCACAAATGTACGTAACTGAGAAACCAAAGTCATCGGTAGGTACACGCCGGGGTTCGAACTCACGACCTCCCAATTGAGAAGCCGGCATTCTATACCGTTCCGCTACTACCACTCGTGTCAGCGAGTGGTATTTCTACCATAGCTTCACAAATTTACGTAACTAAGAAACCAGTCATTGGTACACGAACGAACGAATTGGTTCGAACTCACGGCCTCCCATTTGAAAGACCGGCGTTCTTACATCGTTATTAGCTAGAAACTTAGTAACACTTGAGCGTTACTATGTTTCTAGCTAGCAGCAACGCAAAACATGTCTGAAGTATGATTGTAACGAAGAACACCGAGCATCAGCCGAGCTCCTGGAGACACCCGAATCGCCAACCAGCGCGTGCATTCCTAATAAAATTGGCGAAACATTCGGCCGCTACCGCCGCCGGCCGGCGCGCTATAACTCCCGATTTATTAATAGAATCGAAACGTTCCCGCGGAGTCGGTCACAGCGTGATCTGCCCGCGCCTCGAGCGGAGCGATGGAACCGCCGCGGTTCCCCGCTGGAGCCCTGGCCACAGTCCGGGCCGCCCCCGGCGCCTCCGCGGTCCTCGCCCTGCCTCAGCCCTCGGGCACGCCTCCGTTCACCTACACCTGGTAAGTCCCGCCGCCCAAAAATCGCCGCTCGTCCGCGAAGTCCCAATGTTTTGACTATTACCTAAACATTTCTCTCCGTGTAAACGTATGACCCGGTTTTTTCTCACGTGAAGCTTTTTTATCGTTAAAAATAATTTCGACTTCCTCATGACGTCGGTGTAACATCACCTTGTAATACAACCCGCGTTGGTTTCTCGTTTAATTCTTTTGACGGAAACATCTGGTGGTAGTTTGACTCTCTCGTCGTTGTATCGAATGTGTGGACTGCAGTAGCTTCTTCCAGATCCAGCAGGCGTTATGCGTGATGATGTACCTGCCATGTCGCGCGGTGACTCCCGTCATAATCCGAGTGGAGAGATTTTTCCCGCAGATGATTTTCGCCTCTAAGTCCCGAGGGGTAAGCCTTGGAATGCCGCAGCAAGCGGTGCCGGCGCCGGGAGTTTGTTGTTTGTTTTCGGTTGTTGATATATAAATACAGCTGGAAAAGGTCGCAGCGCGAGTGTCGCACATTCTCACACATGTGTGCAGTTTCACATGACTTGGATTGAGATCTTGGAATATGCAGTGGTCTAGCAATCACTCCAATCAATTTTTTTTACAAATCACTTTTTGACTGAATTTTGTTACTATATTCCAAACTTTACTGAGCCACATTGTTACATTTTACCCTTTTGATTATTATTATAAATGTGAAAGCTTGTAATGATATTTGTTAGGTACTCTATTACGCAATAACGGCTGAACGGAGTTACATGAAACTTGGCATACAGTTAGACAAAGATCAGGAACGAAACATGGGATACTTAATATCCCGGTAATGAAATCCCGTTAGTAATAATATTAGTTACCTTCAAAGAGGATATAACCACTCGTTACCGTAACCTTTTTCAAGCCAACCTCTAAGATATTTATTTATTGCGTTGCCATGGTAACAAGAATTGCTTAAAGCGGACACCATTCTGTGGCGCACAGGTTAAAAATAAAAACAATATATCCTACACGGATGTCAAAAAAAGAATATCCTATTTAGTCTGTAATAAAAACCACAGATTAAAAAGACAAAATACAAACTGCAGCGGTACCTACCACCGATGTAAAAGAAAGAATGTGGGTGGAAGCGCCGGTAAAGAACGTCCCAGGCGGACATTCTTCGACCAAATGGATTTCGGATGTGCACTATTAAAGGGCAAGATACATTATATCCGAAATCGATGCGCTTGCACAACTACCATTGAATGTTGATGAAGTGATTGTGGCAAGTGGCAGTTCCTTGTCTTTGCCTACCCCTCTAGGATACAGGCGTGAGGTTATTAGAGTATACTAGTACAGTCTATTAGCTTTTAGAATATACCTCGGCTACTATCGGAAAAACCGATTATATTGCAATAAGGTAAGCCTTATTGCAATTCAATACAAAATAAACCTTAGTTTAGTTTGTATTGTTATTTATAACTTTACATAACTTTTCAAGTGACGAAAGGTTTTATACAGAGCAGGAAGTAGTATTACACTCGTGTGCTTTCGGCGAAGACCGAAGCCTACTCTAGACCCGAGGTATATTCTAAAAGCTAACGGACTATAGTGAGGTTTATTCTCTAACTGTTTGCATGTAATTTAGATGCAGTACAGTTATATGTAGAGTCGCTGAAAGTTGCTGTTTCGTGGACACTCTGAATCTGCAATGATCGGAAAACTAAGTATATATTTGTTTTACTTTTATGGCGCTCCTTGCAGTGGCGTAGCTAGGTAACCAAGGGCCTTGGGGCAAATTAAAGAATGGGGTCCAACTGCTATGAAATGAAATGAAAAGGTTTTATTCAAAGTAGCGCAGATACTGCGGCTTAATGAACGTTACAAGTCAAACTAGGTGTCCATTTCAAAATCTGGATCATTTTGGAGAAAAAATGGACAAAAAACTCCAAACTTAGTCTTTTCAAATTCCTTAATTAACAGAATTTACACAGATTCTACAAAACTCGTGAATTTTACATGCTTGAATTCCAGACATCATTGTCATCTAAATAATCCTTAATATTATAGTATAGCTCTTTTGGCACAAAGTGTACTTTACACATTTTTTGAACCGTGCTTCAGTCAAACTTCATATATCTTCAGGGATTTTATTGTAGAAGATATCTTCAGGGATTTTATTGTAGAAGATTATAAAGATAAATATTATAGAAGATTTTATTGCTATGTAAACTTCTTCGTCTTCTTTTCGTGTCAGCGATTCGACCAGTATACTCTGTAAACTATGTAAACTGATTAGGTTTTATGAAATAAAAAATATGAAATATACTTATAAATACTTTGACAAATACAATAAAACGCACATCGATGGATAATAAAACGCACATAATAAATCGCTATCCGTCAAATTGACAACACTGCCAACGTACAGAAAGAATTTTGGGGAATTCCCTAGGCATAACTTTTGAATTTCTCTCAACTGAGTTGTCATGATTAAAGTGGGGTTGCAACCTGTTATATTTATTTTGAAAATGGGAGAAAATTCCAAAAAGGTCAGTTCGATCGAGATTTCTGGTAAGGATTCGAGGGCCCCCTGAGCTTGATGGCCCCGGGGCACTGCCCCGCCTAGCCCCTAGGTAGCTACGCCACTGGCTCCTCGGCTGTTTACTGATCGCGATGGAAGACATCTCATTGCAAGCTATAGGTCTTCTTTTAGAGACAGAGAGGCTGGGTTTAGTCACCACGAGTGCCCACTACAATTGGAGACTTCAAGAGTTTATTATCCTTCAGAATAAGCGAGTGAAAACCAATCAAATGAAGCTGAGGGAAACAAAGCTAGAATACTGTTAATTAAACAAAGGGACTGGAGGAGTATTTCCTTCTTGCTCATACGATGTTGCTATTTATATTGTTTTAGCGAGAGGCAAATAGTTACGCAGTCTCTGTTAATATTAGATTAACCTAGAAGTCCTAAAAACTCACAAATGTTCGAACCAATCCATTGAATTGAATTCAGGATTTATATTGAACATGACTCCAGCGCAATGGTAATAGCAATGGTACCTATAGTAATTCCCACCACATATTTAACCTTGTAATAACTTGGATTTATTTATAAGGTCCAAAATTTTGTAAAATATGTTCCGTAATTCGGTAGCCGATTAAGCTCTACATGCCCACTGCGAAATGCGTTGATATCCCTCAATCGTGTAAAACCTTAGATATGTTTCAGAGTGCTATTAAACTAAGCTGTAGATGAAAATGAAAGTAATAGATAATTTATAAGCACATGGAATGTTATGACGAGGGAAATATTTACTTTAGTTTAAATTATTAATTTGAAGGCGCATACCACACGCCCACCACAAACCCGCGGCTTGGTTGACTCCGCACCTATTGACGAGTCTTTCCTAAGGGCTAGGCCGACTAAGCTGTCAGGATGGCATAGGTGCTGGGCAAGCTTACACCATCTACAAACAATCCAGGCACTGTAGCGTCCGAGGGGTCCCTTCACCCATCTAGTGTGAGTGAGGGTGCCATTGGATGCTGTATAAATTATCTCATTACGTATATGCAACGAGCAGTCAACCCACAAAAAGTACTAGATAATGAAATAAACCACAAAACCATACAATTATCAAAAGTTTTTACATTAAGGCCAGCGCAGACGAGGGACTATGCCCCGGGTACTTTTTTGTCCGTCGATATAGATCTTTTGAGTCCATCATGTTACCGAGGACATCAAGAGACCGGACTAGAAAAAAGTTCGGTGGTTTCTTTCAAAACGCCTTCTCTTTTACAACTTCATGTAACACATCACAAGGTAATCTCAGAATATTTGCTTCCATAGCGTACGCTTCACTCAATTTCCGGGGAACAAATGACCGCACACCGTAGGCGTTGAGTGCGCGGCAAGTACTCGGAGGACATTTTTTACGATTGAGGGACTTTTGTCCCTTGAGGACAAAAGTCGCTCGTCTGAGCAGGCCTTTAGCTATACAATCGATAACTCCTCACAGCCGACCAGGCCACAGGCAATGCATTTACAATTTAATAAGGCCTCTTATAAAAGCCGGTCGATTCCTAGGCCGGTGCCAGGTCAGTATGCTATTATGTAAGCAATACGTACGTAGGAGGTACCAAAAACCCGGTCGGGCTTGTAGAGGTGAAGACCAGGGGGGGGGCTTCAAAATGCATAGTTGTTCAATAGAGTCATATTAGACCGGTAATGGTCGTCTCATTCACACTATCGATAGTCTAGTAACCATTGTGTTACTTTACTCGGCGCCTCGCGCGATTCGATCGTCTCCGCGAGAGATGCTTAGGTATTTAATTTGCGCGGGTCATACCCCTGAAATTACATTGTACTGATATGGCCTTATAGACTACCATATTACGACAAATAACTAACATTGTCGTGCTTATATCATTCTATTGAAAAACTACGTAAGTATTAGACTCTAGGGCCTAGGTATCCTGTACAGAACATCGTAACAGAACCCCTGTAACACAGAGTTTAAACTAACAGGTCACTGAAAACAAAACATGTAATAGTACATTACACAACTAGGGTGGTAATACAAAGAAAGGCCGAGATCGCAGAAGTTTGCGGCCCGAGCTGCAAGCGAGGGACGTAAATATGCGATCGAGAGCTTTCTTTATTACCTCCCGTGTTGTGTACATCTTTTTATGTCTACACTTGGCCAGAAACCGGCTTTTTCAATACGCGCAGCGTGCGGAAAAAGCCACTTTATTGCCAGGTGTGGCATAAATAGTATTACTTAATGACTTACGACGCTCTTACATAGATGAATATTAAACGTGTCGAATTTAATGAACGAAATATCGTTTAATAACGAAACGTGGGGAATTAAGACAATTTCGTTTTATCTAATAAATAATCGCATTGATTTACTGGACTCGGCTGTTCAGTCCACCCGTGACCACGGTAACTGCAACGTCGGGAATAAGGTAATTATTACGTTTTACCTAATAAATAATCGAGCCTGTTGACTGTACTCGCCACTTCAGTCTACCCGTGACAACGGCAGCTGCAACGCTGCCGCAAAGTTGGGAATTAGGGTAATTACGTTTTACCTAATAAATAATTGCGATTATTTTCTGTACTTGCCACATCAGTCTACCCGCGTAAGTAACTAAGTGATGTTGTTCAAGTATTTCTTTACGTTTATTTTTCAGATATTGTCTATATCTATAAATTTATTACACTAGTAGATTAGTTTGTTTTGATCAATCTTTTGTTTTGTAAGCTTCTTTACACCTTACGTGTGTGTATGCTTCGGGTGCAATTCTAGATCTACACTGTTAAACCTATTATGTATGACTAACTGTTTTAAACACCAATATAAAATAAAAACAACAATAATGATTGCATTAACTTTTAAGATACATAAGTTGATGCGTGTATTCCGAAGGGCTAAAACTGCGTTGGCCACTACTTCATTAAAAAGAAATAAAAATTAGAAAACTTAAAATTTTTCACCGATCATGACAAAGCAAATGCGTCGTTATTGAATTATCTGAACAGGCACTACATCTCATTGTTGCTTGGCATGCTCCAACTCTGTGCATAACATTTACAACGATCTATTCCAAGAGATGTTTCAGCGTTTACCTTTTACAAACCAAAAATAAATGCGCGACTATGAAAAGTTCTTTTACTAGCGCCACCTAGGAGCGCGCGGTGGAACTAGCATGAAAATTCACAGCTGAACATACTAAAGACAGGCGTGGGCCACACATACGGGATGAGTGACTAAGTGGGGCGAAAAGGAGGCGGACGTCATTTCACTTTTGTGCACTATGTACTGAAACGGCAGGACATACCCCGTACAAAAGACTATCTACATTATAAAAGACATGCCGGAATCCAGCCGATTCAGATTAAAATAAACTTTAACTTTAACATTTAAAGTCTATTACACAATATACATTTATATTCCTATAGGTATTAGATATGGACACTCACGAAAGGGCTGGTTCAAAGTTGCTCAGCGAGCTATGGGGAGAGCTATGCTTGGAGTTTCTCTGAAGTATAGGATTCGTAACGAATGCATCCGACAGAGAACCAAAGTTATCGACATAGCTCAGAAAATTTGCGAGCTGAAGTGGCAGTGGGCTGGCTATATCTCGCGAAGAACCGACAACCGTTGGAGTAAGCGTGTTCTTGAGTGGTGACCGCGACTCGGCAAACGCAGTGTAGGACGCCCTCCGACCAGCCCTCCTATTACGTAGCACTCCACTCTAACGAGTGAAGCATTTAGACGACTCCTAAGCGTCAAAAAATGTACGCATTTGACAGCCGGAATAGCTTAAAAAAAGTAAAAATCAACGTCACTCAACTCAGTGGATACTTACGTAATAATGCCCCAGGTGGGATGACGATCTGCGAAAAACTGCAGGCAGATAGATGCGGCAAGCTAAAGACAGGGCGCTATGGTGCTCATTAGGGAGGGCTATGTCTAGCAGTGGACTGCATAATATAGCCCGAAGAAGAAGAAGATAGGTATTATATGACTTATCGTAGCATTTGTAAAAATCCCCTTTCATTTTTAAAAGCAAGGTTATCTGTCTATTTTATTTTATCTGTCTCTTCAAAATTCGTGCATTTTTTATTTGTTTTTTCTCCACATGGGTATACTATAATTTATTTCATCCTCGAGTAGATTGTTATATTAACTTATTTATTTATTGCTTTTAGCAATAAGGCCGCCAATTGTACTTTGTATCATTACATGATGTGCTCTGGTGTACAATAAAGAATATTCTTATCTTATCTTATTTATGTTTTTTACAATTATATTGGTAACTGTTTATTTAGGTGTATAGTTATTTAACTAAGAAGTGTATTACTCGCAATATTCATATTTGCACCGACTGTCATTTCCTTCAGAAACTTTCTGTCATAAGGCCGCCATATGTAGTCTTTATCTTTACATGTTTTATAATAATTATGTGGTCTGGTGTACAATAAAGAATATTTTCATCTTATAATTACTTTCTGAAATTTATTCATTGGTTTGAAACATGTAATTTTGTGACTTTTCCGCGTCCCTTCAATGTGGCCGCTGCGAAAACCGACAATCCATTTTCAAGACGTACTCAATACAATGTTTTTATTTTGTATCGAAAACGTTTTACGCATGGAAATTGTTTTGTGTTATACAACTTATTTTACGAGTATGTAACAGATTTCTTGACGAAGACTGATGGAACCTCACGCATGTAGTGGCTCTACTTTATAGTGACATCTAGCGGGGCAGTCTTGCATTATTAAGTCCGAGCCATGTCGGAAAGTTTCACTATTTTGGCACACCAATATATTTATACCTGCCTGTGTTGTGTTTTTGTTGGCATTGGCATGTATTTAGTTGGGTAAACATACTAAGTAGGTACTTATGTACACGTAGGGCATCATAAAGCAAATTTAGTTTTCCCGGTGGCCAGTGTTACAAAATCTCCATGAACTTTGGACAAAGGCGGATTTTACTCGTACACGAAAACGTAAAATGAAAATGAAAATGAAAATGAAAATGAAATATATTTATTATCGGTTCAGAAATTAAAACTTACATTACTTATAACACACAATATGCTAAGAAAAAAAAGCCGTTTTGCCCTGCATGCATCACAAAAATAAAAAGAAAAATACCTTTGTTATATATATCACAGTGATTTCATGCATGTGACTTTCATTCATTGGTGACAAATAATTTATACTTCACTTTACATAAAAGAGAAAAAAAGGCTAAAAGTAATATTTCCCTGTCGACAGCTGATTACTTTAGTTCTAATATGTTTTACAGACATAGTATTACGTACACGACCACTTTAGGGGGAAAATTTAACTCGTGCACGAAAACTTTACGGGGAAAACTTTGAAACAGCATGATAAAAAATGCTCTGAGTAGTCCTGACGCAAAGACGCCATACGCTGTAAGCAATCGGCTACAGGAAAAAGTGCTACTGTAGAACACAAGCCTTCGAGAAAATATGGGCTTATCATTTATTTTCATGAATATTGTAACATAACAGTAAAATTATGCACCCTTACTGTGAACTCAGTAAAAAAAATCTTGTGGCAATATAAATTCGTAGATAGAAGTATTCTGTAATCCATTTTGATGAAATGGACTAGTAATCCTATAGTCCTAAGTCCTACTAATATTATAAACGCGAAAGTTTGTAATTAAGGATGGATGGATGTTTGTTACTCTTACACGTAACAACTACTGAATGGATTTTAATGAAACTCTACGGTAATATAGCTTATACATGTGAATAACTCATAGGCTAAAGTTTAAAAAGATATTGTGTGAATTGTCTAAGATATGACGATAAGTAGGAAAAAAATCTACCCGATAATTCCGCGCAGCCTATATATAAACGTCCCACTGTGGGGCACAGGCTTTCTCTCAGAAAGATAGTATGGGCTTAGTCACCGCGCGTGCCCACCGCGGATTAGCTGATTTTTTTTGATCATCATCAAAGGTCTTCAACCTTTTTCCCTGGCTTGTCACCAGAGTCTATTCCAATTTCAACTTCAGCAACTGCTTACTTACTTATACTTACTATACATAATTAATACAACTGCTCTTGAGAAAGTTACAATAATCTTGAGTAAAATATGATAGCTGCTCGCTCGCTTCTAGCGTTCTACAATGGTTGAAAGATTTATTTATAAGTATGGCCGTGGTTATAACGTTGCATATGTACAGTCTCAGGAAGGGGTAGAATTGTACTCGTATGACGAGACCTTAATTGATAATAACCCTTGGTATGCCCCCACTCAGACGTCTCAGAAGTCCCGTGCCTCTTCCTGCATCGCAGGAAAGTTAGGCCATTCAAACCATACTAATTAATATTACATAGGTACATGGCACGTACATGGAAAACGTACCAATTATGACTAATAGTAAAATAAATATTCGTACCTACATGGAAAAGGTACTAATCGTTTATAATGAGCCTTGAGAATGTTCTTAGAGCATAATCGTGCTGAATTAATTGAACAAAGATATAATTTGTCATTAGATCTCGTCATTACGTGCTCCGCAACGATGCTCCTTAAGCCGTTTGTGCCAGCTGTCATGTAATGGCAGCCAAGTGTCCTTAGGCGGCTTGAAAACTTCTGACGGCAAGACCAGCCACTAGTCTTGCAAGCTTCCATTAATCCGGATTTGGCCCCCGTGGTGGAGTATGGCCTATACCTGAAGGTATAGGCCTGATGAATCAGGGAAGAGACCCGTGCCCTTCGGTGGGGACATAATTGGTTGATGATGATGATACGTCAGCCATATTCTAGATTACATTTTGCATTCACGATTTGCCACTCTACCAATGACAAAATAACAATAAATAACACAAAAATAAAATAATTTTACCCTGCAAATTATCTGTTTGCCCGTTTTATACTTTATACGGTTCCCTACGGTTTTGAAATAAAGCACAGTGTTTTGTAGTCATGTACTTATGTCATGTATTATTATTAAGTATAAGAACCCTTTAAGAAAAAACTCTATAACGGCGCCCCTATCTTATTAAACTAGCGCTGCTTCGTGCGTCTGTAGCGTCGCACTAGCCAAAACGTCACTGGCGCCCCAAGGTGGGCGCACTACGTGCTACAGGGGCGCCGTTATAGAGTTTTTTCTAGCTATAGGTACGCTCCCAGGGGCGCTGGAATCGACCTTAGCACAACAGCGTCTGCGCAGTACTTCTGGACGCCAGCGTCCATGGTAGCATCTAGTTATGACGACCTCTTTGACGACCTCTGTGGCGTAGCGGTAGCGCGTCTGCCTACCATGCAAGAGGTCCCGGGTTCGAATCCCGGCTGGAAACAAAAAAAAAAGTACAGGTCTTGGATGTTTACATGTTTGTGATGTCGTTGTTTCTGGTTCCCACGACACAGGGTATCCTAGTGTGGGGCCAGAAGAAATGTATGTGCCTGTATGTAAATGTTATGTTAAATGTTATGTTATGTTATAGTTAGTGAAAACGCTCTAGTGCCCGTCTTATGTCAGTTACATAAGACGGGCACTACAGCGTTTTCACTAGCAAGTCGCTTCCATGGGCGCTTGCGTCGGCCTGAGCCCACGCACCGTCTGCGCAGGACTTCTGTCAGTTAAATAAGACGGGCAGTATTTTCAATAGTTTTCAATAGCTTGCTATTGGAGACACTACTGCCCGTAGCGTAGCGCCCGAGCGTCTTGACGCTCCCGTGGGCGATGGTGTTAGTCTCAGCGCACGCAGCGCCTGCGCTGTACTTCTGTCAGTTGCATAAGACGGGCACTAGAATGTTTTTACTAGCAAGGCGGTTCCACGAGCGCTGACGTCGGCCTGAGAAGACGCAGGGTCTGCGCAGTGCTTCTGTCAGTTGCATAAGACGGGCACTATAGCGTTTTCGCTAGCGAGACGCTCCCATGGGCGCAGGCGTCGGCGTTCAAAAATAAAACGCAGCTCAGTACGCGCCTACGCGCCGCGGAAGCCGAACCGAGATGACCGACCATGGGGAGCAACTGTTGTAAAGGGGACGCTGCAGGTAGACCCATCAGGTCTACATCCTCCATATACTCCAGGTACCTCAAATGGTTGGCTCTGACCCTCGCGACGGAAGTGCAAGGCGTGCCTTGGGTGCTGCGACCGCTTATCTCGTTTACGTAGGTCCCGTGACGTGTGATTTGGACTGGTCTAGTTTAGTGGTGTTATCATCTTTTTTTTTGTAATAGATTAGTGTTAGATTTTTTTTGTGCTTTGTGTTTTTTTTATTGTTATTTGTGTGCGGATGAGGTGGCGGCCAATTGCGTGGCGTTGCGTAAGATTTCTGGTTCACGATGCGACTGCCCAATAGTTTTTGTGATTGATATTGGGTAATAATTTTGTTGAGATGTTTTGCGATGGTACGAGCTTGCGCGGCAATTTTCTCTCAACCTATTGATGAAACTATCTCTATTTCTGTACCTTTCCTAGAGATAACTAGGGATATCTATTAAAATATGTTAGGCTTCTTTTGGGTGTAAAGAAAATACATCTAATATATAAAATTATCGTGTCACAGTGTTTATTATCGAACTTCTACGAAACGGCATTACTGATTTGTTGTTTTTTTTTGTGTATATTTGGGAGAACTGACGGTAATTAATATAGGTAGGTCGTAGGGTAATTAATATTACAAAACAAGGTTTGCCCGGTCAGCTGCTAAAAATATCTAGGGTTATGCAAAAAGTGAACAATATATCTCTCATCAATCTGTCATCTCTCTAATAGTAATAAATAACTATGTTAAGATCCTGAGTCGATAAAAACCTACAATTTCGGCAAAAATACACCTCGTCGTATGTTCTTGACTGATATTTTTTAAATATTTACTATTATTTTTAAAGTAAATATTCGTAGACACTAAAACTCGTGTCAGTGATTTCGAAATTAAGTACATAATAATAGACTTGAGTTACTGCGATTTATAAAGTTCAGTCTCTGCAAAAATGAATTTAAAGATATGATTTTTCTTATTGATTACGCTTGATAGCTTCAAATATCTTTTTAAAATATCATGACCATCCGCCGGCCTGAAAAATTAAAAAAGATATTTCATATCGATTTTTCAACTGTGGTTTTTTAACCCATTCACTGAGGAAACACTGAATTATATTAATTTATTAGTGATCATAACCGTAGGTACAATAGAAGGATGTTTAAAACAAGTTTAAGTCTCACACTATGGGCCCTAGTCAGAACATTGTGTAGGTCAGAAGAAATTACTTATTTTAAATCACTCATATTGAAAAAATATAAAATCCTCTTCGTAACTAATCATGGCCGCCACACAGAACAAAATTCCCATGCAGATCCAAAAATGTTTATACACCTCAAAATAAATAAATTACTCACACAACACAATGACATGTCCCGGCCCCAACCCTGTATACCCTGCGCTGTGTTAACCAGAGAAACATAATATAAAAAACATGGATATAAACCCAGATTGAGACCTTGTTTACAAATGTATGGCGGCTCTAATGGCAATCGAACCCATGATCCGGCATAGTACTGTAACGCCCTACTTATTGAAACGTTTATTTAGCATAATAATATCTTTTAATAATTATCACGTTTTAACGAAACAGGGTCTCGACACGACCGACACCTAAACAGAACGTAACGATTTCCTTTACAATAATTCAAACTTGACTAAAACGGCTCCGCCTCCTATTATAAAGCATCGTTACAGTACTCAGATATGATAGGCTGATTGGATCAGAGACTTATTTTACTATCAAATATTGTTTTCGCGATTTTGTAGTTTTCCCCACTGTAAAAGCTATTTGAGCTATTGAGGAGTAGCTTACGACTAAATAGATTTTGTGAGACACCCTGTATAACATTTAAAACGTCCCTAGGCGTCCAAATTCCAAGGTTGGCTTTAGGCCAAAGTGCCTTTTGGCAATTAATCATTCTTACTTTACGGCCTACTCAATTTTTATATTTGCTATAAATTTAAGGGTATCCATCATCGAAAGTTGTTAAAATAAACCTATTCTGCGTAATGTTTCTCCGACCTCGTAGTCTTTATCAATTGAAGTTCTTTGTGGTGATATTTCTTCGTTTTCCCCCATTATTTTTGATGTCAAATTTGTTCATGTTTCTTTACGAAATTTTAGGAAAACACCTCATTCTAATGTACAAAAACATAATTAAAATCATTGCTTATATAATTTCATGTTCATATATTTCATCATTGTTATTTTTTTTCGCTTGAAAACAAATAAATATTTTCTAATCTATTCTAATATACTAGCTTTTTGATCTTCACACCCTTTTTTTTTGTTTCTATCCACATGGGCTTCGACTTAGCGGTGGTAGCGGAGCGGTGTAGAACGCCGGCTTCTCAATCGCGAGGTCGTGGGTTCGAACCCCGGCATGTACCAATGACTTTGTTTTCTAAGTTATGTACATTTGTGAAATTATAGTAGCAATACAGCTCGCTGACGGTGAAGGATCGTAGGATGACGGTGAAGAAACATCGTAAGGAAACCCAAGTGTCTGAGGTGTTAGCGTACCTCAGCGCTTGCCACGTACAATGGCCCAACTATGAGGCTAAGTGCGGAAATCTCAGGTCTAACTAACTAACTATGGGCTGTGACTTTTTGTTTGTGTCAACAAAAGCATTAGGTACTTATTCAGTGACGCTTCTGTAGACAAAGAATTATGAAACCACAATGGTGACACTAAATAGTGACTAGCTGCGAAACCCTCTACGCTCGAATAGAACTTGCGCTTAACACATTTTTAGCCTCAAGGTAAAAAATACTCTGAACCATCTAAAAATACCTACGTAGGTATTTAAAAACAACCATTGTCCAAAACAAATATTGGACCTACAGATGGAACAGTAGGTTTTTAGATTTCCTACTTTGAAAACTTTATTGCGAATTAAGAAAGTAATGTTTTTGTTCTATATATAGGACGCCAGGCTTATTAGGTGAAAATAATTTAGTTCGTGACGGTTGAAAGATTTGTTTTGCTTATACATTACTGCACTGTTTATTTTGTTTCGACTTCAGATTTCGAAATTTGTTGTGACTTTTATTACTGCGATATTTATTTTGTTCTGACTCAAGGAATTCGGGTCAGTGGGCGACCTAGCGCCGCCGATGGAAAAAACGTATCATTTTTAACAATGTAAAACGTGAACTTTATAAATCTCCAGAATGGTCATAGTTATTTTTGGAACAGACATCCTAAATTAAATTATGTAGGCTTGATGTGCCTCAATATTTAAAGTTTCTACTCAGCGGGCACGAGTGATGATTAAGCCCAAAATCTCTATTTGAGAGAAGGACTGTGCCCTGCAATGGATTGTATATAAGCTGCATTAATATTATTATTGTATTTACAGTTGGCAGTGCCGTCTCTTTGGGCATTTTAGCAATAATTCTGAGCTTACCAAATATTCTGAAACATTTTCGTAAGTACTACAAATTAGTGATACTTTAGTGATTTAAATCTGCATTAACGTACTTGATTTTTGGCAGATGAGTCCGACCACGTTTTGCGAGTCGGACTCGCCCACCGAGGGTTCAATACAAATTTGTAGTTACTTGCATATTATAAATAGTTCAGGTATCGAGTCTCGCAGTTTTTTCCGAGCTTAACTCGAACTCCAACAACTATTTTATGTGTAATTTAATTGCAAATATAGTTTTCAGATTGTTGTGTGTATTTATAGTAAAAGGCGATTTTACCTGCCAAATGTTTTATCTATCAACATTTGCCGTACCTATCAACGGAATGTACCCTATAAATTTTCATTCCAATGAGTATTCAATTTAAGATTTTGGCGGCCTGAACTGTCTTTTTTAAATTCAGAGCTAAGATAAGAACATCCTTTATTGTACACCAGGAAACAAAACATAAAATTAGAGCCGCTTGCACAAGCTCGAAATTGTTGTTTTAAATCGATTTAAACCGGATTCTTAATACAAAAACTATCAGATTTGTACTAAACATAGATTCAAGAGCGTATTGTGAAGCAGTGCTTAAAAGTTAAAATTTTTCACTGTTTCAAGGAAGGTACTGTCTGCTCAGAGCTTTTATTTTCAGATTGTTACCTCCTGCGCTCCCAAGATAAACAGCCTTGACAGACATTCGGATGGAAGAACAACAAAGTGAAAGCATGACTACAGTCATAATATAAGGGTTCTGTTTTTTGAGGTACGCTACCCTAAAAACCTTTAAGTAAATGTAAAAGCGACCGGGAGTGGGCAGCAGCGCCCCCTGCAGTACAATTCCAGCGAACTGCGATCCCAGCAGCGTGGGGATTATGGGCATTACCCCCTAAGATAGCACAACGTGGCGCTCTTTAGGGGAGGGCTATGTCCAGTAGTGGACTAGTATAGCCTTACGACGAAGTAAAAGTAAAAGTACTTAGAAACCTACCCCAGCCCTATTTATGTAGAACATCTTCATCATAATCGTCCAGGGAACATCGGTGTCAGTTCCCTGCTGGACATATGCCTCTCTCAAGACACGTCACTGTGTCCTACCTTCGGCTCTTCTCTTCCAGTGACCGGCCACCGCGAATGTCGTCGCTCCATCTGGGCCTCGATTCTGTTTGTGAATTATAGTACCATGACAGATACATCGTCGGTTCATGTGGGGTGTTTGTTACTATTTACGCCCAGAAGGTTCAATGTTTGTGCGCGCGTAGACTTGAGGCAGTAACGAAATTAATTCACCAAGTTCATGCAGTTGTCACTATACCACAACGCATTAGCAGAATCTAGGCACAGGTCACAGGGCGTCCTTCTTCTGCGGCCCTTTAACTCTTAGGGGAGCATGAGGCTTCAACCACAGATTTCCACTTCTGACGGTGGTTCGCGGCAGCTTCCAATTCAGGCCAGCTAGTGCCGATCGACTTGGCCTCTTGGTCTATTGATCTTTTCCAGGTGTCCTACGCTGTGTTATATAGAACGCCTACTCAAATTGTTCGTACAGTAATAAACAACACACCACGTGACATTGTGAGTCGTCCCTAAAATAAGTGACTGTCGTCCGTCTATAGAGCATTCCATCACATTGACAGTACACATTGACACAGATGCGACGCAATATTAAATTCACGCCCTCGTCTGAGTGCATTTGTACAGTCGGCTGCAGTTATTCGCATCGAACCCAACGGACTTGCCTTCAGACGTCTAAGACAAACCCACACAGATGGGACGAGAGGCGGGGGCGCTGAAAGAAAAAGTCGTTCATGCCGGGACTCGAACCCGCTTCCTCCGGCCATTCGCGCCAGCGCTCTTTCCAACGGAGCTAATCGCCTCACCGGCATCAGTGAAATTTTGATCCTCTCTTTACAATATACGTACAGGCAGCTACATCCCGCGGAAGTAATTTGCAGAACTTGAAGCCCCTTTTTGGCCTCTAAATAGGTTTTTAAAATTGTCCTTAGCACGGGTTAGGGCATTAAAAAAAAAAGAATATAAGTCATGCAATCACTTTCATACAGAATGTACTAAAGCGACGGGACGAGCTCGAGGCCTAGCGGAACCGAGAGATTGGAATCCGAGCTGGCGTCCCCTATTATTAATAGTTCTTAAAAAAAACCACCAGTCTCCAAACAAGGACACGACTAACATGGAACCAAGGGTTTTTGTACAAATGTAGGCCTTCAGTGGGAATTAAACTCTCTAACGAGGCAGTAAAATAGAATAGGGTTCTGTAATTAGAGGTTAAGTTATGCGGATTCTAAAAGAGGGCGTTTTATATAAATATTGACTTCATGGATAAACTAATTACTTTATCAACCCATTATGCCCCCACCGAGGGGCACGGGTTTATCCCCTGAGGAAGGTTTAAGCCAAACTCGACCACGGAGGCCAAGTCCGGATTGGTGGAGGCTTGCAAGACTAGTGGACTGGTCTTACTGTCAGAAGTTTTCAAGCCGCCCTAAGGCCTCTGAAATAGCGTAACGACTGCCATTTATCGGCGGTTTAGGTCACTATAGGCGATTTAGGTCAAGTGAAAATCGCTCCCATACCGGGCTACAAGAGTTAGCGCAGTTATGCCGGCAGACTGTACCTATCGTCACACCTCTGGCTTGGCTCCAGGTGCTACTGAGAACCTTGCGCAAGGTGGCCCGAGTACAGATGTGCTTATGCACATCGGGCGTCAGGCGTCAATGGCCATTGTGATAGGTTTGGGCCTAAATTAACCTTACACGAACTTATGGATTTTGAGCTGCTCGGCTACCGGGCTGCGTAAAGCCACTATCTGTGTACTATTCAACACCTATAAGTTTTGACATCACATAGATATTGTTTTAAAAACCTATTTAAAAATAGTATAATAGATATTGTTTCTCATTTTTCGAAAAATATGGGGACCCAATTTGTTCTTACTCACCGCTAATTGTCCATTCTTTGGAAGAAGAGCTAAATTATGTTCGCTTTCAACATCGTTTCGTTTCTAAGATATAGCGCTGAGTCTCAACATGATTTTTTAATCTAAAACATCACCTAAATAAACAAACCTATATAGACTTTATTAGCTACAGATGTGACATCACACTAATATCACAATATCACATCACATTTTATATCACATCACACTAATATTTTAAGGCGAAAGCTTGTGAATGTGTATGTTTGTTACTTGTAAAAACCTATTTAGAGGATAAAAATTCCACCCATGCCCGGATTCGAACCCTAGACCTCTGGCTATCCGTGCCAGCGCTCTTCCAACTGAGCTAATGGGCGACTCACCGGCATCAGTGGAATTTCGAAACTCTTTACAATACTCTCTGTATTACGTACAGGCAGCGATATCTGGCTGACATCTGGCCATTAGCTCAGTTGGAAGAGCGCTGGCACGGATAGCCAGAGGTCGCGGGTTCGAATCCGGGCTTGGGTGGAATTTTTAGCATCTAAATAGGTTTTTACAATTGTCCTTAGCACGGGTTTGTGCATTAAAAATAATATAATCATGTGGGTACAGCGATATCATTCCGATGTAAAACCTAACTGCAAAGTAGGTACTCGGGGCTGCAAGTGATGCAAATTACTTTAGCCAGATATCACTGCCTGTAAGTAAGACAGAGAGTATTATAAAGAGGTTCGAAATTTCACTTATGCCGGTGAGTCGCCCATTAGCTCAGTTGGAAGAGCGCTGGCACGGATAGCCAGAGGTCGCAGGTTCGAATCCGGGCATGGGTAGAATTTTTATCCTCTAAATAGGTGTTTACAATTTTTTTGTTAGTGCATTAAAAATAATATAATCATGTTTGTTACTTCTTCACGTCCAAACAGTTGGAGTGATTTCAATAAAATTTGGTATGGAGTTAGCTGACACCCTGTGTCAACACATAAGCTACGTTTTACTGCGCAAAAATATCTTCTTCCCATGAGAAAATCAATTGTGTTCCCTAATAAACCGCGGGTAACACCGCGGGGCACAGCTAGTTATACATAAGCTTAAGTTATATTTAAACTTAAGTTATATATAAACTTAACGCATTTTGTTTCATTGCAAGTAGGCTCAGCGCTGTCGCGTAAAATACGTTGTCTTTTCAAAATAATCTTCAAAAAATCGAAGAAAAGTGGAACGGGCTGGAAGAAAAACCATACCGCGCTAAAAACAAAATTTGTTTGACCTGTTACCCTAGTACGCAAGCAATATAGGAGGTTGGCGTAAGGCTAGCGAGTAACCATGGCGATTCAGATTTTAGCGAATTTAGGCCCACTTAGGCAGGCCCTCCACCTCTGACGACCTGGTACGGGGAGTCGCTGGATGCGGGCGGCACAAGGCCATGAGGCTTGCAAAACCATGAGGGAGGCCTATGTCCCGCCCTGGTGTCACCTCGGGAAAGACTGGGGTAGAAATAAGAATTTGAGATACATACAATATTTACAAAATTTTTTTTACAAAAAGAAGTGGGTTGTGGGAAATAAGTAGGTTCGTGCCCTACACCAGTTAGTTTGGTTCAGTTCACGCTGCCGATAGGTACTCCCCTAGGCTGGATGCGATGACGCGCCGTGTCGCCTCGATAGCGGCGTAGAAGGCCGGCGCCGATTCCTCCGGGAAGCACACCAGGCCTAGGCCAAAAGCGGGGGCAAAGGGTCGCAGACAAGAAAATATTAGTCTTGTAAAAAATATTGATTAAAAAATGGCCGCTAGGGCGGTTGGAGACTGGCGGCGTAACAGAGCGCACAACCAACTCCTTCCGTGGTCAAATTTCCATGAGCTGCGAGAGCCGAGATGAGTGAGTGAAAAAATATTGAATGAGTGTATTGAATGAGTGATTGCCACAGATAATCACTCATTCAAAGAGAGCTGAAAATAGTGGCCAAGAACGAGTAAAAGAAGAAATAAAATTAAAATAATAATTTTATGAAACGAAAAACGTGAAGTTGGAAAAAAGAAAAATATAAATTTTAGTAGCGTATTTCCTTAAAAATAAATAACGCTACACTGGGCGTTAAATGGCTGATGATGATGATGATGATGATGAGGGCCACGTGCGCTTACTCTTTTTGACAGCACTACTCTATTTATCCAAGGATAAGCTCTATCTAGTGGCATAGTCCAAAAACATCTAGTACCCTGATCTGCCCTGAGCTGTCCATGGATAAATTATACCTATGAATGACTGCCCTATCAATCAGCTATTTATTTGTTTATCCCAAGGTACGTAATTAGGTATTCTCTTTCTTATACAGTGGATTGGCTAAGGTCACCTTTGGTCAAGGAAGGTGGCTTCAAAACACTCGAAAATATACGTTTCAAATCAAAGATTAGAATATATTCAACTAGAGGTGCCCCGCGGTGTTACCCGCGGTTTATCGATATTCCCATGGGAATAAGATATTTTCCCGCAGTAAATTTTAATTTTATTAATTTTATTAAAATTGTTATAGCCATTTAGACGTGAAGAAGTAACAAATATACACGCTCCCAAACTTTCGCCTTTATGCCAGCCATCTTCTACTTTTGTATCGTTATCAACCCTTGTATGTCCCCACTGCTGGGGCACGGGTCTCTTCCTGCATCGCTGGAAGGTTAGGCCATACTCCACCACGGGGGCCAAGTCCGGGTTGGTGGAGGATTGTAAGACAGTGGCGGGCCTTACTGTCAGAAGTCATCAAGCCGCCCATAAGGCCTCTGACATGGCTTAACGACTGCCATTATATGACAGCCGGCACCAACGGCTTAACGTGCCTTGCGAAGCACGGAAGCGCTCGGAAAAATGCCACTAGCGGTAGTCACGGGACGCTCACCCATCCTGTTCCTGACCGCGCCTGTTGTTGCTTAACCAAGTAATTGATTGCAATCACTCGGTTCGCCTAGTCCACGAGCGCTTTTGTATAGTATTTCCTAATGATTCGCGATACTCCTACATAGTTATATATTAAACATTAATTATTTATTAGGTTTATTTATTAGGTAAAACGTAATTACCTAATTTCCCGACATTTTTGCAAAAACTCAAGAGACGTTTCCACACGCGACTTCTTTTTACGTAGATATCATAGATGACGAATTTTGTTTACATTGTCCGGCCCGTAGCGGAAACCACGTATCATTAAGAAATTCTATTCGTCAAAATTCAGCAAAAATGTCAGGAAATAAGGTAATTATGTTTTACTTTTCTATATTCAAACCGATATAAATTTATAAAGTTTTGACCTGACATGTCTAGCGAATGCCACTCAAAGCAGAGCACTCGTAGTTAAACAGAAAACTACAGTTTAATTCACTACCATTGTTTCTAATTTACTGAATAAGTACACGAGTTGCCTTTGTGATCTCGGGTGTCCCATTGTCTTACGACGCCTGCTTGAACCGCGCAGTTCATTCAAACTAGATTCCTAGCCACCAGTAGAGAGTTATGCTACACTAGGTACCTAGTATTAATAACACTCAGGTCTAACTAAGCCCGTTATACACTTTTTCTATACAAATATTTAATTGACCGCTCACGCAGCTATAATATATATTTCTATGACGTCGCCAACTTATACCTAATTTGTAAACTTATAGTAATGTATATTATTGCATATTATGGTAATTGGCCGACCATCAATGAAGACAAAAATATATTACTAGCTGACCCAGCGAACTTCGTACCGCCTAACAGTCGATTCTTTAATTTTTTTTATTTTTCTCTCCGTAAGAACCATCCTCGTACTTCAAGGAATATTCTAAAAATGAATTAGTGAAATCGGTTCAGCTGCTCTCGAGATTTGCGCTTACCAACAGATACCATGAGAAGATACCACCATGTGTGGTAGCTTACTATAATATATTTTATAGCACGGCATGCGATTGCAACCCTGTACGGATCGCTTCCTGCATTGCAGGAAGGTTAGGCCTTACTCCACCACGGGGGCCAAGTCCGGGTTGGTGGAGGTTTGTAAGACAGTGCCGGGCCTTACTGTTAGAAGTTATCAAGCCCCCCGTAAGGCCTCTGACATGGCTTAACGACTGCCATTACATGACAGCCGGCACCCACTGCTTAACGTGCCTTGCGAAGCACGGAAGCGCTCGGAAAAATGTCACTAGCGGTAGTAACGGGACGGTCATCCATCCCGCACCTTTTGTTGCTAAACTCGATTGATTGATTGCAATCACTCGGTTCGACTAGGCCATGAGCACTAGCACGGCATATTAATATTATATTATGGCTACGCGATACGTAGCTAGCAGTGGCGTGACTATTGAGTGACATGTCGGGGTCCCTGACCACAGGTCAGCTAGCTTAGAAGTAACCTAACATTTTAACATTGATTCATAGCCTTTGCGTCCGGACGATTTCAACAGTGCTTACGAGTTTGACACTATTTTGAGTGACTAAAAAGTCACTCAAAATAGTGTCAATGACGACCTCTGTGGCGTTACCGTAGCGCATCTGCCTACCATGCAAGAGGTCCCGGGTTCGAGTCCCGGCTGTAGACAAAAAAAACCCCAGGTCTTGGATGTTTACATGTTTGTGATGTCGTCGTTTTTGGTTCCCACGACACAGGGTATCCTAGTGTGGGGCCAGAAGCAATGTATGTGCCTGTATGTAAATGTTATGTTATATTGTTAAACCTAGTATCAGCCATTAGGGTTTGGTTGGGCCTAGTTCTAGCCGGAATGATACCAGCTAAACCTAGTTCTACCCGAAAAGAATCGGCTAATACTAGATTTAACCAAGAGACAATGGCTTCACCGAGTTCTAACCGGCTAAAACTAGGAGTAGCCGCGCTTCCGATTCTAGCCGTAACATACATATGTTTTTTGTAAATGACGCGGGTCCTCGGTGTGCCCGCAAGTGGGTTTGCGTCGGGAAAACAAATTAAACACGAGAAGCGCTCGTGGCCTAGGCGAACCGTATGATTAGAATCAATCACTTGGTTAAGCAACAACAGGCGCGGTCAGGTACAGGATGAGTGAGCGTCCCGTGACTACCGCTAGTTGCATTTTTCCGAGCGCTTTCGTGCTTCGCAAGGCACGTTAAGCCGTTGGTGTCAGCTGTCATATAATGGCATTCGTAAGCCATGTCAGAGGCCTTATGGCGGCTTGATAACTTCTGACAGTAAGGCCCGTCACTGTCTTGCAATCCACATGGTGGAGTATGGCCTAACTTTCCTGCAATGCAGAAAGAGACCCGTGCCCCAGCAGTGGGGGCATACAAGGGTTGATAACGATAACGAAATTAAACACTAAAATGCATATTCACCCCACGGCTGTCTTTACAAATCTGACAAGCAAAGCAAAAAACTCAAAAACGTTAAACTAAATTCAAATTTCAAAAAATCATAAAATAAAATACATAAAATCCTCTGTGGAGAGCCGCCACATAATTGTGTACCCGAAATAAACATTTACTTCACAAAAAAACATTTTGTTGGATCCACATTCATTAGACGCTGCATGCATGCTCGCTGGTATCTTGCCATCGCTTTATATAAAACTATTTATATACTATTTTGATTTTTAATGCACTAACCCGTGCTAAGGACAATTTTAAAAACCTATTTAGAGGCTAAAAATTCCACCCATGCCGGGGTTCGAACCCGCGACCTCTGGCTATCCGTGCCAGCACTCTTCCAATTGAGCTAATGGGCGACTCACCGGCATCAGTGAAATTTCGAACCTTTTTACACTATTATCTGTATTACGTACAGACCTGTACATAATACAGAGAATAGTGTAAAGAGGTTCGAAATTTCACTGATGCCGGTGAGTCGCCCATGGGTGGAATTTTTAGCCTCTAAATAGGTTTTTAAAACTATTTATATGTTTACCGGTCCATAATATGTCAGCCATCGCAACATTCCGTTCTCAATTCACTACATCCTCTATAAGTCCACGAAAGTGGTGGGTCGTTGAAGCTTTTTTCGTCAACGAAACGAGACTGTTGACGTTCGTTCATCAACTAGTCGATTAACTAGTTAAATTCTTCAACTAGTTCACGCATAAACTCCTTAGCGTGTAACTAGAGTAAACGACGTTAATTCAGTTATTAACTAAATGAAATGTGGCGGCGGTGACCGGTGTCCTACAGTCCATACTATGTCGGAACGGTGCATTTACTTAAGTGTTTAAGATAAGATAACATAAGAATATTCTTTATTGTACACCAGGAAAAAACAAACGAAAAATAATTACAAAGTTACAGTACAATTGGCGGTCTTATTGCTTAGAGCAATTTCTTCCAGGCAACCCACGATGGAGAGTTGCTGAAAAGTGAGACGGGTTGTTTAGTTTAGATATGCAAAACATACCTACATTTATCTACAGTATCATCAGTTATTATTCAAATTCAAACAGTTTATTTGGTGTAATATGTCATACTGCTTTACACGCTCTAAGTATTCTCCTTAAACATGCTTAACAGTATAGTATTTTCTAAGGTTAACACGAGCAGTAGACATAATTAAAACTGTTTTTATACGGATTTATGCTCGTTTATTACATTTTTACAATTTTCCAACGTTTCGGCACTTTTTCAGGTGCCGTGGTCCCGGATGACCAGTCCAGTCCAGTCATCCATCCAGTGGACCAGTCGTCCGGGACCACGGCACCTGAAAAAGTGCCGAAACGTTGGAAAATTGTACAAATGTAATAAACGAGCATAAATCCGTATAAAAACAGCTTTAATTATACTTAACAGTGTAAAACATGTAAACATAGTTAACAGTGTAAAAAACATTTGATGCAAGGTACATATTTTGCAAAGGTGCACAATATTATTTTTAGCTTATAGTTAGTCATTAAGAACTGTCCATGTTTATGTAAGCTGCAAGTTTCCCAAAAAGAAATAAATAAATAATAAATAAATACACACAAAAACGCGTAAATTATACAAATGCGTATACCCAAGTAGGCAGCCGAGAGAGGGGGCGCCCAAGGACCACCTGGAAAAGATCAATAGACCAAGAGGCCAAGTCGATCGGCACTAGCTGGCCTGAATTGGAAGCTGCCGCGAACCACCGTCAGAAGTGGAAATCTGTGGTTGAGGACCTATGCTCCTCTAGGAGTTAAAGAGCCGAAGAAGAAGATCATCAGTTATTACTGTACTATATCGTAGCGCGCTTTAGGCAGTAACAACGCAATCATGTATTTAGCGTGCCGTAGAAATTGTTAACGAAATCTCGAGAATAAACGATGTTTTGTATTAAACGGATATGTTTAACCGTCCAAAAAACCGAGACTTTCTTTTAGCCGTTTACGAATTCAACTAGTTGATCAGATGATGACAAACCGTTGTCATCATCTGATCAACTAGTTGAACCAGATAAATTAACATAATATGAGCACAACAGAAATAAAAGAAACAAAAGAAAGGAAAGACATAGGCTTAGCCTGTGGTGTGTCTAAAGGCCTGCGCAGACGAGGGACTATCTTATGACAATATTAATATTTACTAAATGATAATGATAATATTTATTTCCAAACAACAGGTCCTAGAGCTGTTAACAAGTACACTGCAAAGTGCTTAATAACTAACATGCAAAAAGGATAAGAAATTAAACATTAACAATTGGTTGGTCTGGTGTCATTGATGATGGTAGTTTATAAATTTGAGTAAGTAAAAAGTAACAGCAGGAGATGAGTTCCTACCCTCCGTACTAGTAAAAACTGTGTTACGGCAGAGTAGTTGCTCTTCCCAATAGACTAAAATACAATGACACTTAAAAGTACAGATCGCGTTTGTAAAGCAGGTTCAGTTGATACTGGTTCTTATGATCAACTGGTTATTCCTGCACAGTATATGGAAAAAACTTAGAAACTATTTATTCATACTGAAAGTAATTAGGTAGGGTTCACTTTAAATATAAATATTATTACATAGTATAGATCTCTTATAAATTGTATCGAATAACGCACACGAAGGACTAAAAGTACCCCGTACAAAAAGTCTCTCAAGCTAACGAGGACATCAAGAGACCAGAGTGGACAAAAGCACGGTGTTTTCTTTTAAAATGCCTTTTCTTTTTCAACTTCATGTAAATTACAACACAATTTAATCTCAGAATATTTACTTCCCCAGCGTACACTTCACTCAATTTCCGGGCAACAAATGACAGTACTCCGTAGGTGTTGAGTCCGCGACAAGTACTCGGAGGACTTTTATACGATTCAGAGACTTTTGTCCCCAAGGGACAAAGGTCCCTCGTCTGTGCAGGCCTTTAATTGCCACAAAAGGCAGCTGACTCGGTGTTGTGCTGAGGGAGTTGATGAGTTGATCTGAACGAAGCGTTGATTACACGTCAACGGTTGATTTGACTATATAGGTAATTCGCTGGTTTAACGCCCATCGCTTCGCTAGTTCACGACGTTTCCTAATCAAACTGTACAGTGTGGTTCAAATTCAACAAATTGAGTTCTTACTAAACAGATTACAAGAGGTTGTTTGTTAGTAATAATATCAAACATCCACGTCCGGACTGCAGGCTATAGGACTACCGCTTTGGCAGATTAACCTAGTCCCGAAATACCAGACGGGTCATAAAACGTTGCTTCGAGCAGTTACATCACTGTAAGATGCATCAGAACGATGGGAGCTCAGTATTCATGCTGGTTCCACTGGTCAGACGCCTAATGGGCCCACACTTTCTGCACAACGCTGACACAGATGCCCTTTGTTACAACTTTGACACACCACATGATGAACGCTCTGAGTTTGCCCTCTATCATGTACCTATTTATGTGAATTGTTCTTGTTTTCTAAGTATGTACCTATGAGTGGTATTTCTTTCCTGTGATATTTTAATTTGTTCCAATAAACGTCTTTCTTTCTTTCCTATCTTTCTTAATGGCATTATATTACGTAAACTCGCGCGTATCCCGAAGGTGTGAGCCGAGACCCGGGTTTTCCACTTGACATGCCGCCCGACAAATGAAAAAATAGAATAGAACAGGATAGACGTTTATTAGCTTTCTTATTGTACATGAGGTTTTAAATTAGTTTCGATATCAACCCTTGTATGTCCACACTGCTGGGGCACGGGTCTCTTCCTGCATCGCAGTTAGGTTAGGCCATACTCCACCACGGGGGCCAAGACCGGGTTGGTGGAGAATTGTAAGACAGTGGCGGGCCTTACTGTCAGAAGTTATCAAGCCGTCCATGATGCCTTTGACATGGCTTAATGACTGCCATTAATGCCAGCCGGCACCAACGGCTTAACGTGCCCTGCGAAGCACGGAAGCGCTCGGAAAAAATGCCACTTGAGGTTGTCACTGGACCTGACCGCGCCTGTCTGGGTCCTAAATTCGTTTAGGTAAATGGAAACAAACAATAACTCTGCTAGGGCCCGGCTAATTTAAGATTATAAACATTATAACCTAAATTCTTACCTATTGGATGCTACTGGCTAGCCTAAATTTATTTATAACTAGCTGACCCAGCGAACTTCGTACCGCCTAACAGTTGATTCTTTATTTTTTTTTATTTTTCGTAAGAACCATCCTCGTACTGCAAGGAATATTCTAAATAAAGAATTACCGAAATCGGTTCAACTGCTCTCAAGATTTGCGCTTACCAACACATTCAACGATTCATTTTTATATTATAGATATAACATAACATAATAATAATAATATCATTTACATACAGGCACATACATTGCTTCTGGCCCTACCCTAGGATACCTTGTGTCGTAAGAAGCAGGAACAATGACATCACAAACATGTAAACATCCAAGGCATGGGATTTTTTATCCCCAGCCGGGGATCGAACCCGGGACTCTTGACTCTTGCGTGGTAGGCAGATGCGCTACCGCTGCGCCAAAGAGGTCGTCGTATATACTTCTTGCTTATTCGCAACTGGCATGCGTGTATTCAAGAAATAGTGAATGTAGTTGAAGCGGAAGAGGCCAAATCAAAAACTCAAATAGAAGCTTTTGAAAGTAGCACAAAAACTGCGATTTAATGAACTTTACAAGTTAAACAAGGTACGTGTGCATTTAAAAATCTAGATCATTTCGGAAAAAATTGGATTAACTCCAAATTTATTATTTTTCTTCACTCCTTTAGTCCTTAATTAACAGAGTTTCATTATTATTATAAAACCTATACATTGAACTGGATTTTAATCCGAAAAACTTTATTACCTATCTAAATAATCCTTTACCAATGACTTTTCTTTCAAGGTTATCTATCTACTTTTGTAAAATTATAGTACCTAGCTCGCTAAAGGTAAAGGAAAACTACTTAAGGAAACCTGAGTCTCCGAAGTTCGAATACCTCCGCGCTTGAGATTGCCCATCGGCGGTGGGCACGCGTGGTAATTAAGCCCATCACTCTCTCCCTCTCTCTCTGAGAGAAGGCCTGTGCCCTGCAGTAGAACGTTTAAAGGCTGAATAAAAAAAATCATATCACTCTGTAATGTGTATGCACTGCTCTAGATGCGTATGTGTGTGTGGTACCGCTGAGATGCGTCGTTTTCCTTTATCTGTAGAATTGAAATGTGGCGTAAATCGACGCAGGGAGTTTTGATGGCTTTGGCCGGCTGTCAGATTTTGAAAAAGTTCTCGGAAATCATTAGGAGTGGGTCGTTGTCCGATTTTTCGACGGCGAAACGCAACCGTTTTTTCTGGAACGAAAACAGGTCCTCGAAACGGTCCTCGTTCGCAACTGGTTTCATTGTATGCGAACGAGCAAGGCGCAGAGGACGGTCAAACGAGTGCGAACGAGACGAAATCACGAAACATCGGAAATAATAAGTTGTTTTACACGATATTCGACTGTATACTCATAGACATAAAGATTACTTTATTGTATCACAGACCAAAACGAACGGAACGAGCAAGGAGCCGACGACGACTTCGCAATGATCTCATTAAGTTCCAGGCTCTATTAATATAGCACTAAAGGACATATCCGCGTCAAACAATCTAAGGACTGGTCTCGCGACGAATAAACGCTGGCACTGCTTTAGAGTCGCTGGCACTGCTTTAGAATGAAACGTAAAACGGTCCCATCGTCGCGGAACACAAAACGGTCTTATAAAACGGTTCGTCTTTGCAACGATCACTCTTAGAAATCATCCATTTGGTTTATGTGAAGGATTATGGAATGGAATGAAATGCCTCGAGTTCTTAGGTTTTACATCGGAATGATATCGCTGTACCTACATGGGGCTGCAAGTGATGCAAATTACTTCAGCCAGATGTTGCTGCCTGTACGTAATACAGAGAGTATTGTAAAGAGGTTCGAAATTTCACTGATGCCGTTAAGTCGCCCAGTTAGCTCAGTTGGGAGAGCGCTGGCACGGTTAGCCAGAAGTCGCGGGTTCGAGTGCCGGCATAGGTGGATTTTTTAGCCTTTAAATAGGTTTTTAAAATTGTCCTTGACACGGGTTAGTGCATTAAAAAGAATATAATAACGTTTCCCGTTGTCAACCGCTTAGTTGAAGACCACACTAAAAAATTAAGGCTTAAGTCTTGAGGGTTTTGAACACACAATGACGCGCTCGATTCTTCATTGAATTACAAAAATGCTATGAATTCTGGCATTTAGTTATAACAACCCAGCTGCCGGATAGCGCTGAGCAACATTCAGATGGTTATTAGGTCACCAACCCACCTCCGAAATAGCATCAAAGCGATTTGTTATCGCTGTAGCAGCGGAAGCTAGAAGCTTCCTAGTGAGTCGATTATACATGGTGTGAAAAAATCACTTTGTCTTCCTCGGTCCTTTAACTCCTAGGGGAGCATAGGGCCTCATCCACAAAATTCCATTACAGGCTTAGCCTAATGCGATATGTATGCTATTTCGTTATCAACCCTCTGTATGTCCTCACTGCTGGGGCAAGGAGCTCTACTCCACCACGGGGGCCAAGTCCGGGTTATTGGAGGATTGTAAGACAGTGGCGGGCCTTACTGTCAGAAATTATCAAGCCGCCCATAAGGCCTCTGACATGGCTTAGCGACTGCCATTATATGACAGCCGGCACCAACGGCTTAGCGTGCCTTGCGAAGCACGGAAGCGCTCGGAAAAATGCCATTAGCGGTAGTCACGGGACGCTCACCCATTCTGTACCTGACCGTGCCTGTTGTTGCTTAACCAAGTGATTGATTCCAATTACCTACTCGGTTCGCCTAGCCCACCGCTGTACGCTATTTATACTAATTTAATGCTTATTTTAGTATTAGTTTATATTCATTATTAGAATATTTTCGGGGCTTAATCGCGTAGTAATTTATTGCTATTTTACCTAGATGTTTCGACGACGTTACAGTCATCGTGGTCACGAGAAGACTGATGACTGGTGCTCGTTCGCATCTTCGGCTGATAAGGTTTCAGACTAGTCTAGTCTGACTAGTTTGAAACCTTATCAGCAATAAATTACTGCGAGATTAAGCCCCGAAAATATTGTAATAATGAGTTCAAGTCGCGAAAGTTTACCATTGTGTTAGTTTATATTCATTTGTAATTTATACGCTGTCAAACAAAGTATTAATTAAAAAAAAACAAACTAATTTTCCAAACTAATAAGTGAATTGGAATAACCATTTTTTTTTATTTTAACCTTTTTGACTGAAACTTATACTAATACTTCTATCTTATCTATCTTTTTGATTCAAACTTATAACGGTGGTTCGCGGCAGCCTCCAATTCAGGAACAGCTGCATTATTTATACTAGCTGGTGCCCGCGACTTCGTCTGTGCATGATTAGTATTTCGAATAGCTTTTATCAGCGTTGCGTAGAAAAGAACAAAGTCGCATTTGAAAAATATAATACCCTAAAAATATTGAGATGTTACAGTCGCACTATGATGACGTAACAATATTGCCAACATAACAAATACGGTAACTGAGCACTGCGGAACCCTAATCACACGCCTATAGGTATCTGCTACAGTACGCTCCTATAAACTATCCTATTTAACGATTTTTTAAAACATTTCCATCATACATTACATATGTCTAACTCTAGCTGTTTTGGCAGCGCGCGTCAGAATAGCTCGCAGATGGTAGATTTTTTCTAACTTACTTGACACTTATCGTCATATTTTGGACAATTCACACAATATGTATTGTAACCTATGTATATCCTGATGTGTAAGCTATATTATTGTAAAGTTTCAATAAAATTCATTCGGTAGTTTTTACGTAAAAGAGTAACAAACATCCATCCATACTTACAAACTTTCGCATTTATGAGATTAGTAGGATTTATTTTGCCAAGCAAAAAAACGCATTACAAAATCCATACATTCACAGAAAGCCTCGTCATTTATAATGCTACGACAAAAAAAATGACATTGTTAACAATAGTAAGCTTATACCTACTCAATCTCTCTTTCTCCTCTCTCTCTCTACTCTCTCTCTTTCTCTGGGAGAGGGCACGTGCCCTGAAGTAGGGCTTTTTCTGAGGCCCTCTGCGAACTATGTTTCGCGTCCGTGCGTCAGGACTATTCAGGTCAGTTTCAGCACTGAACTCGTATATGCTCAGTATGGTAAATCTGATACAAGATGCGGCAAAATCCTTCCCATTGTGGTGTTGTAAAGCGTTTTATCTTCTATCTATATATATAAAATTGAAAGTCCTGACTGACTGACTCACTCATCAACGCCCAGCCCAAGCTGTTGAACCTAGGAAGCTGAAGTTTTGCGCAGAAGGTCTATATATAATGTAGGCAAAGTATAAGACTGGATTTTTGGAAATTCAACCCCTAAGGGGGCGGAGGGATGCCAAAGTTCGTATGGGAGGTATAAAGAATGTTGTCTAATTTTCTTGAAACTTAAAATTAATACTCTTCAACACAATTGATTGAACACGTATTTCGCCGTTTTTTTTAATTTAACCATTAAAGGAGCGAACGGGGTTGCTTTATTTAAAATGTGTTCTATTTATTTTATTTATAATGTAAACAGAAAACTTGATAAAAACAGAATAAGCAGGTAAGCAGGCAAGGTTGGCACCGTTACACCATATGCCTTCAAAATGGTGGTATGGTCGAAAAACTTTTCTCGGGGAAAAATTTTGAATGAACTGTTTCAAATCTCCAAAGTTTCAAATCTCAGCATCGAATGTACGATGGGTTTGGCGTTGCGAATCCGGGTTCAACCGCAGTGTCCCATGATTTGTGGGCGACGACCTTGCATCATTGCGAATTGACTGGCCCCGTCCTACCGTCTAAAAATAATTGCCGACCAGAGTTGCGAGACACCCAATGTCGCAGCCAAAATAGTAACCTAATTGTTTTTCAGACTAGCTCTACTTTGCTAGTCTATAATAATCAATACGTATAATCAACTATACGTATTGATTATTATAGACTATTCTATGGAATCAGGCGTTGCTTTGCGGAAATCCATAAAAAGTGAATATTACTTTGCTAAATTCCACCATTCCAATTCCACCACCATTTGACCAAAATCACAAGGTCACTGAAAAAGTAGAAGGGGGGGGGGGGCGGTGCATTAACTAACCGAATGGTGCTTGTGGGATTTTTGGCGGAATTTAGCAAAGTAATTTTCACTTTTGCTGGTGCCCGCGACTTCGTCTGCGCAGGATTAAGATTTCGTGTAGCTTATATTGTAGCACTATTTTGGCAATAATGGCTTCCACATAAGATATGGGCATTGCCCCGAAAAAAAATCTCTTTTTATATTGCTTTTAGAGAAAATAGGCAGTTCATTTAGAGAGTTTCGGCTAGATATTTCGATATGGGCTGCTCTAATTAATTTTTAAAGCGAAAAAAGAGATCCAAAGTCACGGAAGTTTTACAGTACGGGATCCTGCGGGATCTCATTGAGGTTATCTCCCATCGCAAGCGCAATTGCAGTAGCACTGTTTTGGGGACTAGGTGTCTAAATCTAAAGACTCGACGCTTTCTACACGAAAGAAGAAGAAAACATACCTCACCGCTTACTACAAACAAACAATCAATTACGTTAAGTACTAAGTGCGGAAACGCTGAAACGGTTCAAAAAATGTGTACACTTTGTGCCAAAAGGGCTACTGTTAAGGCTTGCATGAACGGGAACTACTTTGGTTGCTGGAAATGCTGCTAAATCAAAAATAAAGTGTCAACGAGACAGACTTTTGAGAAAAGAACTGGTTTTTGTAAAGACTCCCAATTGAATTCGATTTACTTATTATATTTTATTTGCTAATTAAAGCCAAAGTAGGAAATTCTCGCATTTTATTATAATCAAAAAGGCCTGCCACCTTCACAGCTACTATAACATAAGGAATTATTTAGATGACAATGATGTCTGGAATTAAAGCCAGTACAATGCATGAGTTCTATGTTTTACAATAATTATGTAAACTCGGTTAATTAAGGACTTTGAAAAGACTAAGTTAGGAGTTTTTTATCAATTCTTTCTCCGAAATTGATGTAGATTTTGAAATTAACACCTTGTTTGAATTGTAACGTTCATTAAGCCGCAGTTTCTGCGCTACTTTGATAATTCAAACCTCTTTATTTAATTTCGAAATCCTAGTGTTAGACTCTAGGCTCAGGATTCCCTTCCCACGCTTGTAACGGTATTATTTTCAAAACATAACTGCGAAGCTTTGTGTTGACATTAGTGGACGCTTCGGTAGTCCACGTCGTCGCCGCGACCGGAAAATAACTCCTCATACATCTAAGAGAGAAATAAACTCACGCCTGTTACCCGGTAGTGCAAACCGGTGTGCGTGGACCCACACATGCAAGGGCAATGAAATAAGCGTTTGACAAGTTTCTGAAAAGCAACTCAGATTTTTCGTTGGTGCGTAGTAAGTGCTTAAAAAGTGAGAGTTTTTAAGACATTCGTGTATTTTTGTTGAAAACCATTAAAAATATATTTTCGATTCATTTACTTATGTACATGCAACACGTCCCGACTATATTCTTCATGCAATCCACTCAATCCAAAGGTTGACTGGAAGAGATCGCTCTTAGCGATAAGACCGCCAATTGTATAACATTACTTAGATTTAAGAATCATGGTTGTAATATTTTTCTGGTTTTACAATAAAGTGTTCTCTATCTATCTATCTAAAATTCATTTTTAAAATAATCCGCCATTTTGAACGCTTTTGAGCAATATGGCGACGCACAGGAATCAGTGACGTCACTGGTCGGCTAACAAACAGATGTCAAGGCAACTCCCGGGTTCTCGATTCGCTCGGTTCGATATTTACTGACCTGTGACGTCATTATATTCGATTAATTCTAGTCGTTCTCGATGAAATTGCTACGGATACAAAATTATCGATTATTATCCGGTTTTAATTTGCAGAAATGATCAATTTTAGTTAAAATGCCTTAAATCCGTTTTAAAACTCATAATTGATACAAGTTAGATAGACCTGAGATTTACGGACATTGTATTTATTTTTATATTGGGGAACACTTAATCATCGCATAAAAAGAAGGAAAAACATTTCGAGCAACCGCTTTTTATTTCATCAAGAGATTACTTAATCTTAAGATTAGTTCCCAATTAGGTAATGGAAACTTAGCGGCGTTTTCGTGCAACTCAGCATTAGCCTCATAGTTGGACTATTTGTACGTAGCAAGCGCTGAGGTACGTTAACACTTCAGACACTAGGGTTTCCTTACGATATTTTCCTTCACAATTAACGAGGGGTATTGCTACTATAATTTCACGAATGTACATAACTTCGAAAACAAAGTCATTGGTACATGCCGGGGTTCGAACCCAGGACCTCCCGATTGAGAAGCCGGGCGTTCTACCGCTCCGCTACCACATCTCTGCGGCTTAGGACTTTGCTCAAACGCGACACAAAGTGGACCTTGTCCTTTGCAGTTACCACGGGAGCGCTACTTAAGCTCATGTAAGGCGATAGGGCATTGTTAGCGCATCGCTCCGCTGCACCTTAATGCATCTTTTATGTCTGAACACGAAGAACGGGGTCTTAGGAATGCATTTACTACGTAACTGCTCCAGAAGGTGGTACATGGTAGCTCAGTGGGTAGAGCAATGCACTCGCAAGCGAGAACTCCAGGTTCGAAACCCAGTGCGGGCATGACTTTGACCAATGACTTTGTTTAATTTTAAAGTTACGTACATTTGCGAATTTGTAGTCGCAATCGTAGTTTTTTTTTGTTTCTTTGATGTGTCTCGTTGGTACAATAAATGTCTTCCTCTCTTTCTTTTCTTTCTTTCAATACCAAACGCTAACCGTGAAGGAAAACAACGTGAGGAAACCCACGGCTTAGTTGGCTCCGCGTATTGACTAGTCTTTCCTGCGGGCTACACCGACTAAGCTGTCAGGATGGTATAGGTGCTGGGCAAGAGTACACCATCTGAAAAACCATGTCCCAGGCACTACAGCATCCGAGTGGCCCCTTTACCTATCTAGTGTGAGTGAAGAAGCCATTGGACGCTGTATAAATCATCTCATTATGTAAATACAAAGGCCAGAAGCTTCAGAAGGAATCACCCTCTCGGTAGCATAACTATTATTGGGGCGACTGCGTGAGTCTTTTCAAGAAGCGATATAATAAAGGCTAATATTACAAAGGCGAAAGTTTGTGAGTGTGTATGTTTGTTACTTGTAAAAACCTATTTAGAGGCTAAAAATTCCACCCATGCCGGGATTCGAACCCGCGGCCTCTGGCTATCCGTGCCAGTGCTTTTTCCAACTGAGCTAATGGGTGACTCACCGGCATCAGTGAAATTTCGAACCTCTTTACAATATTCTCTGTATTACATGCCAATTTTCCTTAGCACGGGTTAGTGCATTAAAAAGAATATAACCATAAGAGCAATTTAAATGGCATCGATGGCAACCCTTTGTATTTTCCCACGGCTGGGGCACGGGTCTCTTCCTGCATCGCAGGAAGGTTAGGCCATACTCCAGTCTGGGCCAAGTCCAGTTTGGTGGAGAATTGTAAAACAGTGGCGGGTCTTACTTTCAGAAGTTATCAAGCCGCCCATAAGCCCTCTGACATAGCTTAGTCACTGCCATCGCATGACAGCCGGCACCAACAGATTAACGTGCCTTGCAAAGCACGGTAGGGCTCGGAAATGCAATGACGCTCTCACCGCAGCGATTAGGGCTGTATCACACGGAGTTGGTCGCTGACGTCAGTACGATGCCAAGTCAGTGCTGACCTCATACAGACCACTTGTCATTTACACGTTACTAAGTGATTTCAGTTACTAAGTGATTTCAGATAGTAAGCAAACGTCAAGAAATAAAGGCTTATATTATTTAAGTGATTTCAGTGTCGCGTAGTACTGACTTGTTTACTGACCTCCACTAACTCTATGTAAGCGGAAGAAGTCAGTTCCCCGCGGCGGCACTGCCATCAGAGTCTGACCCTGTGTGATTCAGTCATTAGCCATTGTAAAGGAGGGAAGTTTGCACAGGCTCGATTAATTTTTCGCTTTACTAAATCTGTTTGGATATGATACATATAATATTTTCACATACGTATATCTTATTTTGTATGTTTATGTATATATGTGTGTATATATGTGTGTACATGTATATATATAAATGACATATCATTTACTCACCTCTTTAAGCTCTGCACGCCGCTCACACTGGGTACCGGCAGAATACCAGCGCTAGAGTTTTCCTCTTAAACTCTCAGCACATGCTGAGTCGGAACCCGTTTGCATTTGCCACACACACGTTGAAACATTTTCAGCATTCGTCCCTATCTCACCAATAGGTTGTAACGGTGCAAACCTCTTCACACCATTTTTATTTCTTTTTCCATCTATCATTTTCAAATATTTAAATTATGTACGTCACACATTCTTCGATTTCACTCATTTTTCACTACTACTACTTTACCCTTTGACCAGATCTGACTTTTTACCTGCTTCTTCGTTTTTTATCCAGTTTTCTGTTTTAAAGTTACTATAAATCTTCAAATAAAATCACACCTGAAGTCGTTCCAGAGTTTATTTATTAATTATAAAAGTTATAAAACGTTACACTGGCGCCCAACGATAATAACGAAAACCAACGTCACCCCACGGCTTGATACGCCGAGGCGACAAAGCCCACCCACCGCGACTACGCTGCGAGTGCGAAGGCAAATAAGAGTACGATTACCACGAGTATACGTGTGCACAATCGTCGAACTGCTGCTGCTGTTTCATACCCACGACCTCATACATCACAGACGCATCCCTTGGAGCTCCCCAGCCTTGCTCAAGGGTTCTGTCGGACTTCTCCGCCGCCCCCAACTTTACCCACAAACCTCTTCCAGTTCTGAAGACCTGCAAGATTTTTTTTTTGTTAAGTGTTGTTAAGTGTTTTATAAATAAAATATTAAATTAATTTTAAAGTGCGACTTGACTTCTGGACCACAAGGTAATTCATCATAACTACTCATTGACCATTCTTCACTAACTAGATTCACCCATAGTAACAAATTTTTTCGGCCCTAATAAAAGTCCTATTCTATCTATCTGCACCCCACCTAACCGAAACATACCACAGTTAGTATACACCAACAGTATACAATCAATAACTTCTACACGCATTTATCAGACAGTTACACAACCACAGGCTGCTCACTAGCAGTTCCATAGACCTCGGTAACCTGGAATTTATAATTCCAGGTGGGACTGGTTACTAACTTACGTTGCCTCAGGAGAGTATCCTGGGTAATTACACGTAGACAGCCTAGCTTTACCCTCTAGGTCTTCGAGGCCGACTCGAAGGTAAGGCGAAACTGCACTCATACAGTCTATTGATAACAATATTATATTATTAAAATTTAAATTATAATTATTTACAAAATCTTTGCAAACCAAATTTCTAGACGTCAGTAATTCTGACACCATTCATTGTCATAAAATTTTTCAAGATTCAAAACAAAACCTCCACAGGTTAAACCTATAAGGAACTCTTTGGCAATAAAATAAAAACTTCACCCTCACCCCATCCTTACCTCATTACTAAAATAATTTCTTAGTAACCTCTTTTCTTATAATCCGTATTCTTTTTAAATATTTTAACTGTCAACTTGTACAAAACCTACCAATGCCACCTTTTTATAGTTCTAATTTTCTGTATATATAATCACCACATTACCTTTTCGGACACATCGTCATACTATTTGTCTATTTATTTATTAACTATTTTTTTATTTATTATTTATACACTTACACCACTATCCTCCAGGACATTTACTAACCATTTTTTTTAGAACATCCAAACATTCAATCAGGTGCGGCGACAACACGTTAAATAAGCCTAGGTCAACTAATTTATTTATCAATCGCGTTATCTAATTAAACGCGTTACGGTGTTTACCCCACCATAGCTCTTGAGAGCACTACTACGACGGATTCTACCCCGTCGGGTACTATGTACCCAATATTATAAATATTGTTAAAATGTAAATAACTTTCATAGAGCGGATTGTGACTCAATAAATAAGCCTTACCACTACCGAATACCAGCGGGTGGTAACTGGCTAAATAAGCCTATTACTAATTTAGGCCAGTTTCTGGATAAATCTAATTAATAAAAATAGATTTTGTCTATAATGAGCGAACGTCTTCACCTTTACTGTAGTTGAAGACAATGACAGATGATGCATGCTAGGGATGAGTGGTAGATGATGAATGGAAGTGGAACTGCCTAGTGTAAATATTCATATCATATATCACCTCAGATATCAGTAGATATCACCCCACACCTTCTAAATTTTTTTTCATCGCCCATCTTTTATATTTTATTTTATTTTAATATTTAAGAATAACTAAATTTATTTACTTACCATCCCACATCCCCGACCTTCATCGACCTTACTTTGGATTCTCGACTTTAAATTTTAAATTAAATAATTTTACTTGACAATTTTTTTATAAAAAAAAATTTTTTTTTAATATATTTTTTTAAATAAGTAAATATATTTAAAAAAATTTTTTTTTACCGGTTGCCCCCGGGTAGTGTAACGGTGCAAACCTCTTCACACCATTTTTATTTCTTTTTCCATCTATCATTTTCAAATATTTAAATTATGTACGTCACACATTCTTCGATTTCACTCATTTTTCACTACTACTACTTTACCCTTTGACCAGATCTGACTTTTTACCTGCTTATCCGTTTTTTATCCAGTTTTCTGTTTTAAAGTTACTATAAATCTTCAAATAAAATCACACCTGAAGTCGTTCCAGAGTTTATTTATTAATTATAAAAGTTATAAAACGTTACAAGGTACTTACTGTACCGCACAACTGAGTTATGTTTGTATCACTATTCTGTATGTTTACGTTTTGTCAATGTCAACTCTGTACTGTTAATTTGTGATGTAATATGTGATGATATATATATTTATACATGTGTGTGTCTTATGGAAATAAATCTTTTATCTATCTTATCTATCTATCTAAGTTCAAGTCGTAAAAATAGGTCAATGCCATGTTCGTGAAAAAAGCGGTGTTTATTGCGTTGTCGCGTATTTTAGTCGTCAAAGTGTTGTGCAATATAGAAATAATGGGTTTCACCCTTAGGCTCATAGTTGAGTCGTTGTACGTAGCAAGTGCTGAAGTACGTTAACACTTCAGCCACTAGAGTGATGTTTTACTTCACCATCGGCGAGTGGTCCCCTGACTTAGAAAACAAAGTCATTGATACAGCCGGGGTTCGAACCCATGAACTTCCGATTGAGAAACCGGCGTTGGACACCTTTCCGCTGCCATATTATTTGCATTTAGTATTCATTATTAGTACTAGCGTTAATTACATATTTATTAGAGAGTGTCGTGTAAATTATATTGTTAATTTGTTAAATGAATATAAGGGAATTTACAGTGCGTGGAATGTTCATGTGAAACTTGAGTTATATTAAATGCAATAATAGTAGTTTATGCCACACCTGGCAATAAAGTGGCTTTTTCCGCACGCTGCGCGTACGGAAAAAGCCGCTTTCTGGCCAAGTGTAGACATAAAAAGATGTACACAACACGGGAGGTAATAAAGAAAGCTCTCGATCGCATATTTACGTCCCTCGCTTGCAGCTCGGGCCGCAAACTTCTGCGATCTCGGCCTTTCTTTGTATTACCACCCTAGTTGTGTAATGTACTATTATGATACAGTTGCATGGTAAGGGTTTTTATAACACTTCTGTGTTTTCTAAAAATGAGCCGTAGGCTAGTTGTTTTTATAGTATCACACGAGTGTTATAAGACCAAGTTATGTACAGTATCATACACTACTTTATCTACTCTCATACTAAAATACATAAAATAATATTAAAGAGAACCAAACTTTGTTTAAATATTGCAAAGTATTTTGAAATTTAAATTGTTGGCGCCAAGTCGCAAACATCTATTGTGCATGCGTGTTGCGTCGCCGCGGACTCGTTCATTGAAACCTTTTTATTAAAAGTACAGGTTCAACCTTCTTGGTCCAGCTGGAGGGTGTATCGTTATGATTAAAAAGTTATTTTATGATACAGGTGTCCATACATGACCTGTATCGTAATAAAACTTTTTATTTTTGGCCTATGCGTAATGTTTCATCATAAATGTTTTGTTTTCAGTCTTATAATCTTTGTATTAGAGTATCAGAGTAGATAAACTACTATATTTGTTATATGATTGTTTTACTTCATTGTTATAAAATATGTGGGAATATTTAGTGTCTGGAATGTTTATGTGAAACTTGAGTTATATTAAATGCTTAAGACATTAAGTTCACCGCATTGTAAAATTATTTAATAAGTACAATAAAGGTATTAATAATAATATTCGACTCATCAACACAATTTTTTTATTGAGTTCGTTTCTAAAAATATCAGATGTTTTATACATTCACTAGAACAACGAGCTGGTTAAAGATTAGCATAAATAAATTAGAATAAAAATAAAATATTATTTATTATAATATTTCAGGATTTAAAAAAGGGTAAGGACCCCGTACTAGGTAAAGACCTGTATTACGGAAAGTCCTCTTTCGATTACCACTGTGGAAAAGACAATTTCTTAAAATAGTAGTACACAGTTCGACATTACTTTTCAGCAAAAGCTTAAAAATAACTGAGAAGTTAATATAAAACTTCTCAGTACAATAATGTACTCTGTGTATAAAACTAAGCATATCAGGAGACTTCCATGGAGCTATTCAGAAATATTTTTACAAGGATTTTTTTCACATTGCAGGGCGAGTCCCGAAATTCGTAATGAAATATGATCGTACCGTGTTGGCCGTCAGTCGGTAGTTTGTAAGAGACGATCCTTTAGACAGATCTAACAACTTCGCACAAACTCATAACTTATGGGTTATGAGTTTGTGCGAAGTTGTGGAATGGAATCTATAGCAACATTCATATTTAATTTGTATTGTGGCAACACTATGTTTTTTTCCTTCTTGCCTTCGACAATATAACAGATGCACACGCATATTTGTCTTTTATTTTAATTAATGCAGAAAAACAGACCCTACAAGCCAGTGATCTCTTTAGTGCATCCACACTATCTTTTGTTGTTCTACAAAAAATACTACAAAATACAATGGATATTGTTATATTTTTTTAGGAAAGTAGTTAATTTTGGGAGCCTAGGCCATATATTTCCATTTGGGACGACTTAATAAATTTATAATAAACAAGAATCTATGTAAGTCCACGAAACTGGAAGCACTTACTTGCATGGAAATACGCCATTGAAAAATCCAAATCATTGCAAACGTAGCTGACCTTTTTGGTTTTTTTTTTCGAGAATACCTAGATCTCAACATCATAGCCACAGATCATAGCATTCTTTTCTTCAATAATGTGATTTTTATTTATCATTCACGAGTGAAATAACGTATCAACGTCGATTAAAAGTCATCTACTTATTCACAAATATGCACGAAAGTGTATATTAAATGTAGTGTATAGTAGATATTAATTTATGATTATGGTTTCAAAATCTTAAACGCACTTTTGTAATGCCATATCATTTGTAACTATTGTCGATATTGACATTACTATCACTAGAGACCAGATTCTATTGGACAAAAAGACGATTCATATTCAAACCGACCACCATTCCCCAGGAGCCGCGCCGATGCCTCGCTGGACACGCGGTTCACCACCTCAGAAGACGCTGGGGCCGTCCGGTTGACCGTCTCGGCCGCCCGGACGGACGACACTGGCGTCTACACGCTGCTGGTGAGTGTGCACCCTTATTGCTCATGTACGGTCGACAACAGAAGGATGTTGTAGACTTTTAGTCCGGATCTACTTACGGGTGTTGTTATATCGGAAGAGTCCGACCAGGTTTCGCTCCGATTCGCAGAGCTTAATCATGGTGAGCAGAGACGGAGCTCGCGTCGTCGGTTGCTCGTCTCACACAGTCTACAATGTGTTGTGCTTACGAAAGTGCTAGTTCAAAAACAGAAGGATGTTTCATACACCAAAAAAATAAAAATATAGCCTGTAAGCGTTAGTGGATATGGGCTCAAGATATGACTAAAGCTTAACGCATACACCAGCACGGGGGCCAAGTCCGGGTTGGTGCAGGATTGTAAGAAAGTGGCGCGCTCACGGGCCTTACTGTCAGAAGTTATCAAGCCGCCCAAAAGGCCTCTGATAAGGCTTAATTACAGCCATTACATGCCAGCCGCCGCCAACGGCTTAACGTGCCTTGCAAAGCACGGAAGCGCTCGGAAAAAGTGCCACTAGGGGTGTTTATTATGCTCTGTGGGGGTAGTCACAGGGCCTGACCGCGCCCGTTGTTGCTCAACTCAAGTGATTGATTCCAATCACTCGGTTCGACTAGGCCACGAGCGTTTCATTAACACGTATAACAAACAATATACGGCATGATTGGTTCCTGCCATTTATAAAAGTCTGCCTGAGGAACTAGGTATAAAAGAACAATTTAAAAGAGTACTTAAGCGCTTTGTCTTAAGCAGCTTGTAAACCCTGTCCTATGCTTCAGATACAGAATGTACTATACATAGATAGTGTTGGTTGTGTAGATTGTATTCGTTTATATAAATGTTACCAAGAGCTTGCCTATAAACTGCATTAGCAGTTTGGAAAATTGTGTGAGGGTGTTTTTTTTGTCATCTTTTGAATGGTACTGGCTTTGGCTTACTAACACCTTAATCAACACCACACAGCATACCTTTTATCTATATATCTAATAAATAAATAAAATCCAAAAAACCTATTTAGAGGCTAAAAATTTCACCCATGCCGGGATTCGAACCCGCAACCTCTGGCTATCCGTGCCAGCGCTCTACCAATTGAGCCAATGGGCGACTCACCGGCATCAGTGAAATTTCGAACCTTTTTACACTATTCTCTGTATTACGTACAGGCAGCGACATCTGGCTTAAGCAAATTGCATCACTTACAGCCCCGACTACCTACTTTGCAGTTAGGTTTTACATCGGAACGATATCACGGTACCCACATGATTATACTATTTTTATTTTTAATGCACTAACCCGTGCTAAGGACAAATTTTTAGCCTCTAAATAGGTTTTTCAATTTGTCCTTAGCACGGGTTAGTGCATTAAAAATAAAAATAGTATAAATAAAATCCAGGCCAGCAATGGTGTCGGCAGCAGTACGGCGCGGGTCCGTCTAGAGGTGTCTCCGGACGAGGCGCCCACCGGCGAGGACCCGCCGACCTTCCTGCGCCGGCTTCAGGACCTCACCGTGAAGGTCGGCACCAGAACCCGGTTTCTTGTCGAGATCGTCAGCTCCACAGAGTGCAAGGTGAGCAACTGAGAGGCTGTTAGCTCCGACATTGGCGGTAAATGTCACCAAAGTCCTAGGTTCTAGACTGGGGGTTCTAAAAATAGTGGTTAGGAAATTTAAGATTTTACTTAAATCGTATTGTGCCGTGGTATGACAAAACACTGTCAGCCTTACTAATAAACTTGGTTTAATTATTGTATGACTATGCAGTGTTTTGTCTCTTTTCTTCCAACTGAAAATTACATGTAAAATGACGTGAACAAAACACTGTATACTATACCAGGTTTATAGGGTGTTTATTAGTAAGAGCCTGTATCTATAGATACAGTGATTATCAGGGTCATAAATATTTTTAATTTATTACAAAAGAACCTATGTTAATTACATTTTAGTTTGGCTGTTAATTTAGTATTACTATATATTGATTTTTATTCAATAATAAATAAATATAATTCACAAAAAAAGAACTTTGAAAAATTAAACCATGAATTAAAAACCGTGAATGTGCAATGAATTAAACAATGCGCTTTACGAATTGGGCTTTAAGTATGACGTCACAACTTGAAGGTAACATCCTAAATTTATGAAGCGTTTTTATGCGCTTAAGAGCTTATTAGAAAACATTGATAATTCAATGGAAATACTAAATAACCGAAAAACATATTTATTGTGAGTTTTTTTACCATTTCTGTGATATATAAACAATGTCAGCCCAATCTATATTTCCACGCAGTGGCTCTGTTCAGAGATTTATGTTTTAAGTTTATTATTAGTAAAGAATTTCGAAAAAAATAAATCAATCTTAAAAGTTACAAACAAATCTCATTGCACAGTAGTAGATACTAAATCATTATTAAGCACTTCCAAATTGATTCAAATTGACGAAGCTTTCTGCGAACGTTTGGATTTTGCAATGCCTTTTTCTTCTATGCTCTAGTAATAAATATGATTTTTATTCAAATTATTTCACTCCGTTTGTTTACACAGAGGAGCGCCGAAAATACACCCGAATCGGACATTCCGTAAGCTGTAGCACAATAAAGTTTACACAAACGAAAGTAAACGGCCCTCGGTCGCGGAATGCGCGCGCGCACCAATGACATAATTCTTCTATTTTAAATCTGACATCCGCTTCTAGCATTTATAATTATGTTTAGCGCAAACAAAATAGGTCTGTATGTTTTTCGGGTTACAGATATATTGCACGCAGGAGACTATCAACGCCCCGCGCGTCAGTAATGGATTTCGTAGTATAATTAGTACCATTATTCATAACATGTTGTATAATAGTCTGTTAGCTTTTAGAATATATCTCGGGCTCTAGAGTATGCTTCGGTTTTCGCCAATTTTCGCCGGTTTTTGTACTGGTGATCGAGTTCCGATTTCGAAATTGAGAGTCATATTAGTTCCGATATTTCTATTACACGAATATATCCGATTCTATCCGATAGTAGCCGAGTTATATTCTAAAAGCTAACAGACTATACATAGTATCGTAAGACCATAATTTTATCTCCAGGCCGACTGACTTATACTTTTGGTGGATCCTTGTACTAAGCTATGTTGATGACTTCTTTCTGAGAAACTCCGAGCATCTTTATACTATTTTATTGCTTTATTGGGTATTTTTACAACTTTGTGCGTCATCTTCCTTTTCACTTTGAACAAAGATTATTTTTTCTCGGTCGACAGGTGACATGGTATCGAAACGAGCGGCGGCTGCTGGAGGCGGAGCGAGTGACGCTGGCCCGCGATGGCCACTTCTGGTGCGCGGACGTGGCCACCGTCAGCGTGGACGACGCTGGCCGCTGGACCTGCACAGCCGAAAACGCAGGCGGCCGCGCCTCCTGCTCCGCTCACCTCAACGTCTTAGGTATCATCAATCAGTCCATACTCATCCAACCCCGGTCATAGAATTTTCCAAGGCGCGCCACTCCTTGTTGAAGTATTTGGTAGACATTGGGAATTGAACCTCGGTCTCTCGCTTCAGAGTCCATTGTTATATTCCTCTGTGCTACCGCCGCTCTTAGTAATATATAGCGTAACGGAAAATTGTTTAGCCGCAGCTGACCGCTTTACGCAGACGATTAAACTGATAACATAATGTTAAAATGATGAGTAGGTAGTTTAGACCTGGGATTTTTGCACTTAGGGTCTGTTTCACAATCTGCAGATGATAAGCTATCCGCAACCAGGGCTGCCGCGAAGCCATGAACGAACACACGCAATACAGGAAAAAATATTTAAATTTAGAACAAACGGCAGCCCTGGTTGCGGATAGTCTATCTGGAACTTTCTTTGAACATTGTGAAACAGGGGGTTAGACTCATACGTTATACGTAGAGCCCCATTACACGTAGCTGAAGCGCTGAGGTATGTTACACTTCAGACGCGAACGTTTCCTCACAATGTATTCCTTCACAGTTGGCGAGTGGTATTGCTAATATAACTTCGCCAATATACATAACTTAGAAAACGAAGCCATTGGTAGATTATACTATTTTTATTTTAATGCACTAACCCGTGCTAAGGACAATTTTAAAAACCTATTTAGAGGCTAAAAATTCCACCCATGCCGGGATTCGTACCCGCGACCTCTGGCTATCCGTGCCAGCGCTCTTTCCAACTGAGCAAATGGGTGACTCACCGGCATCAGTTAAATTTCGATCCTCTGTATTACGTACAGGCAGCGACATCTGTCTGAAGTAAATTGGTAGATGCCGACATCTCCCGATTGAGAAGGCGGCGCTCTACCACCGTTCTTATGACGATTTGTGTACCGTATTTTTCTTCAAAATGCATCATCATAATAAACCGGTGTTAGTCCACTGCTGGGCATAGGCCTCTCCCAAGACACGCCATTGAGTCCGATCTTCGGCTTTCCTCTTCCAGTCACTGCCTACCGCTTTGCGAACGTCGTCGCTCCACCAGGGAGGCGAGTCTCTAAAATGCATAGTTGTTCAAGAGAGTCATGTTAGACCGGTAATGGTCGTTTCATTCACACTATCGCTAGTCTAGTAACCAATTGCATGGGTTATACTATTTCAATGCGATCGGTTGCTTAACTCGGCGCCTCGCGCGATCCGGTCTTCTTCGCAAGAGATATATATTAAATTTGCGCGGGCGCCTGGAATGACATTGTACTGCTGATCAAATCAAATCAATTTATTTCACCGCAAAGAATTTACATTCTGTTTGCTGAATGTCAATGTGCAATGTAAAATGTAAGCCGTTTCCCTAGGGCCGTATTGTAGGGGAGAAAAAGGCAGCAGGACAAAAATTCCTCTGTTGCAACCAAGTTGCCACCTATACGTATACCTAATAATATTTCATGATTGTAATTGATAACTTTAAATTTAAACAAATAAATTTTAAACAATAACGAACTATTGGTTTGTAGACTACCAAATTGAGGCAAATAACAACCATTGTCGTGCTTATATCATTCTATTGAAAAACTAAGTAAGTATTAGACTCTAGGTCCTGGTCACAGGGCGTCCTACGCTGCGTTTGCTTTCAATGATCGATGTGTTTTATCCCACAGTGCCCAAGGCGTACAAGAGGCCCGAGTTTGTGGAGGAGCTTCGGGCTCTCCTCACTGAGCAGGGCACGGTGTCGCTCGAGTGTAAGGTTGTGGGTGTGCCCACGCCTGTTCTCCGGTGGTTCAAAGTAAGTAATGACGGAGAATGAGATACACCGGGATAAAGGGATGAACCCTTTGCTTGTCCCCACTACTGGGGCACGGGTCTCTTCCTGCATCGCAGGAAGGTTAGGCCATACTCCATCACGGGGCCCATGTCCAAGTTGGTAGGAGATGGTCTGACAGTAAGCCGCACCACGCAAAGTTATCCGACCCACCATAGGGCCTCTGACATGGCTTAACCACCGCCGTTTCATGACAGCTGGCACCAAGGGCTTAGCGTGCATTGCGAAGCGTCCGAAAAAAATGCACTGGCGGTAGGTGCATGGTTAGTCATTCAGCACCTGACTGCGCCTACTGTTGCTCCCTTTACGCGTTGAATTGTAGCTAGATGAATATTATTTAGAATCTAACCTAACGCTAATAACAGGGTACGAGATTGCATTACTTCTAAAAACGGCAGTTTTTATCGAAAACTTGTATTTTATTCGAGGCACAACTACCGCTGTCAGCGGCACACTGCGCAACCCTGTTCTAGATGACGTACAGTCTGTTAGCTTTTAGAATGTACCTACCTCGGGCTCTAGAATAGGGTTCGGTTTTCGCCAAAGGCACACGTGTGTTATACTACTTCGTGCGCTGTATAAAAGCTTTCATCTCTATTTAAAAAAAATTGTATCATATTAGGTCCGATATTTCTATTACACGAATATGTCCGATGAATCCCATAGTAGCCGAGGTATATTCTAAAAGCTAACAGACTGTACTTTCATTTAGCTCTGTAACTATTGTTTTATTTGCAATCTTCTTTCTTTGCATTCTGTTCTTTAGTTTTAGTCACTGTACATCTGTTTATGGTGTGCTGTTCATTTCTTCATATTATTATGTACTGATTTTCGCTGATTTTATGTTCTCAAATTATCATTTATCATTATTATTATCATTGCATGGTATCCCATGCAACATCTATTTCTGCAACATTGCAGTTATCGGCTGGCTATATGGAGTGCAGGCTAGACAGTTCTTTACATTCAGCAAACCTCTTTAATGTAGTAAGATTGTCATTTTATGTTGTGATGTTTATTACCTCATAAGATAAAATTGTATTAATGAGGTTTCTTTGATAATATAAGTAGTTGTCTTTTTTAATATTTTCTTGTTTTTAATGTATGTATTAATATGTATTTGCCTATGCGTTGTTTTCGTCAGTTATTTCCAGTTCGGGGGTTACCCTCGTCATATTGTACGTCCGATAGTAGCCGAGGTACATTCTAAACGCTAAAAGACAGATGCATAAATTTACCGTCCAACAGGACAGCCGGGAAATCAAAGCCGGGGACGTGTTCGCTCTGACGGCGAACGCCGAGGACCCGACGTCGCTCGGCACGTATACGTGCGAGGCCGTCAACTGCATGGGCCGGGCCTACTCGTCCTCTAAGGTGCACGTAGTGGGCCGCGCAAAGAGCGACTCCAGACCACCATCCAGGTAACTGGGACCATAAATCATACAACTTTGGGCCGAATTGTACGGATTCCTTCTAGCTATACAGTCTGTTAGCTTTTAGAATATAAGGTACGAAGGTGATCTGTCAGGATCGTGGCAAGTGGCAGTCCCTGGTCTCTGCCTACCCTTCTGGGATACAGGCGTGAGGTTATGTATGTATGTATGTATGTATGTATGTATGTATGTATGTATGTATGTATGTATGTATGTATGTATGTATGTATGTATGTATGTATGTATGTATGTATGTATGTATAAGATAAGAATATTCTTTATTGTACACACTATAAAATAATTACAGAGACAACAGTTACAAAAGGCGGCTTCATTGCTGATACTTTTTTATGTATTCGATTATTTTGTTTTTCTTTAGTGTTTAGTGTTGTTCAGGGCCTTGATTATGTATTTTTTTACGTATACATCTGTGTGCTAAAACAAAATATCCACTGGACATTGTCGTACAATTATGTGGCTCAATATAACTGTCAAGTCTCAGTATCACGTATACACAGTGTGTGACTCAGTGTATTACGTTGCATATCTAAACGGCAGACCTAAGGAAAGATTCGCTTTCGCACACAGGTGAATAGGTGAAAAATTTACATAATCAACGCGTTGGTCGGATATTTGCGAATATTTTGCGTCTACGCTTTCAATTCGCATGAGCGAGAATCGGCTCCCTGAGCGTAGACACGTTGGTGTAAAAGATAAGACAAAAAAAATCTACGACATTAAGTTTATTGATCGTCACCCCCGTCATCACTTTGGTTACAAGAAATCTTATCGAGACCAGGGAGCTTATTCTCACTTCATTAGCATATAATTCGTATACGACTCTAAAGCGTATGACTTGAATTCTACAGAAAAAGTCGAAAGACAGCCAATTATGATTACGATATTATGACAACTTTAAGCAAGCGTAATTTGTGAAAATACCTGATAGCCAATTCTCACTTCATTAGCAAATATGTCGTATAGGTACTATTCTAAGGCTTATGTCTTGGAATTCTACGTAAAAGGTCGAGCGACAGCCAAAATCTGTAATCTGAACGCCATGCTAGATTGAATTTGAATGAGAAAATAAATGTCTAATGACTCTGTCGAGTTACCTTATCTTATTTTTATTCGACACTAGCTGACCCAGCGAACTTCGTACCGCCTAACAGTAGATTCTTTTTTTTTTCTCTCCGAAAGAACCATCCTCGTACTTCAAGGAATATTCTAAAAAAAGTAATTAGCGAAATCGGTTCGGCTGCTCTCGAGATTTGAGCTTACCAACACATTGGGGGCGAGTTCCGGCTCCCAGGTAATCAAAAGCATACATAAGGCTCTCATAAATTCAAAGAAAATTACTAACCTACACATTGTAAGCAAACCAAAAATCAGAATTAATAAAAAAACCGGTAGCAAAAGGCAGCTGACTCTACCAACGATTATTATAACATTTTGTCCACCAGTCTCGCTCCCGAGCCGCCCCCCATCTTCACCAAGGAGTTGGAAGACCAGCACGCTAAGATCAACGAGCCGCTGACCCTGAGCTGCCAGATTGTGGTGCCGCCCTGGCCCAGGACAGTCGTCTGGTACAACAAGGAAGGCAAAGTCGAGGCCAGCGAGAGGTGCGTTTTAGCATGGAATTGAATTCAATACAATTCATTTCAACGTAAAGAATGTACATTGTGTTTGCTGAATCGTTAGCAACCCTTGTATGTCCCCACTGCTGGGGCACGGGTTTTTTCCTGCATCGCAGGAAGGTTAGGCCATACTCCACCACGGGGGCCAAGTCCGGGTTGGTGGAGGATTGTAAGACAGTGGCGGGCCTTACTGTCAGAAGTTATCAAGCCGCCCATAAGGCCTCTGACATGGCTTAACGACTGCCATTATATGACAGCCAGCACCAACGGCTTAACGTGCCTTGCGAAGCACGGAAGCGCTCGGAAAAATGCCACTAGCGGTAGACACGGGACGCCCACCCATCCCGTACCTGACAGCGCCTGTTGTTGCTTAACCAAGTGATTGATTACAATCACTCTTTGCTGCTTCGTTTGCTGAACGCCAATGTACATTGTAAAATGTAAGCCGCTCCCTTTTGGCTGTTTGGTAGTGGAGAAAAAGGCAGCGGTAAAAAACTCTACCCTGACCGTCTCTTCTCAAGTCATCTTAAACCAAATACGTAAAATGCCACCAATACATTATGATAAGATTTCATGATTGCAAACAATAAGTTTAAATGCCAAAGCATTAGTTCAATGTTATATATTAAACGTGTCAAATCGCGATTATTTATTAGGTAAAACGTAATTACCTTATTTCCCGACGTTTCGGCAGCGTCACAGTTGCGGTGGTCTCGGGTAGACTGATATATAACTATGTATGAGTATCGCGAATCATTAAGAAATACTATTAGTTGAATGTCACTGCAGCACTCGTTCACGAGCATAACGCAGTGGTCAGCTATCAAAGCCTGAGCAATTTTAATTAAGAGGGCGAGAACCGCCCTTGGCGATTGGAATTAATATCTTGCTGATAAATCTAGAGGGATAATTGAACAATCAAATCAAATGAAAACTTTTCACGAAAAGAATTTACGTTCAGTTTGCTGAATGTCAATGTACAATATCAAATTCACGCCACTGCCTTCGGGCAGTGGCTTGAATCTCGTGTAGTGGAGAAAAAGAAGTGCAACCAATACAGGGTTATCAAAATTCCCAAATACTGTGTTAAGTAAGAAGTGCGAAATTGCGAAAAAATATCAGCTGTCTCATATTATGTTTGCGGAAACGATGGGACAAAAGAACCTATTGGTATGTTTCAAGGTAAACTCAACAGTATACTTGAGTATACTTGACCCTGGGATTATACCTATGAGGCTAGGTAAAGAGATTGGAAATGATGGGAATCAGTCACTTCGGTTAAGCAACAGCAGGCGCGGTCAGTGCTGGATGGGTGTCTTCATCCCGTGATAACCGCTAGTGGTATCTTTTACGAGCGCTTTCGGACTCCGCAAGTCACGTTAAGCCGTTGGTAGCGGCCGTCATGTAATGGCAGCCATTAAGCCATTGCAGAGGCCTTATGGGCGGCTTTATAACTTCTGACAGTAAGGTTCGCCACTGTCTTACAATCCTCCACGAACCCGGACTTGACCCAGTGGTGGAACACGACCTAACCTTCCTGCACTGCAAGAAGGAATCCGTGCACCAGCAATGGAAACATGTTTTTAAAATTGTCCTTAGCACGGGTTAGTGCATTAAAAATAAAAATATTATAATTTATTTATTTTATCAGTTTTTAAGATTATAGGGATAAAACTAAATTTAATTGAGAACTACAAATTTTTTTATTGTAAGTGGTTCAATTATATTCATACTGAAGCAACTGTGTTCATCTTTTTGCTTTATTTCTACAACTTGTATAAATTGAGATTTTTACTTGGCGTACTGCGTTTTATCTTTCTGTTAAGCTGTGCTGTTAGTATTTTCTAAAATAAGTAAATATTGCTTAAAACAGCTGCGCGTAATTATAATAACTCGATAGCGCTTCGAAGCGCCGATTTGCATTTCGTTTATTTTTTCAATCGCCAGAGTTTAAATATTTAAGAGGAGTTAAAAAGGGTATACAGGGAATCCTAGTTTGGTAGTCAGGATATAATTTGTAACACTTTAATTAGTAACAAATAAAAGGATACGATTTGTACAACTTGAATTTGCAATAACATTTTCTTAATCTTATTATTTCTTCTTCTGAAAGATACCACGTTATCGAAGACGGCGTCGGCGGCTATCTTCTGGAGGTGACTGCGGCGGAATGGCCCGACGAGGGGGAGTGGAAGTGTGTGGCCACCAGCAGTGGCGGCCGCGTCGGCATCTCCTCCTGTTACGTCACTATGGATGGTGAGTCTTGCAGGCTTTCGGCTACACAAAATTAAAACACAGAAAACACAATTTTTTACATTTTACAGAATTTTACAGGAGAGTATTTAGTGTTTGGTTGAAAACAATTAGGTTAGCGCAAATATTTTAAAACAAGGTTTTCACTACGTGATCATAGTAGTCTATTGCATTATGTTTAGATAGTTTTATGTAAAAAGAACAAATATAAAGTTAAAAAAATAAATAAAAAAAAGTTGGATTTTATGAAAGTTATTGAGTGAAAAAACAAACTTAAAACACTGAACGTCATACTAGTATGGACTATTCTGTGTTTTAAATTTGAATAATCAAACCATGATTTCCAGATAAATGTGATTGTATAAATTTACTTCTATAGTGACCAGCACGGATGTAATAGTACATTAAGATATAAGTGCGGTAAGTTGAAAATTACAGCCGAGGCGATATTACTAGCCCGAGCCATCGGCGAGGGCTATAAGGAAGCAGAGGCTGTAATTTTCAAAGCGCACTGTTATGTCCGGTTCCCCGCCTCACCTATATTTTGTCATTCTCAGCACTAAAGAGCAAATAAAAGCGTTTTTCCGCGCACATCGCGCAGCAGTCACAACAGTCACAGCAGTCACAGTAGTCAAGAGCAGTCATGCATAATCTTTATCAGTAGTCTTTACTTAGTAACAAGATGTAGTCCGTTTTAGTAACTCTGTTTCCAAATTATTTTTAACGTGTTTCGGTGCCATCAATAAACTGCAAATGTGTACGTGGTGATGTGATTTTCAACCCCCGGAGCCTGCGCTGCCTAACAACTGGTGTCAGAAGTGCGATATAGGTACTGAGCTAATTCGCTTAGCTTGTACCAAGAACTCAGCCGCTCAGCTCCGAGGTTCAGCTCTCACCCCCCGAGTGAAGCCCGTATCACGTTTGGTCGACGGTAAGCCTCAGCCCCATGCGCTTGAGCCCACACCAGCCGCCATGTACTGCAGTTCCGAGGTCGACAGTGAGTCTTCACCCCACGTGTGGAGCCTGCGCCGTGGAAACCGAAACACCTCATCACTTCGTGGTTGCCGAGCCGTCATATGACTTCCTGAGTCACACGGTCCCCGGCCGCAGCATGGGCCAATCTACACCGACTGTTCCTGTTTCCTAAAAACAGTGGTCCCATAGCCAGTGATGAAATTCTGCGAGTCCCGAATCCTGTGCTCTACGAGGTCACGTTTCTTCGCCATATGACGCCGTCCGCATTTGACCTCGATACTTCGCCGACTCCACAAAATTCGCTGCATCAGCACAGTGTGTGTTAATAATAGATAGGTAATTTAAAAGCGTCCTAAATTATTTCTCAGTGCTAAGTTTTTTTCACTGTTTTATACGCAATTTTTGTACCTATTGTTTCTTAACTTTTTCTGTTCTCTTATTATTTAAATTTACATTTATTTTATGTGGAGATATTTTCTTATTCGACTTTTATATCATGTCAATGTTTTTTTGTAACTCTACCTATTTTGTTTTATTTTCAAATATCGAAATTTTGTTAACTTTTTATGCATCTGCCATTTTTATTGCATATTTCTATGTTTTGTCCTCTGATTTATATTTCATTTTAGAATCAAAAGTTCCATATACGTGACCACCTTTAATTGTGACTCTCAACTTATTATCTAGGTCATACTATTATTGTTTAAAACTGTCTTTGACTCAATGTGTAACGCGAATCTTGCACCGTAGGCAGTTCAAGTTCAGTGGCACCAGACATTCCAATCGTGTACTTAATGATATTCAATTGTCAACCTTACGTCTCTGTTTTTATTTCATTCTTTTACTATACGAGTAATATGTTAACATTATTTTAAAGGATTTTGTGCCAAAATAAATTATTTTATTTAAAGGTCACACGACAGGGTAACCAGTCCCAAAAAGGAGACCTCTAAATATTATTAATTATCCATTAATTTTTGAAATTGTAAGTAATTTTCGCAGAATCTAGAATTGGCAGGTCACACAACAGGGTAACCAGTCCCAAAAGGAGACCTCTCTATTATATTCATTGGTCACACGACAGGGTAACCAGTTCCAAAAAGGAGACCTCTAAATATTATTATTCATAAATTTTTTAAACTAAGCAATTTTCGCAGTATGTAGAATTGGTAGGTCACACGACAGGGTAACCAGTCCCAAAAGGAGACCTCTCTATTATGTTCATTGGTCACACGACAGGGTAACCAGTCCCAAAAGGAGACCTCGAAATATTATTATTCATTAATTTTTGAAACTAAGCAATTTTCGTAGTATGTAGAATTGGTAGGTCACACGACAGGGTAACCAGTCCCAAAAGGAGACCTCTGTACCTATACATATTAATTCCTGAAACATTTTTTTCTTTCACCTTGAAATATTAGGTCACACATCAGGGTAACCAGTCCCAAAAACCTCTTTATCATTATTGTTTATAGGTCACACGACAGGGTAACCAGTCCCAAAACGGAGACCTCAGGCAATTTCCAAACTCTTCCCTTATCTGCCTTTTTCTTTGTTTACAAATTTGATTTACAATATCACAGTCTTGTTTTCCACATTGAATTTTGTGTGTTTCTAGTTCATGATTTATTTTTTTTTATAATTATTTCCCAAAACGGAAGCCCCTACCATATTTACTGAATCCGTCTTTGTTTCTGCTAATACTAAAGTAATTATTTCATGTACTTTTTCCGTCTAATAGGTACCTACCTATTTTTGTGTTTCACAATATTTTCTTTTTTTTTACTTATATTCCTGTTTAACAATGTTTTTTAAATATTCAACGAATTGAAAGTTATAAATAACACGTCAGGGTAGCCAGTCCCAGAAGGAGACCTCTGTATTAACTCCTCAGAACTCATTCAGTAAATGTCATAGTTTTATTTACTATGATTTTATTTTCTATGGTTCTTCTTTGTATTTTATACTTGTCAGTGCTACTTGTCTGAGATTTTCTCTGTATTCATAAGTCTTTATCCGACTTAAAATAGTTTCATATCAAAATTTTGTTTTATGTTTTGGTATTCTAAAGTACTGATTTGTTAATTATATTATCTAAAGTATTTTTCTAACTTCTCTGTATTCATAACTGTATTTATCCGACTTTGAATAGTTTCATATCAAGATTATTTTATGCTTTGGTATTCTGAAGTACTGATTTGTTAATTATATTAAGTAAGTATCTTTTTTTCTAACTAAGTTACTCGATTCTTATGTGTATTTTTTAAAGACTGTTTATTACCTCTTAATGTATTTGAAGTTACATGTTTGATCAGTAATCACGCTAATGTCTGTATTGTCCATGTTTCCCTAATCAGCAAACTTTTATTTATCAATGCTTTGGTTTTCCTTTTTGTATTGTGTTCAGTCTTGCCTTATTGCAATATCTCGATGTAGTCAAGTCCTCAATTTTAATTAGTTTTGTATAACTTCGCTTATCACTTGTTAAAAGGGATAAGCTTCGTCAAAAAGGGGGAGCTGTTATGTCCGGTTCCCCGCCTCACCTATATTTTGTCATTCTCAGCACCAAAGAGCAAATAAAAGCGTTTTTCCGCGCACATCGCGCAGCAGTCACAACAGTCACAGTAGTCAAGAGCAGTCATGCATAATCTTTATCAGTAGTCTTTACTTAGTAACAAGATGTAGTCCGTTTTAGTAACTCTGTTTCCAAATTATTTTTAACGTGTTTCGGTGCCATCAATAAACTGCAAATGTGTACGTGGTGATGTGATTTTCAACCCCCGGAGCCTGCGCTGCCTAACAGCACGTATGTCATACGACGTTTTATAACATATTTACGAGGAAATTAATAAAACTCTGACTTTGTTATCATCACTACTTGACGACATTTTCAAATAAAAACAATACATCGAAAAGAAAAAGCGCGCGGATTAATTTTTACTTGTCCACAAATAAGCGATGCGCGCGCATTAACTTTTTTTTTAAGGCAAAGGTACAAAAACAGCCAGTATTACTAATAAAGTAAATTAACATTTTTGGGTTTTTGTTACAGATAAATGGTTGTAATTTATTGTCAAAATTAATTAAATTAAAGAATTAAATGTTTATTTGTTATATTTTATTTCCCAAAGTTAATTTTATTCATAAAATATTGACCACTTTCTTGACATAAAACCTCTTTGCTAAGATTTTTAAAAGCATCGTTAATTTTTAGACGGAGTATCTTAAAACTTTATTAAAAAAAACACGTGCCTTTTACATTACATTATCGCACAAGTACGTAATGAGATACATTACGATATTGAAATTGGTGTAATTATAACCACTTTATGAGCAAATATGTTATAATAGTACATTACACAACTAGGGTGGTAATACAAAGAAAGGCCGAGATCGCAGAAGTTTGCGGCCCGAGCTGCAAGCGAGGGACGTAAATATGCGATCGAGAGCTTTCTTTATTACCTCCCGTGTTGTGTACATCTTTTTATGTCTACACTTGGCCAGAAAGCGGCTTTTTCCGTACGCGCAGCGTGCGGAAAAGGCCACTTTATGGCCAGGTGTGGCATAAAAAAAATTACATATCTCTTGCTCTCTAAGTAGTCACTTACTTCCCTGAATGCCGGGGTGTATGGTATGGATATCATTACAGCATAGGTTTCAAAACATACCATGTAATGTTAACATTACAGCATAGGTTTTGGAATTTGAAAAAAGAACTGTCATATATACTCATACTGCAAGAAGAATATTTTTTAAAAGTTATTTTTTTTTCTCGGTATCCATTATTTACTCGAATCGGAATCGAGACAATTTATATTAGAATTTATGAAGATTTTATTTTAAATACCTATCGAACTATTTGTTCGCAGTCACATCGTAATTGAATTTTAAAAATCGATTTAAAAATCAAACTGGCCAACACGATTTGACGCGCTTGCGTGCCATAAAATCGTGAAGAGTAAAAAAGTCAGTCGACTAGCTAGGCGCGAAAGTAATTTTTTTTCGTGTTTTGGCGTTCTTTTAATCCGGACTTGGCCCCCGTGGTGGAGTATGGCCTATACCTTCCTCAGGGAAGAGAGCCGTGCCCCTCGGTGGGGACATAATGGGTTGATGATGTTGATAAACGTCCCACCACCGGGCACAAACCTTCTCTCAGAGAGATAGCAAAATAAAGTATTGAACACGAACATAATCCTCTCAGAACGGCTCTTCTCTAATATTAGTGTGATGCGTGATAGCAAACATTCTATTCTTTCTCCAGTGCCAAAGAACTACAGAAAGCCTCGCTTTATGGAGAACCTGCAGGCAGTCCTCACTGAGGAAGGGCTGGTGTCTTTCGAGTGCAAGGTAGTTGGGTTCCCGACGCCAGTGCTCAGCTGGTTCAAGGACGGCCAGGAGCTAAAACCGGGAGATGTCTACCAGCTCACTGGCACCAACTCTCTGGGTGAGTAGTCGAAGTATTTAACGCCCTCCGTGGCCGAAGGTCTCGGTTTCGATGCCCGGACGGGTTTAACTAGGGAACGCTATTTTCTAGTTTGTCTCGGGTCTTGGATGTTATCTATGTATTTATTGTATTAAATCTATCGTCGAGTTAGCACCTATATCACAAGTCATTTAGTTGTACTTAGTATGGGGCTAACGAGATCTGTGTAATATGTGCGTGAATATTTATTTATCATTTATTTAGTCACTTACCGAAAAGCACTGAGAGTTCTTATCAAATTGATGAATATACATTACCTAACCGCAACCTTCGCGTTGATTATGTAACTTTCGCGTAGGTATACATCTGTGTGCGAAAGCGGAATGTTCACTCTGCAGTATAGTTGTGAGGCGTTATGTGTATCACACATAGTGGATAGGGTATTTCAGTGGGTATCTGATACGTGACAGTGATATTGATCCACATAATTGAACGACAATGTCTTAAGTCCCGAATCGCTCGAAACCCCGGCTGCCTGAGTGATCTTAAACGATCACGAAGGTTAAGCAACACAGGGCGCGTTAAGTGCATGGAAAGGCATCTATGACTAACGCTAGAGGCATTTTTGGTCCTACTAGCAATTTTTACCTAGCGATTGACCTGGGTGCTACTGGGCTTTCTGACTCTATTGTATTATAAGTAAGTAGTTACATAAAGTAGCTCTATGACATACTTTAGTTTTGTCTGTTCCTGACTGAATGGATTAAATCTATCTATTATTATATATATAAAATTCAAAGTCCTGACTGACTCACTCATCAACGCCCAGCCCAAGCCGTCGGACCTAGGAAGCTGAAATTCTGCACAGAGGGTCTATACATAATGTAGGCAAGGAATAAGACCGGATATTTTGAAATTCATCCCCTAAGGGGGCGAAAAGGGTTGGCGAAATTTGTATGGGAGGTATAAAGAATGTTGTCTGATTTTTTGAACTAAAACTTTCGTAAGCACAACACATTGTAGACTTTTAGTCCGGATCTACCTACACGGGTGTTGTTATTTCGGAAAAGTCCGACCAGGTTTCGCTCCGATTCGCAGAGCTTAATCATCATGGTGAGCAGAGCCGGAGCTCGCGCGTCGTCGGTTGCTCGTCTCACACTACGGGCAAGCGCGCGGCGCGCCCGCGCCGAGATAGGTGGGGCGGGTGCCGACACTGGCTGCGGGGGATTCCCGCTGGCTTGCGCCGCAGTACCTACTGCTTTCCCGTCGTCAATGTCACTAGGCATGATGGCACAGACACAGGTCACGACATCTTCGTTCTTGCAGTGTCGATTTCGATATTCACTATCACTGCACTTTCGTAGAACCGGTTTCCAGGCCGGCGGAAGAGCCCATCCACTGTCTCTATTGAAATTCGGGTGGCGACTTAATGAAATGAAATGAAATGAAATGAAATGAAATGAAATGAAAAGGTTTTATTCAAAGTAGCGCAGAAGCTGCGTCTTAATGAACGTTACAATTCAAACTAGGTGTCCATTTCAAAATCTAGATCATTTTGGAGAAAAAATGGACAAAAAAACTCCAAACTTAGTCTTTTCAAAGTCCTTAATTAACTTATTTCAATAGCCTCGCGCATTTTTCGTGGCACATAAAACTTGTCTTTGGACAATACTTGTGCCTTATCGAAGCGGATAAAGTGACGTGTGTCCTGGGTCAACGCGTGTTCTGCTACCGCCGAGCCATCGATTTTTCGGTTTTTACACCCGTAAGTAGATCCGGACTAAAAGTCTACAGTTGTCTGATTTTGTTGAAACTTAAAATAATTTCAAATTATTTGATTGAACACGTGCTTCGCCGTTTTTCTAAATTTAACCGTTAATAAAGTGAACAGGGTTGCAAAAAAAGTCCACGCGGACGGAGTCGCGGGCCAAAGCTCTGAAATGAAGTTTATATTACCTATATTAATTATTTACTTAAATAGTGTAAAAAGGTCTACACCGTTACAATGCTATCGTTACTTCCGGTTAAGGCATCTCCTAAAATGCCACTGAAATCGAACACTATTAATTTATTTTTATTATTGTAACCGTTTTATATGTGTTGACGGCCAAACCAACTGTCACGATTGTCACTACATTTACTTCATCCCCCCCAGGCTCCTACTGCTGCATAGCCCGAAACTGCATGGGCCAGGCCAGCTCCTCCGCCGAGCTGACCGTGGAAGACATCCAGAACCAGCTGAACGAAGAGGAGAAGCTCCAGCTCTTCTCCAAGAACCAGGCGCCCAAGTTCTTGCTTGGCCTCAAGAGTGTAGAGGCGAAGATCGACGAGCCATTCCGTTTTACCGTAAAAGGTGAGTGAGAAAAGACTTTTCTATGTAGCTTATGTAGGAACATCCCACTGCAGGCCTTCTCGCAGAAAGAGAGAGTATCGCCTTTATTAACACGTGTGGCCTCCGCGGATTGGCCATTTCAAGCGCTGATGTTTTTTTTAATATCTCAGTCACTAATTACATTCATACATACATAACCTCACGCCTGTCCCCATCCTTCATCCATCATCCCCGATGCACTACAGCATCGGTGCAGCCCCAGCAGCAACCTGAAGGCGTAGTTATATTGGACCCGTAGGGCGCTGTAGGCTTTCTGCGTATAGCTGGTATAGCTGGACTTCCTCGCGATGGTTTTCTTCAAACGCGAGTGGTATTGCTACTATGATTTCCCAAACGTTCACAACTCAGAAAACAAATTCATTGATACATGCTAGGATTCGAACCCACGACTTTCCGCCGTTCTACCGCTTTGCTGCCACCGCTCACAAGGTTAACGACTTTTTTTGCCAAACTTTTTAGATACATACATGGAAAAAGGGCGTATTTACTAATAACCCGGTTATAGTAAGTTCAAACGTTTAAGGGTGTTGGTAAAATGCAAGTATTCTTTATTCCATCAAAATGATTGCGAAACTGCGTAAATTATTTATTAGAACACAAGTTTAAAAAAATACTGAATCATGTCTGTTTTAAATGAGTTCTTGTCCAAAAACAAACCATTTTCTAATTGATTGAGCCAAAATGGTACATTGCATTCGATGAAGCATTTATTAAAAATGCCTGACTTTCCCATTACCACAGTAAATACTACAGTTTCACAGTGTAATTTTTTATTTCAGTCGCCATTCCACCCGAGCCATCTGTCCTGTGGTACCGAGATGACCAACCGGTCGACGAATCGACTCGCAGCCACCTCGGCAAGGAAGAGAAAGGCCAGTTCTTCCTGGAGATCCAGAACCTCGAGTTCCTCGACCAAGCCGAGTGGAAGTGTGTCGCCATGAACGACTTCGGCCACAGCGTCACGTCTTGTTTCCTAAAACTAATAATCCCCAGACACTACAAGAAGCCCAGATTTCTGGAAAACCTACAGGCTATTTTATCTGAAGAAGGGGCAGTTAACTTAGAGTGTAAAGTAATTGGTGTACCACAACCCATTCTAAAGTGGTACAAGGATGGAGAAGAACTAAAACCGGGTGATATACATAGGATTATTTCTGGCCAAGATGGGACTTGCTGTCTTGGCACGTATACGTGTGAAGCACAAAACTGCATGGGTATTGCTGCAAGTTCAGCTTCGCTTCTAGGTTTTGATGACTCAATGAAAGCTAAGACGAAAAAGATGGAGGAGCAAGCTTTACAAAGGAACTTGTCACTAAGCACAATACACGAGGAGCGGACGTCCCAAATGTACGACACGCCAGTGGGTGACATAACGCTTGACGACAAAGGTGAAATATCTTTCTCATTTGACGGCAAAGAGGTGTCAGTTTCTCTTTACGAAACTCCCGATTTGACTGAAGAAGAAGCCCTGCAAATTGTCGAGATGTATGCGGATCAACTATCAGAAAACATCACAGAACATAACGTTGTGGAGTTACCTCCTCTAAGGTTCGTAAAAGAAACCTCTACCTCCGGCAATTTGCTGATGGAAGCTATTATTATTGATGTATCGCCTGATTATTTTGTATCACCGGAAGAAGACTTAAGAACCGAGGCAGATGTTGAGGATATTTCCGTTCTAGATGAAAATGGTCCTCCTCAGCTATCACTTGATCAAGATGTGGGTGGTGAGGATTACTTAGAAAAGACAATGGCATTGCTTTCCGAGGAAAAGTCGGATATACCAAAAAGAACGTTGCGAAAGAAATCAGACTCGCAGAAAAGTGGGGATGACTTCTTCAGTCTATCCCGAGATCAATCTATTTCCGAAGAAAAACAGGAAGATGACACCCAATTACAGTCCGAAAGTGACCTCCAAAGTTTTGCCAGTGCTCGAAGTACTTCCAAACAGAAATCTAAAGTATCTAAACTGTCTTTCGAAGAGGGCCAAGATTCGTCTGAGCCAATAAAGACAACAATGATCCAAGACGAAGCCCAGAAACGGCCTTCAGAACCAGAGGTTCCTGTTGTGAAACCTAAAAGAGAACGGCGAACAAGCCGTGGCTCAAGGCGATCCAGTTCTGGCAGTGAAAAGTCATTCAGCAAAATGAAAGCCGAAGAAATACTTCAAACAAGAGAAGCGAAACTTGTTGAGCCAGTGGAAGTGCAACAGACACCACCTATGAGCGAAGAAGAATTCAAAACTACGATGACATCTATAAGTACTGTGTTATCAAAAGTCATTAACGACATACAAATAATAGAACGAGATATAATTCTCAAATCGGAATTAATGTCTTGTGCCGCTACTGCTTCACGGAGCTTAGAAATAATCAGTAGCCTCATAACCCCGCTATCAGAAATACATAGCATTGCAAATGCTACCAAGGAATCTGTCACAGAATCCAAAGGCGTAGTTATTTCACTTCTTAGTGGCTTACCTCAGTCCTTGAAAACTTTACAACAGTCTCTTACCATGATTGAAAAGTGTATTGAAGTCGAAAGCGAATCTAGAACTTTAGTAAAAAAAACCTGCGTAGCATTTGTAGAAATATGTGGAAAAGACGTGGAACAAGTAATGACGGAAATCAGTACGGTTTCTAAGAAACATTACTTAGTATTAGAAGAACGAACTTTATCGGAAATTGATTTGTTAGCCAATGACATGGTTACAATATTAAAGCTTTCCGCTGATACAATCAAAGCAAAGAATTTGCTTAGCGAAGCTAGTGAAATTAAATTCGAGGAACCAACGTTCGAAGTAAAACATCTACGAGAAACACAAAAGGCTATCTTTGAACTAAAAAGCCCAGTTCAGTCGCTGCTTTGTATAGCTGAAAATGCCGAGAGTGGTAAAATTACCGACGTAGCGAAAGTTAAAAGCAGTGATGTCATCTTAAATGATATGTCAGCATCAATACAGGATCTACAGACAGCATTAGAGCAAATAGAATCGTTGTCAGTAAAAGAAGTGACTGCCACCGTAAATAAGTATAATACGCAGATAATTGAAACTGTCATGGAGGCAGCGATAAAACTCAGAGGATCCTTTGAAAAACTTTCAATAGAAACGAGCAAGGAGGATGATAAAGAGGTATTAAAACAGACGCTACTTTCAATCAAACAAAATTTGAGTGAAATTTCAACTCACATAGACACAATTGAAAGAAACGTCGGTCCTCTTGATATACTTCAAAGTGATAACAAACTTGAGGTACTGCAAAAAATGGCACAGATATTGATAGCTTTAGAAAATAATCTTCCCAGATTGGAACCACTACCAGAAATAAAAACACACTTTGACACGTTCCACAAAAATCTGACTAAAGTGTTAGAGAACGTCATAGAGAGCAATGAAGCGACTAAATACTTTAGTTTGATGAAGATATGTGATGCAGTCAATAGGGTCAACACTTCTATTAAAACTATTGATGCTGATACATTGCTGTCCTTAGCAAGTCTAGGAAATACACTGAGAATAATTCAAGACCAATTCATCTCAAATATTTTTGAATCAGATCTAAATTGCTCAATCCTTAGCAACATTACCGATGTTTTAGTTGGTATTCAAGAAGCTATAAATCAAGCAGAAGAAATTAGTATGCACATCGAGTCGGAACATATCCAAGATTTGTCTTCGAAAGAATTTGAGGTCGCTAAAGCTAAAGTTATCGTTGAGCATATTGAACAAACAATAGCAGCGATAACTAAAGTAAAGTCGCTGGAAACATCACAAGAATTGACATTAGCCCTACAGCCGGCTTTGCAAAATATATGTCCAATTTTAGAAGAGCTGAAGCGCTATGTGTCGGTTACAACCTCCGTTGCTATAGAACAAGAAGAGCAAGTGTCTGAAATGTTAAATTTATCAATGGCTGAAACTTTAGCAGCTCCTTTATGCGAGCTTAACCATAACATTATAGTTTTGCATCAAATGGTTATGGAAAATATTGAAAGCATTAAAGAAAATACTGAGATTATTAGCACTATAGCCGAGCCCCTGCAAGATTTAAATATAACTTTAGAAATCTTACAGCAAGATGTGATTTCTCAGTATGGAGAAGACCTTACTCCTTATGAAGTCAGTGTGAATATAGCGAGTGCAGTACAAAATCTTCAAAGTTGCATTGTGATGATTCAAGAGCAAGCTGGCATAGAAGGTGTTGATGACATGTCGACTTTAGAAGATGTTTCCGGAATTAAGACTACTGCTGAGACAGTAGCTGAAGAGTTATTAGCAGTGCCAACCGCTGAAGAAACGGCCGTGGAACAGGGATTAGAATCGTTCCAGGAAGATGTACCAGCAACGGCTACCGCTCAAGCTTTAAATAAGTTGAATCAACACATAACTGTGTTGCAAAACCCAGAAATATTAGAAGCTCTAGATACTCTTTCAGAAGTTAGTGATTATTCTAGTCTTAAATCTGTTGCGCTAGGCTTGGGAGAACTGCATGCTGGAATTGAAGAAATTTTGCATCCAGTTGTGATGGAGAGTTCAACCGAACTAACTAATTTCATTAATACTTCCAAACTTATCTCTATTGCTGAACCCATGCAAGAACTACAGCAATGTTTGTCTGTTCTAGATATAAATAACATTCCAATATACGAACATATTTTAGAAATGTCGGCGGGAAAGATACATTCCGTTTTCGAATCCATAACTCAGTTCAAGGAACATTTAGCTAAATGCCTTGAAGTCGTCTACCCCGCATTGGAAACTGCTGATAAAACAATTGAAATATCTAACAAGGTCGAAACACTTCGGGAAGCTTGTGAACATATGAAGGAAATGATCAAAACGACAAAAGATCACACAACGGATATTGCGGAACAAACTTCCACTTTGATAAACCTGGAATCAACAGTAGATGGCCTTTTAGATGCCACTGACGTGTCTAAAGGTATTAAGCTAGATGACGTCAAATATTTAAGTAAGGAACTGTATGAAAAAATTTTAACGGTACAAGAAAATATGATACAGTTTACGCCTCTATCTCCTGAGAAGTTAACTCAAGAAGCCATGATTATTCAGACTATTAGTGATGTTGAACAAAATATAGCTGTATTGGAGCAATTTGACTTTGTAGACTTGTCTAAGGCTTCAGATTTGACTTCATGCTTGTCGCCACAATTGGCATTAGAACTGGAATCAGACTCTCTTCTGCAAATTGATGATGTAGTAGAAAATGCTGTTAATATTCTCCAAGATGCCTCTGAAGAGACTCCTCTAGCTGATCAAATAATTGTAGAAGACTTTTTCAAAAGCTGTAAAAGCGAGTTTACTATTTTAAGATGTTTAGTTACGAAACAAATGAGTCACAAAAAATTGATCAGAGTACTACAAGAGTTTATCTCACTACAGACTTGTATTAGTGACTTCAAAGTAAAAAGTATTCAACTGAACCTTTCCCAAGATATAAGGAACTCATTGAGCACTTTTATGATACATGCTACTGATTGCTTAAATAATGTGCAAGATTCTCTGCTAAAAATCATCGACACACAATCAGATGTTTTGTTTATAAATCCAATGAATAAAATAAATACTACTTTGAATGATCTTAAATTAAGTACCAGTATTGAATCATCTTCAGCGGAGAAAGAAATTACACTTAGATTGATTACTGTCTTTGAAACAGTGCAGTCTATTCTGCAAAATATGGAAACATTAATAGCAGAAGAAGTAAAGCATCCTTCTGAAATCCGTCCAAGAATTGAAGAAAAAATCCTGACTGAGCAAATGGAAGAACTTGAAGTATTCTTAGAAAATCAAATGACTACTGCAATTGATACTTCTAGAACAAAACAAGTCTTAAAAGAACTACTTAATTGCGTACAAATGCACCATGACTACAAAGATGCTATTGGAACTGGTAAATCTTTAATAGCTCTCAAATGCCTTGCAGAGTGTTCAGATATATTACATGAAAAGCTTTTAGAGAAACCAGTAACTGAGACTCAGCCAAGAGAAGTTGAAGTCAAAGAAAGTGTCCTTAAAGCCCTTCTTACTGAAATGCTACATCCCTTACATACTTTCCATAGCCAATTGAATAATGTACAAGAGCAGATTTTAACGGGTATGGATGATGATTCTGTTTCGATGGATATAACTACAACTGAATCATTCATACAAACGATGACTGAGATTCACAAAGAAATTGCTCAAATAGAAGAACAGATAGTATCCAAAGGGTCACAGGTTAGTAATGAGAATATTTCTCTTATAATGGAAGTGGATAAAGAAATCCATACCATTCAAGACGGTCTCAAAAATATGGATACTCCTTTTGCTGGAAAAGTCAAAGAAATCACAAAACCTATCAGTGAGATTGAAAAGTCACTACATTCTATACTTTCATCCGACGCAGTTTCCACTGAAAGGAAGGACGCGTTTATTACTGGTGAGTATTTTTACATTCCATCAGGTAATTTACTCCTAAATATTTTATGGCAATTTTTGTTTTACTTCGATTTTAAGGTTTAATTTACAAACCCAGCTGACATTTATTAGGAAAAACGCATAATAAGAATAACAAATAATATTTCTTTGTAGATGTTAACTGTAACATTGATACATTGGAGAATGCGCTTGACCGGTTTATAAGCATTAAATTGGACGTGTTAGACGCTTCTTATTTACTTAAATACCCAGAACTCAAGGATGGAATTGAAATCGCAATAGAATTAAAGAGTTTATTGAGTATAAATAAAGACGGTCTAAACTCATCTGAAGTAGACGAATTCCAAAACGAAAAAATTGTGACCCTTAAATCAACCTTATCGCACGTGGATTGGCAAGATACTGATGAATATTTAGAAGGGAAGAGACCGACAGAAGTAGACAAACTGAAACGCGTTTTCTTGACAGTTTTTCAACTTATAGTTGAATTAAATCGTACAAAAGAAATCGTTACTATAAATAAAGAAGGTAATAGAGTGTGTGAATTATCTAAAAACCAATCGCCTTTGTAAATAAGACAACATTCATCCGAAATTCGTTAAAAACCGACCAATCATAAATTAGCAATCATGCTTCGCTTCGCGTGAAAGCAAATTTCCAAAGCTTGGGGCCTTAAAAATGTTGTTAAATTTTGCCATACCAAATTTTATTTAGGTTTTGTTTTGACATTTAATTAACTACAATATTTAAAACAACGCTTTTTATGTAAATTTACAAGTTTTCCTAAGCACTATTTGAACAAATAATTTTTTTCAGAAAAAGCACCTAAAATTCTAAATCACATCGAAAAATATATCTCAGAAGATATAATTGAGATTGTTGAAGAAATTACTGCTATTATCAAAATAGATGAACTGAAACAATCTCTTACTTTGGCGAGAGAATTACAGCAGAATATTTTTACTATGAACACAGCTCTAGAGTATGAAACTACCGAAATAATATCAGAACATCTGACGGCTCAAGCGGAGTTAATACATCAGCTATTTAACGCCCTCTCCGTTGTTCAAGTTCAAGCTCTTCAGAGTGCTGATGAGTTGTCACAAACTATTGACATTGAGGCACTAAACAAAGTTACTAATGCTGTAACTGAGTTGCAGGCTGACTTATCCATAGCAATTTCGGCTATCCCTGTCGAAATTAATGCAGCTGTTACTTTGAAAGCAAAAGAAATGGTGTCAGAGGCTTTACAAATAGAAGACGTGAAAGAAACGCTGACACAAGAAGAAAAATCTATTGCTAAAGATACTATCGGAGAAAAGTCATTTGACAGTGATAAGACAGTAATAGAAAAGGTCGAAATGGAATCTGCCACAGTTGTTACTCAAATTGCAGCAACAGTTGATGTGGCAGAAGCAAAAGAAGTGGTAGATCTGGCTGATATTGACAAAAAATATTCCGACACCGTGCAAATAGCTGAAGTTAGTGAAATGATCGTGGAACAAGTCTCGATCGATGATTGGTCAGAGAAAAAACGAGAAGCCATCACAAGCGAACAAAATGAAGAAAAATCCACCGCAGGTAAGTTAACTTTGCAATTATTTTATGGCCGTTATATTGAAGTGTTCCCTGACAATCTATGTAAATATTCTATTTACTGAATTCAAGGCCGGATTAGACAGTGATTTTGTAGTTATATTTTAATACAAATGAAACAAAATTACTTCTTAAAAAAGATTATAATTGTAAAAGATTAATGCAGTAGCAATGAGGTCCTTGAGAAGTATGTGTAGTATTACTTTCAATGACAGGATACGCAATAGTTTGATAAGAGAACGTTGTGGACTGAAAGAGGATGTAGTGCCTAGAATTGAGAAAGGAATGTTGCTTTGGTTTGGACATGTGGAGAGGAAGAAGGAAAAAAGATTGAGGAAACAAATATAAATTGCGAATGTAAGTGGAAGGGCTGCTAAGGGATGTCCCAGGCGGGCATACATCGATCAAATAGGGAATGTAGTAGCAAAGGGGAACATAAAAAGTACCCGGAACCGGCATGCATGCATGCAACGACTTATGAACGTTGATGAAGCGAAGGTGATCTGTCGGGATCGTGGCAAGTGGCAGTCCCTGGTCTCTGCTTACTCTTCAGGAATACAGGCATGAGGTTATGTATGTATGTATGTATGTATGTATGTATGTATGTATGTATGTATGTATGTATGTATGTATGTATGTATGTATGTATGTATGTATGTATGTATGTATGTATGTATGTATGTATGTATGTATGTATGTATGTATGTATGTATGTATGTATGTATGTATGTATGTATGTATGTATGTATGTATGTATGTATGTATGTATGTATCTATGTATCTATGTATGTATTTGTAAAAGAGTCAATTAAAATACCTAGCTTGTAAACTAGTTGTCTCATAACATTTTCAGCGTAATTTTTAATTCGTGCAATTATTTTTACAGAAACATTAATTAAGCACATTAAACAGTATATTTCTAATGATATGGTTAATATAATCAAAGAACTAGCTGACATTTCTAATAACAAACAGTTAATAAATTCTGTCAATCTAGCTGGAGAGTTGCACGAAAAACTGACACTTGAAAAGATTTCAAATAAACATGGTGTAGAAACTACTCTAGACACTGCTATGCTGGGCACTCAAGTAGAACTAGTAAACCAGCTACAAGAAGCTTTACTAATAGTCCAAACTGAATTATGTCAAGTCACTGTAGATCTTCCTACACCAATGAAGCCTGACAACGTCCAAAAGGTGTCAGATGCAATAGTATATCTACAAACACATTTAGCCACTACTTCTATAGCACTACCAGTTTTTGAAGGAACTGAGATTTCTGAAGAGTTATTCTTTCATGACACAAAACCTGATGTCGACGCAAATAACTCAGTAACAGCATCCTTGCTAGCTCACGATAGTGTAGTTAATATTGAAACACCACAGCTAGAAGAACAAGCGTGCTTATTACTGGAATCAACTGATCGGAATGAAATCGCAATTGAATTGGTCGCCGCTGATGAACTTGCGATATCGACTCAATCAATTGCAAGTGATAGTGAAAGGGTACCTGAGCAAGAAAAATTACTAAATTATAAGCAATCACCTGATTCGTCTACTCAAGAAAATACTACCTTGTTGGAGGCTCCAGTAACTAAAGAAAATTCACAAATAACTGGTAATTCAGTTTCAATAACTTGGCGCTTTCGATGTTCTGGCATGTTTTCAATAATATTGCTTGAGCTTTCTCGCGTTAGGTTTAAGCTAGACGTACTATGCTAGTGTAGGATACTATCTAGTGTAAATAAACAACACACTACCTATAGAACATTTTAATGCGTACTGCCATTTTTAAAAAAATGTAACAATCTTGATGCGTTTTTTTATCGAATTACACACTTTTGAAATGAAAATCTTTACATTTTACTTTAATTTCATGAACTTGCATTGAATTTCATACTAATTGGTACATAAAGTGTAAAGATTTTGATTTAAAAAGAGTAAAACAACTTGATATTAAGAATTACTTGGTAGTAATTATTAAAGTAAATAATAAGCAAACAACTTAATAATTCCTTGCTCGTTTTAGGCTCTGCGTCCTAGGGTATTTACCAGACTACTTAAAATGTACTGCAAAAAAGAAAGTTTTTACGTTAAGAGGCTGCCCGGTTTCTAAAATATGATTATCTCTAATAGGGACTTTGCTTATTACAGCTTATCACTTGTTGGCAAACAATTTTTTTTCGTTTTTCGGGAAATTAACGAGGTCCCCGAAATGAGTACGTATTTTCTGTGCCGTATCGGTAACATTACACAGAGCAATACTCTAAGTAATATAATATGAACGTACTGTAAATGATGGCAATAAAGATTGAATTGAATGAAGAATTACAATTGTTTTATAATATTTATATATAAGGTTTTTTAATATTAATTTATTTTTCCTAAACACTGCTCAGTTTAATACTTTAATCTATTACTGTACGATTGAGAACAAAATGGTAATAATCATGATGTTTTGTAGGCCTCTTAAAATTAATGTTTTATGCGTTCCTTCGGCACCCTTCGGATACGAAAGTCCAAACCTGGAGTAAGGAAAAATTCACATGTTTTCTGATAGGCATTAAAAAATAATGCAGTCAATCATTACAAATGTACATCTATAATATAAAAATGAATCGCTGAATGTGTTGGTAAGCGCAAATCTCGAGAGCTGCTGAACCGATTTTGCTAATTCTTTTTTTAGAATATTTCTTGAAGTACGGGGATGGTTCTTACGCAGGGAAAAATAAAAAAAAATAAAGAAGCGACTGTTAGGCGGTACGAAGTTCGCTGGGACCGCTAGTATTCAATAAATAACGTTTTGTTTCTTGTACAAAAAAAATGTAAAGCGAAACTGACGAACACCGTATCCTCCATTTGGTTCTTTTTTTAACTACGCTTTCGTAACTCCGTCTCCCGCCCTGTATTTAATGTGCTTTTGTTCTTTGAATAAACGGTAAGCTCAGAGTTTGATAATAATTGTCTACCTTATAATTTTTCAGACACATTACTTCAACATATACAGCAATATATCTCAGATGAGACCATTGACACCTTCACAAAAATTGAAAACCTATTACAATCAGACGACTTAAAACAATCACTTGAGACGGCACAAGAACTTTACACATCACTCACAACAACCGACCAATTAGTTTTAGAAGATCAACAATTTATCTCTGAACAGTCACCAAAAACGGCCAAATTATCGGAAAATCTTAGAAATGCATTAACAGTGATTGAGACTCAATTGCTTGATAATGCTCAAGAACTAAAAAGTACAATTCCAGATGAAAATCTGATCAAGATCACAAATCTTACAACACAACTACAAGCTAACCTAGCTCTTGTATCTGGTTCTGCTACACCCGTTCTGATTACAAATCTTTCGACTGAAGAAACTACTGAGCAAATGTCGGAGGATGTGGCTCATTTGAAAAAAACTGTTGACGAAATAATGGTGGACGCTGATAATTTAGAAATGCCTATGGTTTCAGAGCAAATCGACAAAGTGGAAGATACTACAGTTTTAATAAATACTAATATTGAAAAAGTGGAAACTACCGTGGATACAAGTGAATTACCAACATTAGAACAAGAAATGTCTATACCCGATAAAGATTCCACTAAAACTACTTTAGAGGATTCAATATTAGAGATCCAACCAAGTGCTTCTGAAACTACTAAGCCAATTACTGTCACAGACACAAAGGAAGTTAAAAATGAAACCACTGTATCGTTAACCCCAAAACAAGAAAATCCCATAGTCACCGAAGTTACAAACAAGTCCGATTTGAGCAACTCTATTGTAGAAACTCAACAAAGTGTCTTTGAGTCGATCACTGCTGCAGAAGAACAGGATGTAACTCTAATTCCTGATGTCAAAGTTGAAAAGGCATTAATCGTGAAATTAGAAGAACTACCTAAAGCTACACTGGGTAATATAGTATTTTTTTTACAATTTTCGCTAACACCTTTCAAACTGTTATCACCACAATGATAGCACATTACTAATTATACCAACTGAAAACAATTGGGAATGTCTCATTCGTGATTGTATAATTATGACATCGTTGAGAAAGTTCACTAAGGAAGTAAAAGACATGTTTTATTTGGTACATTATATTGTATGTACTTTATTTTACACTAACACACACACACACAAAAAACTAACACGACAAGCGCCTAACATTGTTTAATTGTGAACACTTGTTATTGTTTTATTTTGATGAAAGGCGTGATAGGGAGAGATGGAAAGCGGAAAAGGAGGCCTTTGCCCAGCAGTGGGATACTTGTGTCGGTAATAAACTAAATTAAAGAATATATAATGAAATTAACGACCAAAACTATTTTTCAGACCTGTTACTTGAACACATTCATTTATACACCTCTGATGACATGGGTACGATCATCCATGATTTATCTAATATAGTTAATGGTGATTATTTGAAAGAATCACTAAGTATGGCACATGAACTGAATATTGCAATAAAAAACACTGAATTCACGATTGATGATACAGGGAAACTGGCCGTGGTGACCTTGATACAACTAGTCGAATTATGTGAAAAGCTCAGAGATTCTTTGGCTGTCATTGAAAATCAGTTGTTAGATGACGCACAGGTCCTGGAATGTACTATTGGCATCGATGCTTTGCAAAAGGTAGCTGACGTATCCACTGACCTATTATCTGATTTGACTGCAGTGATTTCCACATTAACTACTCTTGTAATAAGTCCATCTGTAGCTTTTTCTGAAGAAAATGTCGCTGCAACAGCAACAGTCGATGAAGAAAATTTGCAAAATTTTATTTTACCGGATACAGAAGAAGGTACATTAAATCAGATAGGTTCCTCAGTGTCAGTAACTGAAGCTACTGACATAAATAATAAAGATTATTTAATAAAAAATGTTGTTGACGTTAAAAATATGGAAAACTCAGATTTAGCTGATAAAATTGCTGTATTTGATAATGAAGTTTTGCTATCTGAACTTGGAGAAGACAATCAAAAAGATGCTGGATGTGATGTAGCAGAAATTATCGATGAAGTAATATCTGCGTTAGACCTAGTTAAAGTTAATACTAAAGATTCAAAAACATCTAATATTGCACAAGAGGGGACTGAAATCTTATTATTTGAACAAGTTTCAACTATTGATGAATTGGCAGTGGTGACAGATATAAAATCTTTAATATCTGAAGTTGAAATCTCAGGTAAAGAAACATTAGAAACGACCGTATTCGCCCTTGGAGTTGTATCTACTGTCCCTTCATTAGTAGAGCCAGATAGCAATGTAAACGATATTTTGTTATTTGAGAATCCAATGACTTCAGATGAACTATGCCAAAAAGTGGTCGATAAAATTGACACTCATTTACCTGTTATGAAAGAAGGCCGAGATGAACACGATGATATTATATATGGAACGATGGCGGAAACATTTGAAAATAGTGCCCTTGAATATACCAATTTAACAGAATTGGAACATGACATTTCAGTTTTAGATAATGTTGTAGTTATAACGCCAGAACACATATCAGTAGCGGAAGAGCTATTATCGGTAAATAACGTCATATATAAGCAAAATATAGAAGCTCCTACTGTGGGAATCACAGGAGACGTTAGTAACGACCCGAAGACAGTGGTTTTAGAACAAATTTCTTGTGAAACTGAAGAATTAATTGTTTCCAATGCTAAAACTAAAACTCATAGAAGTGATAGTGATTCCAATCTGAATGAATTAAAAGACGTTTGTGACAAAGATACTACTTCAATTATTTCAAAGGAAACGTTTTCAGTCATTAGGGAAAATGAGCCCATACCCTTAGCGGAGTGTATTGTTGAAGATTTTGATGCTGCCCCACCTGTTAGTCCAGATAAAATAGAAGTAGTTAAAGAGGCGAAAAATATACTCGAACAAAAGTCAAGCGAAGAAAAAAGAACAATAGACATCATTGATAGTCATGGACAAGATCAAATGGCAGATCCATCTTTAAAAATAGAAGAACAAATCATAGATATAGAAACTCCTTTTAAATCAACGGGGTTTCCTCCAATTGACTATACATCTGAAGAGAATGTATGTGAAAACATTGCACTAATGACTGAGAATGTTCATTTAGGTGACAATGCAAGTATTGTAACTGAAACCTCTGAACTTGGAAGTGTCGAAGCTATTGAGATAAAAACTCTAGAAACTGAGGAACTAGCAGGTGATGAAATATTACAAAACGAATTCGTTTCAATAACCGAAAAGATAGGCGTAGATGTAGTCGAAATGACAAAAATTAAAATAGAAGAGGTTAAATCGGATAACATTGATAAAGACATAGAAAAGGTTGGAAGCTTAAATGCAAATTTTCACCTAATTAATTCAGAAGAAACCATAGAAGATACAGAAAACTTACAAGACTCCCTGGAGAAAGAGTATTTACAGGGCAAAAGTGATTCAGTAGATGCACAAATCCTTTTGCCGACGATAGGTAAACTTAGTGTAGTTTAATTTATTAATGACTTCAGTACACGCTTTTTAATTGAATATTTTGTCCTAACACATAAGAATCGCGTGTCCCAAGTCAGCATATATGCAAAGGTCAGGTTAGCAAATTAAATAGAATTTACGATTTTGGTCTATTGTGGCAAACTTTCAATTATTTTACCATTGGTCTAGTTCGTGGTAATCATATTAAAGACTGACATAATAAAACACATTTTTATCACCGTCATTATAAACTTTGGAAATCTCGTTTGGTGGCATTACATTAAGATGTTACTAAAGTTATTTTTGTAGCGTTCTTTTCTATATGTTTTAAATATCTAACCTACCATAATCTTTTATGACATACTAATTTAGCTACACTTAAATACTAACTATTACGAGAAAATTGTCGAAGGTTTAATCCATACTGTAATAAAAAAGGGGAGCTAAAGAACGCTCTTTGCGTTGCTATTTATAAACCTAGATGGTTATTAGAAGACTTCAAGCAGTGCAAGGTCGTGGCCTAGTCGAACCGAGTGATTGGAATCAATCACTCGAGTTAAGCAACAACAGGCGCGGTTAGGTTAGGTTAGGTTAGCTTTCCCGTTACCACCGCTAGTGGCATTTTCCCGAGCGTTTCCGTGATTCGCAAGGTTGTGGTTGCCGGCTGTCATGTTATGGCAGTCGTTAGGCCACGTCAAAGGCCTTATGGTCGGCTTGATAACTTCTGACACTAAGGCCCGCCACTGTCCTACAATCCTCCACCAACCTGGACTTGGTGGAGTGTGGCCTAACCTTCCTGCAACGCAGGAAGAGACCCGTGCCCCAGCAGTGGTGACATACAGGGTTGAAATCTAAGCAGTGCAAGAAAACGGTTCACGAAAGTTCATGAGACAGCTACCCGAACGAAATCGATTGAAGTAACATACACATGAGGTTGGCTTGGTCAGACTAGCAAACTTTGGATCTAAGCGGGGGAACATTCCATTCGTGCCATCATCATCGCACGTCGACGATCGAGTTAAGATTAGATAAGAATTTTCAGTTTTTATTGGTTTGTAGAAGTCTAATGATAAAGAGACTGCTTCACCGCATATACCTACTTGCGTCCACGTAATAATGGGTTTTTTTAATAAAATTGTACCTGCCCGAGCAATATTTATGCACGACGCTTTTCCGCCCGTTATTGACAGAAGCGTTTAATGCATAGGCTAAAACAATAAGTTTTTTTTATATAAATAGAAAGATCCACCGTAACGTATGTAAACTCTTTAAATTACGATACTTACGATCAAAAAGTGTCTAGTTTGTCTTACGGAGACATTTTATTTCAAAATATTTCAACGATTTGTCTCATCCTCTCAATACCTCAATATTTAATAAAGAAAACATAACAGCTAATATTATTTTGTAGTAACAGCGTAGTTGAAAGAGCTTTTTATTCCTAAAACAAATAAGCCTGGTAGCATAATTTATGTCGTCGTAAGTAACATACATGATTGTCATCTAAAACTCAGTGTTTGGAAAATAACATTGGCTTAACACAAATTCGCAAGCGAGAACGAATAAACCAACACGCAATCATATTTCAGGAACACTAAAGGAACATATTGAGTGCTTCCTAACCGCGGAAGTAGCTGGAGTCGTGCAAAAAATATTTGAAGCTACAAAGTACCACGTGATAGAGAAAACAATAGACTTAGCGCGGGAATTGCATGAGAAACTTACGAAATTGCAAAAGGATAACTTCGAAGGGATTGTATTAGTACAAGATTTGGAAACATCAATATCAGTGCTTCTTAAAAGTATGTTCAAATTAGACGGAGATGTGACTTTGACGGTTGATAAACAAACACTTGATGATGTGATAGAAGTAACTTCTAAGCTTCATGTAGATTTACTAGCATTAACGAATACAACTGACTACGACATAGCCCTAGATTATCTTTTGACTGATATTCAACATAAACATTTGGAAAAAGCTATCACCAGCGAAGATGAGAGTTCAGGTGATGATGTGTTTCTAGAAGCAAGCGAAGAAGCTCTGTATAAATTTATTCCTAGTGAAATAATAAACTATTCTGAGACGGAAGAATCAATAGAAAAAATTGATTTATTGAATGCAAATAAAATTGGTTTATCCGATAACACTTCTTTAGAAAACAAGGCAGATGTGGTTATTGAAACGCAAACAGTCGCATGTGAGTTGGAAAATTTATTGCTAGAACAAGTTTCTACAATAAGTGAAGACCAAGTTGATAAAAAAGATTGTAAATTACAAGGAAATGCGCAACTAATACTTGAAATAGCTAGTGCGTCTGAAAATGTTATAAAGCAGATTTCTTCGATTTCGATTCAAGAGCAAACACATGTCGAAAAAAATGTAACAAACAGCAATATTGAAGAACTGCTCCAATCAGTAATTGTACCTGAAATATTGGGTAAAGAAAATATTGAAGAACATATTTTACCGAAAATGCCCGATGAAAAAAAATTAGAACAGAATGTTATAGAAACTAAAATAATGGTAAATCAACCAATAAGTGAAATTTTAGAACAAGTGACCTTGGAATTGGAAGAAAAACCTTTTGAGGAAAAGCATTCTCAAAGCCAGTTTGAATCTTTAGAATCCAGCAGTGACTCGCTAATTAATGCTACTAACGCTCCCTGTGAAGAGATTCTATCCACTAGTGAAGTACAGCCAATATGTGACATTACGTCTCAAGCTTTGGCCATTCCTTTCTCAGATCAAGGAGATGAGGCGACACTTGAAGCTAAGAAAGTAGAACATTTTGAATCGAATTCTCTCCAGGAGCAAACTCCGTCTTTTGTCACTGAGATAATTCTAGAAGAACAGATAAATTCTTTAGCTTTGATTGAATATGAAAACATAAAATTTTGTGCGCTTACAGTAACAGAACCGCAGTTTGAAGACAGTGTGATTGTATCACAAATGGTAATTGAAAATTCCGAAAGTGAATTTATCAAACCAGTTAGTAACGATTCTGAAGTGAATACTGAGATTTCATCGCCTATAAAAGGAAATCTGGTACTGCAGTCAACACCAAAGATTTTAGAGTCTGAAAATATTGAATTGGAATCACTAAATTTACCACAAATGAATACAAATGAATTATTGAATGATGAAACTATAGAAGAACTGAAAGCTACAAAGGAAAACAAAAATGAAAATATCATAACAAATTTTATTGAGCCATCAGTTTCTCAAATTGATTCAGGTATTGTTACTGAACTTAATAATGAAATTCAGAGTCCTAGTGTACCTTACACAGACATCAAAAATGAAATTTATATTGAAGGAATATCCGATACAGACGAAATTAAACATAGTGCTTCTATAACATTTCAAGACCAGATTACAATTGAGAATGTGAATCTATTCGAAGCACAATATCCTGAACTTACCGAAACGTGTAATGCAACATTACAAATTATTGAGGCTTTAAAAGAAGAAAATATTTATACTACTGAAGAAGCGATTGCAGAATGTGGTGGCAAATATCCGGTACAGCATGAATTAGGAACTTTAGTAGAGCAAAAGGATAATTGTGACCATATCCCTATCCAAGTTATACAAATAGTAATGAGAAGCGATGACGAGTTTTCTAGTAATGAAAACAACATATTATTCAGAACTTCACCTGAAAATGGTAAACTTTTAAATTTAATTGCGCTTTATAGTTAATTAATATGACGCTATTATAAATTATTTTAACATTAATTTATTGAAGAAGCTGTTAACTTACAGTATTATTGAAAAAAAAAAACTAAATAATATTGATGCTAAATAATAAACTCGCATGTCTGTTTGTTAGCAATTTACTGTTATCTAGGTACAATGTATGAGTATCGGTCAGTGTTGTGCTAAGATCAGTAGAGTAAATTCCTATTAGATTGTGTTCCTATGGTATTTCAATTAATGTAGTCTAGTTTCTTATCGTTATTAAATTATCGTCATGCCTCTTGAGTATAAAAATGGCTTTGAACAAGAAAACCACTCTTATGTTAGGCGGTTTCATATTAATATAAGAGTTTCGTTCTGATTGTCCATATTTTTTTAAAAGTTAATGCAGTTCTTGCAATTCAATGAACATGGTAAACGTTGCTAAGTTATAGGATTTTTTTAAACCTACATAAAACTGCTAATAAAAGTTATGGGAAAATATAGAATATATTAATTTTACTCTTGTTGTACCACTACATGGCAAACACTTAAAGTCCTAGCAACGAAACATACAATGAGATAATGGGATTTTATTAACTCCTGACTGTAATATAGAAACTACTACAACCTTACTCTACACTACTCAATTTCAGAAACACTCACTCATGGATCCGACGAACTTAGTGAAGGATTAGAAAAGGAAAACCCACTCACAGAATACACATCTAGTCAACAAATCGAACTAGCTGTTAGTGAAACTGAAACGCCAATATTTTTCGAATCCTGCGCAAATTTTGAAGATCAGTTAAATGTTTTTGGAGATTCGGAAACTGCAGTCAATATTGAAGAGTCTATACATTTTGATAATTCGGATCAGCCTATTACTTTTACTGAGACTAAAGTAAATACTGATTTAAATGATGTTAATATACCAGCAGACGGTCAATCAATAGAATGTAGAGACGAAACAAATACAAGACGTGAAAAGAATGGAGACAAGCTTTCTTTAGATTGTACTAAAACTCAAAAGACCAATACCATAGAAGAAAACAGTTCTGAATTGAAAGCTAAATTCATTCAGCAAGATGATAAGAATGAAATGCTAAACATTGCTGTTTCTGAGTTATTGGCACCTAACGAAACGTCTCCGCCTCTTTTAGAACCGACAGATATGGAAATTGCACAAATTCAACCTCAGACAGTAGATGTCGAAGTCGAAGAAGACTTATTAATCAAAAATATTGAATGTGTTGAAAACAATGTAGACTTATCCACAGTATTATTGATTCCCGACCAAAATATTTCTGAATCTGAAACACAGTTAACAGTAAATGCGGTGGAACAACTTGATGAATTTATTACGGATACGGTTATATCTTTAAAAGAGAATGATTCAGTTGCTCAAGTGCTAGAAATTTTGTACGAAGACATCAAAGAATCGACTTCCGTCACGGTTATGCAAGAAAAGCCAGAACGAGGACAAAATGTAATAACCGCTGATGACTGTACTGTCCTTCAAGAAAGTATTGAGGAATTTTTAGGTGTATCTGAAAGTCATGCGCAATGCGTAACATCAACTGAAGCCAATGAAGACGCAATATCGGAATCCAGATTACTTATTTCTATGGCAACGGCTAGTAATTTTATTGATAATAGATGCACTTTAAAAGAATTAGAAGAAATTGGTTCCAAAGAATTGCTTACCGCCAAAGCTACAGTAGATTTTTCACTAGAAAATATTTATGGCCAAGAAATAACACCATTGGTTATTGAGCAAATATCTGACAATATTGAGACAGCTTTTGCTAAAGATGGGGCTGAAACTACTTATACAGAGCTTTCTTCTGTAGCTACCTCAGAGCAAGTTATCTTGGAAGATACTGTGGACAATAGTGACGCGTTAAGCACATTAGAACAATGTATAAATCCGAGCAAAATCGAAGAAGGAGCGCTTGAAACTGCCTCAGAAAATGATAACCTTGTGATTTTTGATACGCCAAAATGTATTGAAAATATATCAGGCAGTGATAAAACAGAGTCGGAGTTAAAAACAATCGCCGAAAAAAATAATATTATTCAATTGGGAACTTGTTCAAATTTAGGACCCGATACGGAATTAGAAATTAAAGCAGCTGATCTCAATTATATAATAATTGCTGATGAAATTACTGTTCCATTAGAGACAAATACAGAAGAAACTATTTCATTAATAAACTTAGTATATAACAATACATCGGAAATGGCACAAGCTTCCATTGTCAAAGCATCAGTAGATACGATGAATAAATTGGAAGAGCTTGATGAAAATTTGGGTAATATACGATTACTACTCCGTGTGGCGACTACTTAACAAGTACTAGCTTCAATAACGTTTTATTTATTTTGATAAATTCATACTTCGTTGACACCTAAACACACAAACAGACATAACACCTTATCAGTATCTTTACACATTCGTGATTAAAATTAAAATGCTATTTTTGTATAGTGTGATAACTTCTTTGCGAAAAATCCACGCAGCTCCCAGATTTTTTTGATATTAAAAGAAAACACAAAATTGTTTTGTAAAATATTAATTAAAAAAATACCTATTTAAAGGCTAAAAATTCCACCCATGCAGGAATTCGAATCCGCGACCTCTGGCTATCCGTGCCAGTGCTTTTTTCAGCTGAGCCAATGGGCGACTCACCGGCATCAGTGAAATTTCGAACCTCTTTACAATATTCTCTGTATTACGTCCTTAGCACGGGTTAGTGCATTAAAAATAATAAAATATTAATTATTTGGATTGAAACAAGGTTACGCTAATATTAAACTATTTTCCCACGGGAATGCATTACTGGGATATCAAGTATCGTATGTCTCGTTTCGGGTGTTTTCTCGTGGTCCCATTATTTTGTCCCGTTATACGTCATCAACGGGTCCACGAGGGATAAACTATTTTTCGTAGTCATGGTTGACAATGTCAACCCCATGTAAATTTTTGACAAGAGACCAATACTTATTATCAATTTCATAAAGTAGTTAAAGATTTTATTTACGTCTCTTCGCGTAGTACGAAACAAATATTCGGGAACGTTGTTCAAGTGAAAAACGTTCCCGTGTCGGCTGAAATGTAAATTCCACTAAGTTATTGAAGACTCGTTGTAGTTAATAAATTGATAATGAACCATCAAAAAAACTTAAGTAATAAGAACACAGGGACCTTGGAAAAGTTGTTTAAAATGTTAAAAACAATTCAAAAAATTATGGCTCTTACGTAAACAATGCTACTTCGCACAGAAAAAAATAATAAAAATTTATCATAACAAACTAATACAATGCTTAAGTAGATGGTTTCCACTAAAAGAATAAAGCTTCAATATCAAATCGCGCTTTGTTCATTTTAACCAGAGAAACTGACCTTATGATGTTGTAGTAGCAGTTGTAGCCGTAACATCACAGAAATCTCTTGTCTTGATAGCTCAGTTGTATTATGTAATTAATTTGTAGTCGCAATACCACACGCTAATGATGAAGGAAAACATCGTGAAGAAACCCGCGGTTTTGTTGGCTCCGCACGTATTGACTAATCTTTTCTGTGGGCTAGGCCGTCTAAGCTGTCAGGCTGGTATAGGTGCTGGGTAAGCCTACACAATGGCGTAGGCATGGTTTCAGATGTGAAACCATGTCTTAAACAGCACTACAGCATCTTTTGGGTCCCTTCACCCATCTAGTGTGAGTGAAAATGCCACTGGACGCTGTATAAATTATCTCATTACGTAGATGCAGAGGCCATGTACTATATCAAGAACCTCCTGCGGAGAATTAAGGTTCTCTACCCTATTTGATTTTAAAGTCGATAGAAGATTTCCTTATGTTAACTGAAGCAGTTTTATAGATGACTCTGTTATACTTGCTATCCGTTCAATAATAAAGCAAACCATTTCCTTTAAAGTTTGTAAGTATAGTTGGAAGCTTTATTTGACTGTATATCAAGGAGTTGTGTGATTTACTATTAATTCAGAGGGATAGTTTTAATAAATAGAAACTAAACCACAATAGGCTTAAGCTTAGGCGGAAGCTGGCAGATAGCTTTTCATAAATGTTTGCGTCATCTTATTATAATTATAAATTACTTGTAGCGGTAGACATACAATATAGTATAGAACCGTTTAATACACCATCGTTATTCAGTTTCTGCTACTCCAATAATAAGTTACTTCATCACAGATAGCAGCTCATACTTATCATGTTTGCTGCAATTGTTTCCTAACTTCCATTCGCTTCCTTCCAGATCAATCGACCACGAACCTTGTACGGCACATCGAAGAGTTCACTTCCAAAGAAGTGTCAGAGACTGTGGATGAGCTGTCTGTGGCTTCAAACACTGAGGAACTTAAGCAAACTATTGCCATTGCCCGCGAGTTGAGACAGAAGATAGAAGCTTGTGAAGTGGCCGCCATAACAGAAGTAACTGGTGAAATTGCAGAAGAGTTGCAAGTCGCCCGAGTGGATTTAACTCAGCAACTGTGGTCAGCACTCACGGTGCTACAGGATTGTGTTGTCAACACCACTCAAGATCTGCAGCCACCGATCAACGTTGAAGCGCTTCAAAGGGTGTCTGAAGCGGTAGAACACTTGAAGGATGACTTAGCGGACGCTGCCTGCACTGCGCTGGAAATCAAGATCCTTCCGGGTAAGTTGTTGCAAAGCTAGTCTGTTTTGGGTCCTATTTGTGAAAATCAATTATAATTATGTTAAAAGAATGAAAGAAATTTTGTTTGAAATGGATATTTGTTGGGGTTTCTTCAAAAAGTTATAGTTTTTTTATTGTGTTATGGAATTAGCTCGCCTATTTAATTGTTCATATTATGCTTGTTTTGTAAAGAATATTTATTTTATTGTGTACAATAAAATATGATAACAAAAGTATTATTGAATTGGTGTTTCGTCTCCGGTAGTGTTATTAAACAAAGTAAATTAAACTAAAAACAGTTAATAAACTTACCTTTTTAAATCCTGGCCCACATTTTTTTTTTAAAACCTTTCTCTACATTTTTACATTATTTCTCATTTTAGAACCAAAAGAGGACGACATATCTTTAGAATCAGGTGGCGAAAGTACCATGAAACGTCTAGAGAACCTTCTTCAAGAAGTTAGTGATAAAATTGACCAATCAGCTTCCGACAAAAACGCTGAAAGTACTGAGAGCCTTAGAGACTCCTTAGACGAGGTTCAAACAGTAATAATAAAGCTACGAAGAGATTACGATGGAACTGAGAATGACACACTAAATGAAACTTTAGAGGACTTAGAGTGCAGTGTGAGAAGTGTACAGCTTCAGATTAATGAGGACAGCCCACCAGAACTTCTCAAAGAAGCCTGTGCCACTCTACAGTTACTTGTCAACAACATGAGTGACACTCAAGAAGTACGTGTCACAGAAACAATAGAGCTTACAAAGGATATAAACAAAGCTGATAAAATGTTAGAGAAATGCTCTGATGAAACACAAGAAACGGTTGAATTGTTAGATGAGGCCATAAAGATGGAGACGAAAGACCATAATAGCAAGATATACACTATTATTTCAAGTCTAAATAGCTTGAGAGAAACTATGAAGTCACTCAGGTTGAGTTTTTTGGGCAATGCTGAGTCACTTATAGAAAAAGGTATCGAAGTTAACCAAAATCTAGAGCAGATAGAAGATAAAGTTTATTCTTTGGAAAGGGAACTTAATGAAGAGACTCATTTGTCTGTAGATATAAGAGACAGCATTTTAACTGCGATTCATTCTGTATTTGGAAGCATATCAAATATGCGCGGTACAATCATGAGCATTCAAAAGCAGTACATGTACAATAATTTTGGAAAACCATCGGAAAATATACTTAAGTCAGTCAAAAACTTAAGTGCTATTTCTAAGTATGAAGACGATGCTAACATTCAACGAAAAATCAAATGTCTCTCAAATTCCTTACGCAAAATGCTCATTCATTTTGAAGATATTAAATTCTACGTAAACCTTGATAAAACAGCAAGAATACCTAGCGATTCTGATCTTACAAAGTGTGTGTTAGATGAAATTAAACATCACATTTCTGAAGCAATCTTACCGAATACTAAATACTTTGATTCTAGCACACTTGAAAAAATTGATAATTTAATTCTATGTATTGAAACCAATTTACTCAACATTGATTCGCGTTCCACACTGGAGGTGAAAGAAAAGATTCCTATCTTTAAAAACATTGCAACTCATATCTTGGATATGACAGAGTCAATAAAATTACAACTTAAAACTAAGAAAACCGAAAAGATTGTCTTAAAAGAAAAAGAACATCTGGAGAAAACCGTTGAAACATTACAAGTAGACCCTGAAGCAGTTGGAATAGAATCGACAGACCAGATTAAAACTGCACATGATTCCATTGAAGCTGAAATAACTACTGATAAAACTCAAAATGTTACCTCAGAGGTACAAATTGAGCAAAATGAATACAAAATTATCGACAGTGAATTAGTTTTAAATGAAAATAAAGAATCTGAAATTAAAAGTGACATGCCAATTGAAAACGAGCAAGAACCAGAAGCAGTTCTACCTGCAAGTGAGCAAATTAAAGAAATTATTCCTGCAACGAGTGAAACACATCTGCATACAACCATTGAAGCAAAACAAGAAATTTTAAACACAAATGACACACAAAACCTGATTGAAAAAGATGAAGAAGTCACATTCATAGAAGAAGCATCCGCCACTAAAATTGTTGAAAGTATATTTGAAGTGGCTGACATTACGATACCAGCGGCAATTAATGCTCAGGTAACTGAATTAGCTACTGATGATGTTAACGTTAAAGTAATTCAGTCCGTAGAAAAATGCTCAAATCTATTACAAGAAGCTTTTATTGCCGAAGATAACTTATTTGTTCTGGAAGATAAAACTCTAGAACAACCCTCAACCAGTAAACAGGCTATTAGCGAATTAAAAGAACAACAAAAAAACAAACATGAAGAAAGAACCGAGTCAAAACTTGAAAGTAAATTATCTGATAAAACAGACATCGAATGGAAAATTGAAGATGTTCTGGAAGATGTTGAGAAAGCAACTACCAATGTTGGGCTGAAACAAATGGAGTTTCAAGAGGCAATAGAACAAACAGAAATTGAGAATTTACAGTTAGAAAAGCGGAAAAAAGCAGAAAATAAGAAGAAAATGCTTGAAGAAGAACTTGGCCTGTGGAAGGAAGAAGAGTTGCCTCAAGTAAAAATTACAGAACAACAACAAAATACAGAACAAGAACACGATATTTTATCATCTGGATTTAATAAGATCGCTGTAGGAGAGCCAGAACAAATAAAACAAGATTACGAAATCAGTCAATTGAAAGAAAAAGAAGGAGGTGTCCAAAATGAACTCAGGGAAAAGGAAGATAAAGAACCAAACCAAAAAGAACATTTTAGTGCTGAAAGTGCTGAAATCACAGATGCAGAACAAGTCAAAGATAGTCACCACCAAGAGGAAAAATCCCAGACAGCATTGAAAAAATATGAGATACTAGAAGCAAAAACTGAAAAACAAAATGAAGAACTAGAGCAAATGGATCAAAATCTGGACAAGAGTAAGCAACAAAAAAGAGAAGATAAAGAGTTGATTGAACAAGAACCTAATTTGAGACAAGAATCAGAGAAAGATAAAATGACTCAAAATGATTTAGACGAAAATATTGCACAACAAGAACATACAGTGATAGAAGAACTAAAACTGGTTGAAATAACTAAAAAGGAAGTAGTATCAGATAATCTTGAAGGCAGAGATGTCATCTCACGAGAAAAAAAGGAGGAGAGAAACGCAATAGAAAAAGAAGAGCAACTCCGTATACAAAATGACAAGGAATACGCTGATAAGATGAAAAAAGAACGAGAAGATAAAGAAAAACAGATGTTAAAGGAAATAGCTCAAACAAAGGAAGAAGATAAAGCCCAAAAAGAGGAAACAACAGAAGTTCAAACAAGTTTACAAATACTACAAGAAAAAGAGGAGGTAGAGTGTATCCGCATAAAAGAAGAAGACAGTAAGCAAAAACAAATACTAACAGAAACTTCTTTAGAAGAAGAATTAGTAAAACCTCGCTTAGAACAAGAAGAGGAGAAAAATAAACTTGTTGAAGTAAAAAGTGAGTTGAAAGTATTAGAAATGAAAGGAACGGCACAACAGGAGGCAGATGAAATGTTATTAGTAAAGAAAGATAAGGCGACACTCATACAGACAGAAGAAAAAGAACTGCGTTTAACAGAAGAAGCTCCTTCGAAAATTGGTACCGAAGACTCTGAAAACGCGATTGCAGAGAAATCACAAAAACAAAAAGAGGTAAAAATGGAGGAACTGAAAAAAGAAGAAGAATGTGAACTTCAACTAAAGAAAACGGAAGCACTTCAAACAGGTAAACAAGGTATTGACGGCAAAAAGAAAACTGAACTAGAAAAAGATGAAAATAGTAAATTGGAGAAAGAACTAGGTTTACAAAAAGTACAAGAAGATGTAGAGGTAAAAGGAAAAGATATTGAGGAAAAGCGAGTGGAACAAGAGATTAACGTAAAGAAGGAGGAAGCAGAGGCCCACATCCAAGAAAAAAATAACGAAAGAGAACGTTCAGAGGAAGACAAAAATTTGCCTGAATTAACCGAGCAATTGCGTGGTAGTGAAACCATAGAAGTCAACATCAAAGAAAAAATACTAATAAAGGAAGAAAACGAAGTTTGTACAGCTAAATTAGAAGAAGATGTAGCTCGCTCACAGCAAGTGAAATCAGAAGAACTTAATACAGAAGAGGAGCTAGTAACGCAAAAAGAAACAGAAGCAGTAGACCCGAGAAAAATTAAACAAGTAGAAAGTAATTGTCTAAAGATAGAGACAAAAACCGCAAATGAAGAACAAATATTAGAAAAGGAACAAGATGTTGTGGAGTTGTTACAAAATAAAGAAGTAGAAAATGCCGAAACAGAAAGGGAAAAACTAAAGGGATTCCGGCTTGAAAAAGAGAATGATGCAGAGGAACCAATCACAGAAGATCAATTGCAACATGGAAGAAATGAATCAGTAAAAGAAGCTAAAAATGGAAATGAAGAAACTGAAAGAAAGAAATTTAATGAAGAACTGCAGTTACAGAGAGAAAATGAAAAAACAGACGCTGTCATAACGCAATTTGGGGAGGAATACAATAATGACATAAAGGATAATAGGCAAAAAAGAGAACAATTCAACTTACAACAAGAACAAGAGAAAGCAAAGGAATTGCAAAAGCAAGAAGCTAAAAATATAGAACAAGAAATTGAAAGAAAGGCGAGGACAGAAGAATTGCAGCTAATACAAGAAAAAGAATTGGAAACAGCAAAACCTAAAGAAGAAGGTCAACTACAAAAGGACAAAGGTACTTCAGTACAATTGCAAAAGCAAAAGGATGAAACTGCAAAACAAGAGGTTGAAATAAAGAAAAAGGAAGAAGATTTGCGATTTAAAAAAGAAAAAGAAGAAACAACAAAAATGGAAGAAGAAAAAACTCGCCTACAACAAGAAAAAGATGAAAGAGACCAAATGCTGAAGCAAGAAGCTGAAAATGCAAAACAAAAAGCTGATAGAGAAAAAATGGAAGTAATAGAGCTACAAAAGAAACAAACAGAATTAGAAACATTACAAAATAAGGAAGAATCCCGCTTGCTACAGGAAAAAGATGAAGCAGAACGATTGCAACAGAAACAGCTACTAGACGCAGCAGAGCAATTACAAAAGCAAGAAACTGAAAATGCGAAACAGGAAGCTAGTAGACAGAAAATGGAAGAAGAATTTCAACAAAAAAAAGAAGCAGAATCAGAAGTAGTAAAAAATAAAGAAGAAGCCCGCTTGCTACAGAAAAAAGACGAAGCAGATCAATTGGTAAAGAAAAAGCTACAAGATGCAGCAGAGCAATTTCAAAAGCAAGAAGCTGAAAATGCAAAACAAGAAGCTAATAGAAAGAAAATGGAAGAAGAAAAAGAAAAAAAATCAGAAGCAACAAAAAATAAAGAAGAAGCCCGCTTGCTACAGGAAAAAGACGAAGCAGAACAATTGCGAAAGAAACAGCTACAAGATGCTGCAGAGCAATTGCAAAAGCAAGAAGCTGAAAATGCGAAACAAGAAGCTAATATAAAGAAAATGGAAGAAGAAAAAGAATCAGAAGCAGCAAAAAATACAGAAGAAGCCCGCTTGCTACAGAAAAAAGACGAAGCAGATCAATTGGTAAAGAAAAAGCTACAAGATGCAGCAGAGCAATTTCAAAAGCAAGAAGCTGAAAATGCGAAACAAGAAGCTAATAGAAAGAAAATGGAAGAAGAAAAAGAAAAAAAATCAGAAGCAACAAAAAATAAAGAAGAAGCCCGCTTGCTACAGGAAAAAGACGAAGCAGAACAATTGCGAAAGAAACAGCTACAAGATGCTGCAGAGCAATTGCAAAAGCAAGAATCTGAAAATTCGAAACAAGAAGAAGCTCTGAGACAAAAACTCGAAGAAGAATTACAACAAAAAAAAGCAAAAGAAGTAGAAGAAGCAAAAAATAAAGAAGAAGCAAAAAATAAAGAAGAAGCTCGCTTACTAAAGGAAAAAGAGAACGAAGAACATTTGAAAAAGAAACAGCTAGAAGATACAGAAGAGCAATTGCAAAAGCAAGAAGCTGAAACTGCAAAACAAGAAATTGATAAAAAGAAAATGGAAAAAGAATCACAACAAAAGAAAGAAAAAGATTTAGAAGAAGCAGAAAATAAAGAAGCAGCTCGCTTGCTACAGGAAAAAGATGAAGCATACCAATTGCAAAAGAAACCGCAACAAGATGCGGTAGAGCAATTGCAAATACCAGAAGCTGAACCTACAATACAAGAAGCTAATAAAAAGAAAATGGAAAAAGAATTGGAACAAAAGAAAGAAAAAGAATTACAAGAAGCAAAGAACAAAGAAACTCGCTTGCTACAGGAAAAAGAGAACGTAGAACAATTGCAAAAGAAACAGCTAGAAGACGCAGCAGAGCAATTGCAAAAGCCAGAAGCTGAAAATGCCAAACAAGAAGCTAATAAAAAGAAAATGGAAGAAGAATTACAACACAAAAAAGAAAAAGAATTCGAAGCAGCAAAAAATAAAGAAGAAGCTCGTTTGCTACAGGAACAAGATGAAGCAAAACAAAAGAAACAGAGGGAAGATGCGGCAGAGCAACTGCAAAAGCAAGAAGCTGAAAATGTGAAACAAGAAGCCGAAAGAAAAAAAATGGAAGAAGAGTTACAACAAAAAAAAGCAAAAGAGGTAGAAGAAGCAAAAAACATAAAAGAAGCTCGTTTACTACAAGAAAAAGAGAACGTGGAACAATTGCTAAAGAAACAACAAAAAGATGCAACAGAGCAATTGCAAAAGCAAAAAGCTGAAACTGCAAACAAAGAAGCTAATAAAAAGAAAATGGAAAATGAATTGCTACTAAAGAAAGAAAAAGAAATAGAAGAAGCAAAAAATACAGAAGATTTCTTGCTACAGAAAAAACAAGAAGCCGAACAGGTGGAAAAGAAACTGCTAGAAGATGCAGCTGAGCAATTGCAAATGCAAGAAGCTGAAAATGCGAAACAAGAAGCTAATAGAAAGAAAATGGAAGAAGAATTACAACAACAAAAAGAATTAAAAGCAGCAAAAAATAAAGAAGAAGCTCCCCCGATTCAGGAAAAAGATGAAGCAGAACAATTGCGAAATAAACAGCTACAAGATGCAGCAGAGCAATTGCAGAAGCAAGAAGCTGAAAACTCGAAACAAGAAGTTAAGAAAAAGAAAACGGAAAAGGGATTGCAACTGAAGAAAGCAAAAGAATCAGAAGCAGCAAATAAAAAAGAAGAAGCCCGTTTATTACAGGAAAAAGGCAAAGTAGAACAATTGCAAAAGAAAGAAGTGAATGAGGCGAAACAAGAAGTTGAAAGAAAGGAAAAGGAAGAAAAATTGCGGCTCGATAAAGAAAAAGAAGAAATGGCAAAAATAAAAGCAGAGAAGGCGTGCTTGCAGCTGGAAAAAGACAAAGAACAGCAAGTGCAAAAACAAGAAGTTGAAAGAAAGGAAATAGAACAAGAATTGCGACTGCAGAAAGAAAAAGAAGAAGCAGCAAAAATAAAAGAAGAAGAAGCTCGCCAACATGAAGCAAAAGTGAAAGCAGCGCATTTACAAAAGAAAGATGAAGAAGCGAGAAAAGAAGCCGAAAAAAAGGAAGACGCAGTCGCAACAAAATTAAAAGACAAACATCAGAACAACACAGATATCCAAGAAAAGAAGAAAAAAGAAGAAGAAGCTCTCCTAGAAAAAGAAAGTCAAGAAAAGGCCCGGCTACAAAAGGAGGAGGAAGAAGCACAGAATATTGCTAAAGAAAATCGCATCGAGAAAGAGAAGAAAAAACAAAACGCTTACAAGAAACGAAAAGACGAAGATGTTCGTTTAGAGAAGGAGAAAGAAGAGAAGGAAAAACTTCAACAACTAAAGATTGAGGAAGCTCATATTCAAAGTGAAAATGCAAAACTGCAGGTAGAAGAACAGTTGCGCCAAGAACTCAAAAAAGATGAAAGGCGTAAAAAAGAACAGGAAGCCGCAGAAAATATTCGAGTCGAAGAAGAACTTAGACTCAAAGAAAATCGCATCAAACAAGAGACTGAAGAACGCAAAAAGAAAGAAGCATTAGAAAATAAACGCAAAGAAGAAGAAAAAATAGAACTAGATAAACAAAAGAAAAACGAAGAAAAGAGTCTTAAAGGAAAACGTCTTAAGAAGGAGAAAGAAGAACAAAAACAGAAAGAAGAACTAGAACTAGTTGAGAGGAAAAGAAAAGAAAGGGAACAATTAAAACTGGAACAACAGAAAAAAGACGAAGAAGAACGTATTACAGAGGAAAAAGCAGCCAGTTTTAGAAAAGATAACGATAAGAAAAAGAAGCAAGAGCTCGCAGAGAAGAGACAAAAAGAAGAAAAACAAGAAAAGGACAGAAAAGAAAAGGAAAAAGACGAAAACAATCGAAAACAACAAGAGAAACTGGCGAAAGAAAAACGAAAAGAAGAAGAATTACGCAGTCGTAAGGAAAGCGAGCGAGTTGACAAAAAACGCTTAGAAGAAAACAGTCTAAGCAGCAAAAATAAACATAAGAAAGAAAATGGCGAAATACGAGAGTCAGTACAGGAGCGCCTTCTTCGTCAAGAAGACCGCATCAAAGAAACTTCACACGACGAAAAGCGACAAGTGCGGTCAAAAACAGAAGATCACAGAACGAAAACATTCCTAGAGCATAAAGACGAGCCTTATTCGTCAGAACGTAGTCATGGAGATGATAGAGAGAGGCCTACCTTCGTAGACCACAACCATAGGGATTACACTATGGAATTCGCCAGACCGTCCGGGTATAGAGAAAGAACCACAGATGTCAATGTTTTGTACATAGATGGTGGCACTCACGACCGAAACGGCCCTACCGTCTACCGAGCGTCTACATTGGTCCAGCAAGCTCAACTTCGGTCCTCACTTCCACCTCCAGTCATCACCAGGACCGCTGACGCCAGAGTGACCGAAGCTTTAGATCGAAGAGCCGAAGCAAGACACAGAACTAAAGCGGTCAGCGAGGCGCGAACCGTTTCATCAGAAAAACGCTCAACGACACGGGATGCTAGGCGGAAACCGGTCTTTTCCACCTTTTTGACGGACAGAACTGCAGTGGAAGGATCCCGGGTTAAGCTTACATGCAGTGTGTTATCAGCTACAGATCCTAAGATTTCTTGGTTCCGAAACGGCCAGCCCTTAGACAACAAGATGAAGTACAAGACTAAGTTTACGGACGGTTTGATAACCCTGGAGGTTCTGAATGCGGTGCCCAGTGATTCAGCTGAATACTCTTGCGTGGCTGAGAACGATAATGGGACTATCACCACGTCAGCTAACTTGAAAGTATACCCTAGTTTTGAAGCTTCGCCTATTCCGCCTACCTTTACGAGGTCTATACGTGGTAAGTTAGTATAGTAGTTAACATCAATTTTCACACGCGGATACAGTTGAGTTTTAGTTCTTAGAACTAGAACTAGAGTACCTACACTTAGAACTTTCGGTACAGACTGAAAATAAGCGCTGAGGGTTCACGCCCCCAGCACTATGCTGGATCAGCTGCCATTTGCATCAACAGAGACACACCGCGACAATTTTTGTTAAGTGTTCTTCGTTATTTTTATTGTCCATTATTTTGTCTTAAGTTTTAATCTCACCAAAAACATTCTGTAAAAACTAGCCAAGTCTCGATGGAGCTGCTCGTTTATCGTTTATAAATTGATTCCAGTAAAGGATGGTAAAGGATTGCTTCGCGCTCGACTTGGCGGGGTCACTGCCGTGCCCTCCGATTTATTTGTGTGTATCTGTTGTTGCAATAAATGTTTTTCTTTGTCTTTTTTTCCTTCACATACAGAATTATGACACTTATATAAGTAATTTTACAAATCGAATCATCCATCATCAACCCACAAGTACGAGTATATAGTATGAAGATGAAATATTTGAATTATTAGCAAAACCGTTTGGCTTTCAAAACGATTGTTGGCATCGCGATTCCGGGATTCGGATGAAAACTCACACACAGATATACTTTATTGGTAGCCCACACGGAGGAGTAGGTATTTATAATTTTTACTATTCACAGACAACTACCATCTGGCGGAGAACGAGCTGGTACTGGAGTGCCGAATCCGCGGCCAGCCACTGCCTACCATCACGTGGCTCAAGGACGACACACCAGTGCCCTCGAACGACCGCTTCCAGGCCTTCTACCTCGCCGACGGAGTCTGCCGGCTGGCCATAAGCTCGCCTGTGCCGGGCGACAGTGGGAAGTACACCTGTAAGGCCGAAAACTCGCTGTGGTCCGACCAGATCACGCACGTAGTCAACTTTACTGGTATGTATTTCAGCTGTTTCGGAATGACGTTTTCAGACTTTTGGATAGTGGTCCTCGAAATATATAAATTTATTTAATACAGTTTTAAACCGGCGGGTGGGCTGCAGCGCCCGTTGCAGTACAATTCCACCAAACTGCGATCCCCAACGCGCATGCCCAGCGTGGAGATTATGGGCATTACCCCCCAATGATGGCACAACCTTGCGCTATGGCGCTCATGAGGAGAGGGCTATGTTTAGCAGTAGACTAACATAGCCTGAAGAAGAAGAAAAAGAATACAGTTTAATCGAACTGTCATACCAATAAGTCTGCAAAAAGATAAAAAAGTTGGAGGAACCCATTCACTAGTTATGTTAGTGTATGATAACATTCCTTCAAAACTTGTTGGCTTCATTTAGCCAATACATGGTTTGCTTTTGTGTACTTTGTGGCTTTCACACAGTACGAGTAGCTTATAATAATATCTTATCCCTACTTATAATATTTTAAACTCGAAGTTTGCAAGTATGGATGGATGTTTGTTACTCTTTCACGTAAAAACTACTGAATTGATTTTAATGAAACTTTACTATAATATAGACAATACATCAGAATAAAACATACGCTACAATTTATTAAGGTATGACGATAAGTGTCAAGTAAGTAGAAAAAAAAGGACCAAATAGTCTTGCGCAGACAAAGTAGTCTCTTAATAAACATGACATTATACGTCAAAAAAAGGGTATAGCGCAAATTTGTAACTGTGTTTAACTTCCAAATCTGTTTTCAGGGAGGGACACTCGCTTGAGTCCTAACATAGCCACGGTGGAGCGATCTCGTTTCACCCGCCCGTCCTTTGAGTCCCGGCGACCGCACTTCTCCAATGTATTGACGGATCACACGGTTCCCCACGGTGGGACCATAGGCCTCCAAGTGGAGATCAAGGGGGCTCCCACCAGGGTCGAGTGGCTGCGGGAGGGCCGCTCAGTACTGGACAGCTACAGAAACGCGAAGACTTTTGTCGAGCAAAGCGTTTACACGCTAGCCTTGACTGATGTTACGGAGCGGGAGTCTGGCACGTACACTTGTCGAGCCTTCGGCAGTCATGGGACAGTGGATATGAACGCGGCCATCACGGTTGTGCAGCATGGGGATCTGGATGGAAAGCCAGCCGCTATCGTTGGCCGACCGGAGAAGGACGTGCTCATCTCCGTTGGCGAAGACTTGAACATCTCCTTCAGAGTCCAGGGAGATCCGAAGCCAAAAGGTATCTTAAATATAAATATTCATAAATATATGGATTGGACATAATAATATGTCCAATCTATGGATATTTGGAGTTCCACGTACGTTAGAATTTCCAGGCACATCATCATAGGGCTTAGTTAATGGTGCAGCGGGTTTATACCTGTTCAGTGAAACACATTGCTCTTCATCACGCGCATCGCTAAATGTTTCACAAAGTTGGTTCACGGTAGCTCGAATTGCGGAAATCACATCTTACATCGGTTGTTCATTTTGTGTGATAATTATGTTCCGTCACAATGTTATTATCTTGAATTATTAGACAGATCTTGCTAGCCCCATACTAAGTACAATTAAATGACTTGTGTTACTGGTGCTAACTCGACGATGCATTTTCTACAATAAATACGTAGATAACATCCAAAACCCGAGTCAAACTAGAAATGATCGTTTCTTAGATTGACCCGGCCGGGTATCGAACCCGAAACTCTCGGTTTTGCAATCAGCGTGCCTAACCGCTGCGCCACCGAGGCCGTCAGCACCTTAATGCAACAGAACTATAATCTATATCAAAATAAAGTTCAGACACTTTATTTTGACATAGATTAGGGTTCTGATGCACTGATAACCGATATGGTAAAAATTCACCAGTGGAATCCACCAACTGACAAACTCTGCGTGAGATTTCTACCAGTTCACTTGACCGATGATTTATAATCGATTGCCGTTGACGTTAGAAGGCAGTAAAAAGTGGAAATTCTTCCCCCGGGTGTCGTAAAAGGCGACTAAGGGACCCAACCCAGGGGGTGGGTAGCAGCGCCCTCTGCCGTACAATCCCACCAAACTGCGATCCCAACCCGCATGACCAGCGTGGGGATTATGGGCATTACCCCCCAATGATGGCACAACCTTGCGCTGGGGCGCTCATTAGGGGAGGGCTATGTCCAGCAGTGGACTAATATAGCCTGAAGAAGAAGAAGACTAAGCTTAGCAGTTGATGAAAGCAAATTGGTAAATTAGAGATCCCCAAAACTTCTAAAACATTCCTGTAAAGAAAGCTTATGATTTGAAGCTTCTGGTAGCTGTTAACCTTTAATCCCTTTTAAATCCTGGATATTTTTACAGTGGTATTTATGAAGGGCACCCGTGACATCACGAGTAGCCAGCGTGTATGCAAGATGACTTCCGATGATTACGTCAAGTTTACACTGAAGAGATCTGTCGTCTCTGATGCGGGCACTTACTGTATCCTGGCAAGGAACGCTTATGGAGTGGACCGAGCGTTCGTCACTGTAGTGGTTAGTATACGAGTACATCCAGGGCATTTGATAAAAGTTCTGACTGCCTTTTACATATTACTAGACTACCCAAACAAAAAATAGTAGTGTAGTTATTATTATTTAACTCCTTGATTCTGGCAACAAAGATTCACTTTATAAAATAAAAAAAATAATAGTACCTATTTAAATTAAAAATTTACAAAAACTTAAAGGCCTGCGCAAACGAGGGACTATCCCCCGGGTACTTTTTTAGGGTTCCGTACCTCAAAAGGAAAAAACGGAACCCTTATAGGATCACTTTGTTGTCCGTCTGTCCGTCCGTCCGTCCGTCTGTCAAGACCCTTTTCCTCAGGAACGCGTGGAGGTATGAAGCTGAAATTTATATCAATTACTCAGGTCTACTGTCCCTTGAAGCTGTGAAAAAACAAACTTCTAAGCCAACGCAATCAAAAGATACAGCCGTTTATGCCGCAAATTTTCGACACTTGCAAGGGAATCAAAACCTACAGGGTGCTTCCCGTGAACTCAGAATCTTGAAATTTGGTACGAAGCAACGTCTTATAGCATAGATAAAGGAAAAATTACGAAAACCATAAATTTTTAGTTACATCACATAATATATATTTTTTTAATAATTTTAAACTTACTACCCATTTCCTCATAAACGCGCAGAGGTATTAAATTGAAATTCATACCAAATACTCAGGTCTATAATACAGGTTTGTACGGAACCCTCGGTGCGCGAGTCTGACTCGCACTTGGCCGGTTTTTTTGTCCTTTGATATAGATCTCCTATGAATTGTATCGAATAACGCACATAAAGGACTAAAACTACCCCGTACAAAAAGTCCCTTAAATTACCGAGGACATAAACCTCGGACCGGACATGACCGCACACCGTAGGCGTTGAATCCGCGACAAGTAATCGGAGGACATTTTTACGATTCGCAGGATTTAAAACTAACAAATTCCAGCCATTTTATCAATAAGAAATTATCAGCTTCGATTTGGTTACACTGACAAAAAGTTTCATCTAAATACCAAACACATTTGCGATAGCCTTCAAAAGACTACTGCTGCGGCTCCGTACTCGGTGCAGCAAGTTTTCTGGGTTTTGTCTGTTTCTTTATACCGTCGTAACTTTCAAAAGAATGAACCGATTTCGAAGTGCGTGGGCTGTTAGAATACTTGAGTCAAACCAGAGAGTGGAGACGTGGAGTGTCTATAGAGGTCTTCGGGGTTTTTGTTCAGTTAAGCAAAAAACAAAGTAAAGTCAGTCACACGCTGTACATTGTTATTTTTAAATTCTTTTGGTGTACATAACAGGATTGAATAATAATAAAATTAACGAGTAAACATCATGTTACATAGATAGATAGAATATTCTTTATTGTACACATCAATTAGAGTAACAGGAATTACATAAAAATATGTATAGTACAAGTGGCGGCCTTATTACTAAAAGCAATTTCTTCCAGGCAACCATAAACGGAGTTAGAAACTTACAGTCAATTTGGCACTGTTTCTTTATACCACTTTTGACTTTTGCTCTAAGGTTGCCTTCAGATAACTTAATGAACAATCCGCGTGCGTCCAACTCCAGGGCATAGGCAAGCTCTCTGAAAAAGAAAGAGAAAGTGTGGGCTTAATCACTTTGCGTGTCCACCGCAGTTGGGTGATTGTGCTGTACAATCCCGTGGGGACTGGGGTAGGGGATCCTAGTGGAAAGAGTCTTTTTTTTAGTTAATGGCAAATCAAATCGGTCTTAATTTGGACGGCTACACTTCGACTTTGGTCAGTTTAAAAAATCCTTTCAAAAACTGGACTCCACCGCGTGACCGATGGGGAACCTAAAACCCAAAGGACGTCACACATTATACTATCACCGGGGTTGGAATATTAGTAAAATATAGCAGACGCTTTATACAAAAGAGATGAAAAAAGATAAGACAGATATTGAACACGTCGGAAAATCAGGTTTTTTACAATGTTTTCCTTAACCAGTTAGCGAGGTTTTGTCACTTCAAATCCACAAATGCACGTAGCGTTGGAAACAAAGTAATTTGTAATGCTGGATTCGAACCCAGTATCTAACAAAATGGATACCATAGATCAAATACAAATCTTGCTACGTGCAATGGCCCAACTATGAGGCTCTAAATGCTAAGTGTGGCTCGTGTGTAATTTTGTGATCTAAAAACAGCTATTTATTATTTTACCGAGAATTCAGTTCATTTGTTACATTTATACAAATACATTTCCTCCACCAACCCGGACTTGGCCCCCGTGGTGGAGTATGGCCTAACCTTCCTGCGATGCAGGAAGAGACCCATACCCCAGCAGTGGGGACATACAAAGGGTTAATACCAAATACAGATCTTACATCTTAGATCTAAATAACTCTATATTGTCTCGGAAAATAATTACGTAGGTAATTCAAAATGTGCTTTTTTCAGGTCCGACAACATGCATCATCGGAACATCTCATTTCCGATTGGACCTATCCGGATGACGCAAACTTTTCTTTAACTAATAGAAGCTATAAAAGTAAGTATACTGGTACTAGAACTATCTATATGACACAAGCGGATTCCGCAAACGTTGTTTTGCTATATTAAAGCCTAAATTAAAACCTAATCTTAGACCCATCAAAACGCGTAATAAATTATAAAAATTGGTGAGGCCGTTTCGGAGCAGTCCATTAACAAACACTGTGACACGAGATTTCAATATGTTACTGTGGTTATATATTCCAAACACTAATCTAAAAATGTCGAAATACTACAGAAACCCAATACAAAAATAACGAACTAATTAATCTTAGTCAGTACCCGAGAACTGATAATTTATAAAATATGTAAAAAAATATATATCAAAATAATGGAAAAAATATTGGCACAAAGTGGAATACGTACCACCATTCTCTCATAAGAAAACTAATCCAACCAGACCTCTCACAAAATCTACCATCAATCCCAAATGCTAATCAGTGGCCTGATTAATTCCCGCACCTATACCAACTGTATGCTGGCATTCGACCAAGTAACTGTCGACTTAATCTCTTAGTTTACACTATTTGAAATCTGGGTGGCTTAAAAGCTGCGGTTAGGTATGTTATATATGAAGCACCAAATTCCGTCGAAATCCCAACAAACGTTAGCAATCAGTATGAGAATGAATTAATGAATGAAAAACCATAATAAAAAAAAATTAAAGAACCAAGTTAGATATTTAGAGGAGAGATACTTTAAGAACTGGCTCTTAAAACTAGAGAGACTGCAACCAAAGACCTCTATATCTTATGATCGCTCTTCCACTATTATTGGAATCATTCAGGATTCGGTGCGAGTAATGTAGGAGCATTATGTCGACTCAAAAATCACTTAGCCACAAGACGCGATGTCTGATTGTGACGATCGCCGCACGGCTCTCGTCTCGTTCGACTCAAAACTTGGCTACGCGGCCAGCGGCATACTCAAGCCAGTATTTGGTAGACAAAGGTCATTGTCGCAGTGATAATGACACTTTTGCCGGTTGCAGCCGTGCCGGAGCGCATCCCGGGCGAGCCCAGCGTCGTCGATGGCGGCGCCAACTGGCTGTCTCTGGCCTGGACCAAGCCTGACCCTCAAGTAAATATACCTAACCTTTTGCCATTTAATTACTAGTAGATCATAGAGCCCTAACCACAGGGCGGCAGGGTTCAATTCAGGTAAGCAAGTGATCCCAGGCCTATGGACCATTCCTTGGTAAGTATACTAGATTTTCGGAAGTTGGATTTTTACTAATATCGACTCATTTATCTACCATACCACCTAGCCCAAAGGCACGCTAATGTTTTCTGTCCTCAACCAACGTCATGCAGCCGCTGCCAGATGATCGATCCAGTGAGCTGGTGGGTTTAGCTTAGTATAATCGTGCGCAAGTTGTATTAATATTCTTCTTTTTCTTCAACCTTTAGCCACCCAATGCTGAGTTTAGGTTTCCTCTAATGCACGCCACTCACTTCGGTCTTGGGCTTTCCGAATCCAGTCTTTCCCTCCCACATTGAACAGGTTGACAGTCCATCTCATTGGTTGCCTGCCCACACTTTTGCATCCGTTTCTAGGTCTCCAAGCTAGTATTTTTACACCCCATCTTTTGTCTTGTCTACGGCATATTCTGTGTTTTTATTAATATCGACTCACAGATCATCATTACGTATGCCGATGTGAATCCTATCGTTCTGGATCTAGTTCAGCCACGCTGATATGCATCGAACCTGACAGCGGGCGATATAATAATGCCATCTTGGTTTACAGCGCATAAGAGGACGCGACGTTTTACCGCGTTGTCGTTCTTGATAGAGTATTTGACGTTTTTTCAGTGGCTAGTGTTAGTTCTGGAAATTTAATCTCCTATCTCCTCGAACTGGCCAAGGACCTGAGCGAACCCCTGCCGCGCAGGACAAAGACAAGTGGCGACTTCTTGTATTGGAGGCCGAGACCCATTTCGGGTCGCTAAGTCAGCGGAGTAAGTAAGTAGGCAACTATCTTCTGCCGTAAATTAGTCGCCGAGTTCAATAGCCCCGATAAAGGAGGAAGGAGAAAGGAGCCCAGTTATTTCAGCACAACACCCGGTAAATTTCTAATCTCGTCATGTACCTACTGCATTTGTTTGGTATCAACGACCTGCCTTTCTATTTTTAATCTATGCAGTTACCCTTTCGATACAGTCAACCAGTAAATGTCTTTTAAACTTCACATCGTTCTTTTGTCAAAGAAGTAGAGGCGAATTCTGATTGGCTGTACACAAACAACTTAAATGTAAAGGACTGCTCTCCACAATTTACGATGTTGATTGTGGGATGCTTCACATAATCTAGATATAAGTGATCGTATTTAAAAAAACTGTATGACTCCCTCAAATGCCGACCGACCGGCCGATGAACCCTTTTTAAAACTTTTACTTCTTTGATAGCATTTTCTTATGTACCGTCTCATTTTTAAAAATAGGACACTGTAAAACGCTAAACAAGAAACAAATGGATTAAAGATTCCATAAAGCTATTCCCGTTTTCCTCGATTTTTACGTGCGTAAGTTAAAACCTCTAATACGATCATGCCAACGAAGAATCTTTTGTATTCAGCCATATACCTAATTTGTATTATTTCGTTTTCTTAATTCCGCGCTGACGTCCTACCGCAAACGACAGAGATATCATCCGTATCCAAACACAAGTTGATGACTTGGTCGTCTCTGAGTCTCTTGGTCATCTAAGTCACATATTATACATACATACATACATAAACTCACGCCCGTATTCCTGAGGAGAAAACAAAGACCAGAGTTTGCCACTCGTCACGTTGCTGAGAAACCTCTTCTGCTTCATCATCAGTTATTAGTCGTTGCATCGCACCCTCAGAACGAAAGAGGCCTAAGTCAAAAAATAGTGAAATTGAGTTACAATCATAGAGTCATAAGAAGGTATGCCGTGGACGGAAGATTCGGCTCTTTTTTACAATAAGTGCCTTTGTTTTACTATTCATCGGATAGAGCATACCTTTTTATGTCTCTCTATGATTGTTAGGTACTCAATTTTTGAGAATTTTTTGAGTATTTAAACTATTTTTTGACTTAGGCCTCTTTCGTTCTGAGGGTGCGGTATGCTCGCACTTCTTATTACTTCCTAACACAACATTTACATACAGGCACATACATTGTTTCTGGCCCCACACTAGGATACCCTGTGTCGTGGGAACCAGAAACAACGACATCACAAACATGTAAACTTCCAAGACCTGGGTTTTTTTTGTTTCCAGCCGGGATTCAAACCCGGGACCTCTTGCATGGTAGGTAGATACGATACAGCTACACCACAGAGGTCGTCAATCCAGTTCCTATCTGGTCCTTTGCTAATATTTAGCGGACATGCTATTCGGTCAAAGTCCGTTTGCGACGTCCAGGACCTTCCATGCCACTCCATTTCAAACCCACGCAATAATCCTTTCATAATTCCAGTCACTAAATTCTTTTTCAGTCCACAAAGTTCACTGTCAAACACTGTCAACGTACCTACTTCTACAGGGTGGCGCTCCGGTATTGGCCTACAAGGTGGAAAGCTGGCAGGTGGGCAAGGAAGGCGGTGCGCGTTGGGCTGAGCTCGGCATCACTCCGCTGACATCGTACGACGTTTTTAACCTGAAACAGGGCGAGGAGTACCACTTTCGCGTGACGCCACGCAACCGCTACGGGTGGGGAGAGACTGTGCAGACGTCCAAACCGATCGGAATAGGGTCGTCCGGTGATAGGCCGGAATTCACTGAGATCCTCCCGGGACAACTGAAGGTCCTGACTGGCCAGAAGGCGGTGCTCACTTGCGTCGTCAAGGGAAAACCTCACCCGGAGATAGGTGAGTATTTAACACAAAAGAAATGCATCTGCGTGCATCTGTATGTTTGTTCGTTCGTTCACAGTAGAACTTGCAGAACCGATTTATATGTGTGTATATTCTTTGAATCCTTAGGACATCCTGGATAACATTTAGTTCTTAAACATACGGATTTATTATCGTCTATAGGAAACACTTAAAAATTAAACAAAAAAAATGTTTTAACCGAAAAGGTACTTAAAAGTCTCAAGCTGAATCTATTGGTAATTCTACACTCAACGAGAAGCAGGGTTTTGTCATGAAGTTTATCATGTTATCTAGGGCTAACATACGTCTTAAGTTGATCTAGAACAGAATACCGCATGTGAGAAGATAAAATGGTGACGCAACACCGTTTGACATTTCTTTGTATTCAAAGTCTTACTTCAAAGTGTTTATATAGATAGAAGATAAAAATTTGATTAGACTCCACTTTCTACCACTATATCGAAATCACAACATAGCGACCGATCCAAACTTAATATAGGACCAATATTAGATTTTTAACCTTTCGGCTTTTCATACACTGCAATATCTACATTTTAGCCCTTTTTTCCGAGATGTAGAACATTAATATTGCATTTAATTTCATTACACGTGGTCGTTACTGAATAATTTTGTCTATACACTTCCACTGAACATTATTTCTTAAACAATCGGACGTCATCATTTCTCCATTTCTTCAATCGTAAATTTACCTTTCCAGTATGGATGAAGAACGGGCATGAAGTGGAGGAAGAAGGCGGCAGAGTCTCGAGCTTATGTGACGGCCAGATCTGCAGCTTGACGATAGATGGTATCACCATCGACGATGAGGCCCGTTACAGCTGCGAGGCCAGTAACGAGCACGGCCGGGCCTCCACCTACGCCCGCCTGGCCGTCGTCACGGACAGAGTAGTGTGGGAGGCCGATGCTAAGCTGAAGAGGTGAGTTGCTGAGCCGGTGAGGGTAATAAGATCGATATCGACCTTTGTATGTCCCCACTGCTAGGGCACGGATCTCTTCCTGCATCGCAGGTAGGTTAGGCCATACTCCACTACGGGGCCAAGTAATAAGATCAGTATTATTTTCAGACACCAATCTTGAAGGTACAGATAGCTTCTAGTCTGATCAATGCTCCAAGGGCTGAATATTTCTATAGCCGTGAAGTTAATGTGTAGATTCAAGAGTCTAACATGTTTACGAGTTTATCAAATTGTCATTGTTTATCAGTCAATCAAAGGCAAAAGAGGGGAAGTCCTACCTCCTTCTAAGCATTCATAAGCTCACATTCGTCCTCTTCTATTCTTGTCTTCTCCAAAGCACTATCATTTTGTTATACTTAGGCCGTTTTCATTAAGCCGCCAGCAATCTTAATAATAGAGACCGTTAAGAAACAGCAATGAAAACCATTAATTGGCAAGCGCAGCATAGGACGACAAGCCACAAGTTGGACAGAAGATCTCATCCAAGGCAGGAAGACGCTGAATACAAGCCGCTTCCAGCCGGTCTTTTTGGAAATCCACGGAGGTGGCATGTCCAGCAGTGGACTTCTTGTGGCTGAATGATGATGAACACCGTCAGTTTGTCTACCAGCATATGTGCCCTCTGTAGGATCTCGAATCCCCTGATCCTCTCTTCAGCTTGCTAACCTTTGATACTGTCATGAGTCAATTATTGGTCCATCCGTCTTAGTCCTAACAGGGCCAGTTTTCAACACCTTTGTTCTCTTCTCCAGGGAGCGGTCAAACTCGGCTGGCGACGGAGAGTACCCTCCACAGTTTACGATGCGGTTGCGCGACCGTCGCGTGCAGGCTACCTACCCGGTCCGACTGACCTGCCAGGTGGTCGGGAGTCCACCGCCCAGCGTCACCTGGTTTAAGGATGGCCTGCAGATCGCTGAGGATGGTAAGATTTTGTTTGGAACAGGGTATGATGCGTGAAGGGATGACGACGGGACACTTGTTACGTCACTACATTTTGGGAAATAATATTGTAGTAGAAAATTATAAAGGAAAGGTAGATGACGTGATGTACCAGGCGGTTAAGAAGCTGGCTTGTGAGCGGAGTGTGCGAAGAATGCTGCAATAATTCCAACTCGTACGTATGACTACTAGTTATGTCTGGATGATATCATGAAGTTGACCTGGATCTGGATGACGAGCAACTATTAGAAATGGCGTATACCTAAGTATAGAGGACAATGCCTGCAGTAGGCTGGATAGCGATGATGAAATTCTGCGGCGCATACGACGGTGACCTTTATAAAAATCTTCGCAATTTGTTCATATACGTTTTGTTTTCTATTTTACAACCTTATTGACCGGTTGAATTAATCCACTTCAGTCCAGTAAAAGGTTTTGAAGATAATCAAAAGTAAAGTATTGTTCCGTTCATGATATGATTTTGTGCTGCAAATTATGGGGCCGTGTGTTATTTTAGGACATGCGAGGCGTGTGCCAAACGCCGTTGCCAGTCAGTAGATTAAATTAAATAGCGCTGGTACTGATTGATTTCATATTGACTCACGCCAAATCCAGATGCCACGCAATGTTTATATTGATGCAGCTAATTGATACGTAGATGCATACAAGCGATCATTATGTCTGACGTCTTTTTAATCATAGATCGTGAAAGGATGCACCATCTTACTGATAACTGCATCGCCATCAAACTGCTTTGCAGTTTGGCGAAAGTTGTATATTGTTGATTATTTATGCTGAACAATAAACATTTTAAAAACCTATTTAGTGGCTAAAAAATCCTGTACGTAATACAGAGAATATTGTAGAGGTTCGAAATTTCACTGATGCCAGTGAGTCGCCCATTAGCTCAGTTGGAAAGAGCGCTGGCACGGATAGCCAGAGGTAGCGGGTTTGAATCCCGGCATGGGTGGAATCTTTAGCTTCTTAGGTTTATAAAAAGAAAAATAGTGAAATGCTTACTTAAATTTAGTTTAATTTTATAAAGAAAGCTAAAAGGAAGCCCTCGGGCAGTGGTAGAACACAGAAACAGCTTCGTAAAAATAATAGAAAACAAAAAACAAATTACAAATCGCTGCCAATTCTAAAAACCTATTTAGAGGCAAAAAATTCCACCCATGCCGGGACTCGAACCCGCGACCTCTGGCTAACCGTGCCCGGCGCGGTTAGCCAGAGGTGGAATTTTCAGCCTCTAAATAGGTTTTTAAAATTGGCAACGATTTGTAATTGGTTTTCTATTATTTTCACGAAGCTGCCTCTGTGTCCCACCACTGCCCGGGGGCTTCATTTTAGCTTTCCTTATTAAAACTGTTCCGCCCGTCAGCGCGCCACGCCAAGTCCCAAGACGAGCATTTCCACACGCTGGAGATCGCGCCCACCTCCCTGGAGGATGGCGGGGTCTACGAGGCCATGGCCCGGAACAGCCGGGGCGCCGTCAGCTGCCGCTGCAGCCTCGTGGTTGACAAGGGCATACGGGCGTACGTCGCGCCGGAGTTCTGCCTCGGACTGGACCCCATCTATCGGCTCACTGACGGTAATAGTACATTACGCAACTAGGGTGGTAATACAAAGAAAGGCCGAGATCGCAGAAGTTTGCGGCCCGAGCTGCAAGCGAGGGAGGTAAATATGCGATCGAGAGCTTTCTTTATTACCTCCCGTGTTGTGTACATCTTTTTATGTCTACACTTGGCCAGAAAGCGGCTTTTTCCGTACGCGCAGCGTGCGGAAAAAAACACTTTATGGCCAGGTGTGGCATAATAGTACATTACTGCAGAGGCCGAGAAGTAAGGGAATGCTGGACGAGTTTGGGATAGACGGCCGAGTCGTAGACGAGGCCATCTAGGAACGAGTCCTGCAATCCCTGTTCCGGCCGAGGATTGTATAATGCTTTTCTCAAACAATGCGAGGAAATATTAATATTAAAATAATTACTAGGTAATTAAGAAATAATAGTTTATTAGGAAAAAAATAACGTAAAAATGTATTTTTCTTTACTTTTAGCCGGTAACAGATTCTGCATAGCTAATTTTGCTTCATTTCTCAAATTAGGCGGAGTACAGTCCATAACTTCCGCATCACTCTCGTCACTAGAACTGATTTTCAATATTTTCGATGAAATGATTATCAGAAAAAACAAGCAGAAAAAAGTTGTTTAGTTTGCCGCCTTTTTTATTTTTTAAATACACTAACATATTATTATTTGAGCACCATGTTTAACCGCACAAAAACCAATACCATAGATTGTTTTTTTTTATTCTTGCAAGTATGCTTACAGAACTTAGTAGGTGGTTGGCTGTATGTAATTTTTCCTTGGTCAGTTTAATTTTAGTAAGTAAATTTAAAAAGTTAGAGCAGCGGACGGTAATGGATTTTCATACTAACTTTACTGGCTTAGGCCAGTAAAGTGAAGCGGGAGCCATAAAAGAGAAACTTTGTGGCTTTATTTCATGGTAATAACACTAGCATTTCCGAGCATGTTTGAGAAAACGCTATTTTTTATAACTTTTCTAATTCCATTTACAGTTTTATTGATGGTGAACGCAATTCTCCACCAACCCGGACTTGGTTCGGTCGTTCAAATATGATATCGGGAGTATCAATTACGATACGATTAATTGCAATTTGCAATTACGATTGCAAGGCACGTTAAGCCGTCGGTGCCAGCTGTCATGTAATTGCATTCGTTAAGCCATGTCAGAGGCATTAAGGGCGGCTTGATAACTTCTGACAGTAAGGCCCGCCACTGTCTTACAATCCTCCACCAACCCGGACTTGGCCCCCGTGGTGGAGTATGGCCTAACCTTCCTGCGACGCAGGAAGAGACCCGTGCCCCAACAGTGGGGACATACAAGGGTTGATATCGAACGCAATTTTTGTGATATTTTTTAATCAAATTTATTGGTTCACTGATGGTAAAGGCTATTTTCAATCCTGTTTATTGGGTGTAGTAATTTTCATTTAGCTAGACATTTTTTTCTATTAAAACTAGTTCAAGTTGTAAATGCAGATATAGAAAACGGATGTTCTTGGCATGAACTACGGGTAACGTCGGTGAAATCGGCGAAATCGTTTTGTTAAGTACACACTTCATTTTTTTATGCTCTCTGTACACGTTTCGTAGCAGAGCACAGGCCTTCTCTCAGAAAGAGAGATTCAATACGGTGAAATCGGGCATTACTTTCGTTAATTTTAATACAGACTTATTTATTAACACTTTTATTTCACTTGAACTAGACCCACAGTACGGCATACTGAACGCTCTGAGCAGTAGCGGACTAACAGGGGGGCGTAAGCGGCGTCCCGCCCCGGGCCTGCGGTCGGGGCCCCCAACTGCCTCCGCGTTCCCCTGATCAAATACTAAACAAGATTTTAAAAATGTGCTTAGTACCTTCAGACCCGACCCTTAAAAATGTGCTTAGTACCGGCTGCCAACTCCTGTCAGGTACTGGTATAACCACAATAGTATGAAAATAAAAAAAATAATAGATATTAGTACACACAACGTCGACGTTTATTGTATTTTAGGTTATGAAATCTTTATAATCTAGTTATTTGATTTTTAAACCATTGAAGTTTGTATCAGTGACTGGCAAGAGTTGGCAGCTGTGACTGGCACTCCGCTACTGGTAAACCCGGGCCTCATAATTTTTTTTAATTATCAAAGAAAGAAAGGCTTGGACTTCGTCCACTCTGCCCTCTGATGTAAAAAAAAAACTTATGAAAGTACAATTACAAAATTTTTATGACACTTTATATAAATATATACTCTTAAAACTACTGAACCCTGAGATCATAATTTACTATCTTTACAAACAAATTCATATATAATTCATGGCCTCATAAAATTTAAAGCTGGGCAGCCTCATTTAGCTTTGCCGCCCCGGCCCTCTGACAGACTTAGTCCGCCACTGGCCCTGAGCATATTCTACAAGGCAACCGCCGACGGAAGACAATTTTAAGAACAGATTACGCCCCCCAGGCGAGGAGCTACGTATCTCAGCCGTTGTGGAGGCCTACCCGTCGGTGGGGGTCACTTGGTACCGTGACGGCGTGCGCCTGCGCCCCAGCCGAAGGGCCATCATGACCCTGGACAGAGACGGGGTGGTGGAGTTGGCCCTGGCTGCCGTCACCACCAGGGACGCTGGAGTCTACACCTGCACGGCCTCCAACGAGGTAACCCTCTATCGTACAGTACAGTACAGTGCAGTAGCTATTGAAACTCTAGATTTACGATAATACTTTCCTTTTAACTATCTTTTTTATCACAAAACCTAGCCTAGCTGCGAGTCTCAATACGACCCTACATGAACAAAGCGTAACGATGTTCTTCAAATAATTCAAACGCTGCTTAGACGGCTACGCCAGCCAGCTACTATAAAGGAGTATCGTTACATTTTCCCCCCGTTATAATTAAATTTTAATTGTAATTACGACTGACACGACTGACACCTACATAAACAAAACGTAACGATATTCTTCAAATAATTCAAACTCTGCTTAGACGGCTACGCCAGCCAGCTACTATAAAGGAGTATCGTTACAGTACCTATAACATTCATACATAAACCTCCTAATCTTTAGAACCATTATTCTATTTTTATTTTTAATGCACTAACCCGTACTAAGGACAAATTTTAAAAACCTATTTAGAGGCTAAAAATTTCACCCATGCCGGGATTCGAACCCGCAACCTCTCGCTATACGTGCCAGCGCTCTACCAATTGAGCCAATGGGCGACTCACCGGCATCAGTGAAATAGAACCATACACACACATACACAACACACACACCCACACAGTAGCTTTCAATAGAAGAATTATAGTTGTATTAAAATCATTCAGATTACTGCTGAAAATGCAGTGTGTTATTTTGAAACACTGGACAACTCAATTATGTCACACTTCTTTATTTTTGTATTTAGAATTGGGAACTAGTTTGTAGTTAGTTTTTAAGGGCCGTTTTCTCCATAGAACCAAATCTAGATTACGGCAAGCTAAATCCGGTTTTGGACTCTTAATCGAGATTATCCGGATCATGCTTGAACGAAGTTAAAAAAATAGATTTATGACCATCCGATTTCTCCCGTAACTTTTTGATCTAGTTCACGAAATCTAGTTCTAGTTAGGTACAGATTAGACAAAAAACGCTAAGAGGGTTTATTTTTTTATTTTGAAACGCAGCTGTCTAAAATGTCGAGAATTCTGTGATATTTCCGGTTATTCTGTGTAATTTCACAAACTTTTTCGGCAATTTTGAATTTTGTTTCTGGCGCGGTTTGTTTTGTGCGAAATAAATTTTGAACGGCTCTCATAAAAGATGATGTTAAAACGAAAAAGGGATCCAACATTCACCAATAGTGAAAACAATTGGTAAAGTAAAACCTTTGACGTCTTTTGGCACCTGATATCTGACATTTGTCTGACTGTTAATCTGGTTTTAGAAGCTAATCGTCCAATATCGGCCGTTCAGAGACTTCAGTTTAAACTTTGGTTTACGATGTTGGAGAAATCCAATTTGTTATTGTAATCTCGATTAGGAGTCCAAAACCGGATTTAGCTTGCCGTAATCTAGATTTGGTTCTATGGAGAAAACGTTTGTCATTGTTGTATCTGGCGACACACGCTGAGCACACACCTTTTGTCGCCAACTATGAAGTCATTATTTGTAATTTCTCCTTTTATTCTTCTTCCATTGTTGGTCGCAATAAATACATTTTTACTTTTACTAACAGTCACGGAGAGGGCTTCAATTTTTTTTTCCACACATCTTACTATTTTTACAGGATACAACAGCCCTAATGCAAGTGAAGACACACAAAACAAGAATAACATAACTATTTACATACAGGCACCATACATTGCTTCTGATCCCACGCTAGGATACTATGTGTCGTGGAAACCAGAAACAATGACATCACAGACATGTGAACATCCAAGACGTCCCGGGACCTCTTGCATGGCAGGCAGATGCGCTACTGCTGCTCCACAGAGGTCGCCAAAATAGGAGAAGAATAAATAACATAATAATTAAACACGTATACAATACACACTACTTAAATAACTTTACTTGAAATTATAACTATAAAGCTGTGTGGTGTCGGCCTAGAGAATAGCACCAACCCAAATTCTTCCCGCGGGTGTCGTAAAAGGCGACTAAGGGAAAGTACAAACCAGGAAGTGGGCAGCTGCGCCCCCTGCAGTATAATTTCACCAAACTGCGATCCCCAACCCGCATGCCCAGCGTGGGGATTATGGGCATTACGCCCCAATGATGGTACAACCTTGCGCTATGGCGCTCATGAGGAGAGGGCTATGTCTAGCAGTAGACTAACATAGCCTGAAGAAGAAGAAGAAGAAAATTATAACACAATGTCAAAAAACAGCTGATGATGACGATTGACTGCCATTTCATATCATAATCCTAAGGTCTCTCTGAGAGAGAGAGATAGAGACAGAGTGTTGGGTGTCGGGTCGAGTAAACTGGTTTCCTAAAACTAGTTACAATCCTCCAGCAACCCGGACTTGGCCCCCAGAAGAAAAGACCCGTGCCCCAGCAGTGAGGGCGTGCAAGGGTTGGCAGCGAAACTGGTTTTCAAACTCCGCTTACCTTAGTACCTTATTATACCGTTTTTGGCTCAAAACCGGTCTTTAATGTCGAACGTTAAAATGTTCTTCTTCTCGAATGGGGAATCGTTCGATTGGTACAGCGTGGCCCTTGGCAGTGAAGCGAAGTTCGGAAATTACTTTAGTTTTCATCACCGTTGTTTTGTCAGGTCGGGAGAGCATCTACCTCGGGAAGGGTTGAGGTCACCGAGGTGGACCAGCCCGTCGAAAGGAGGAGAGTGCCGATACTCCGAAGTCCTGATGTGCCGTGAGTTCCAATACCTACAATTTTTACTTAACAATCTTTCCAACAACCTAGGTAGACTAGACGACTTTGCGAGCGGTGGTAGCGGAACGGTGTAGGTTTCTCAATTGGGAGGTTGTGAGTTCGAACCCCTGTACTTGTTTTCTACGTTACGTACATTTGTGAAGTTATAGTAGCAATACCACTGGTTAACGCTGAAGGAAAACATCGCGAGAAAACCCAAGTGTCTGAACGTAACTTCCTCGGGTAAAAGACACGTGTCCCTCGGTGTAAACTGTTTGGCAAAAATGGCGGTCGTCGCAGCAGGGAAGGAACACAAAGTCAAGGAAACAAATGAACTTAATTTGCAGATTCCTCAAGAATATGATTCAGCGAATGCAGGGTGTTTGTGTAAATAAATCTAAGTTATTTAATGTATAATTACTTATAACAATTTACCGAACAGCAAAAGCGTGCAGGCAGGAGAGAATAGAGAGAGATCAAAAAGACGATCGCAGAGTCACAGGTTTTAGGCAAATATAAGTTACACATGCAGCCTAAATCTAACAGGGACATGATTGATGATGATGTTTGGCAGGTACTCTAAGAGCCGACGGCCTAAATGTAACAGGGACATAATGGATTGACAATGATGATGATATTTAGCAGGTACTCTAAAGAGCCGACGGCCTAAATGTAACAGGGGCATAATGGATTGACAATGATGATGATGTTTAGCAGGTACTCTAAAGAGCCGACGGCCTAAATGTAACAGGGGCATAATGGATTGACAATGATGATGATGTTTAGCAGGTACTCCAAAGAGCCGACGGCCTAAATGTAACAGGGGCATAATGGATTGACAATGATGATGATGTTTAGCAGGTACTCTAAAGAGCCGACGGCCTAAATCTAACAGGGACATAATGGATTGACAATGATAATGATGTTTAGCAGGTACTCTAAAGAGCTGACGGCCTAAATCTAACAGGGATATAATGGATTGATGATGATGATTGTAATTAAAACTGTTCTTATACGGATTTCACTCGTTTATTCTATTTTTACAATTTTCCGACGTTTCGGCACTTTTACAGGTGCCGTGGTCTCGGATGACTGAGGTTAGTTTACTACCCTCGGCAAAAATTACAAAAGTATTTGGCAACGTAACTTCATAATTAACTTTTGTGGCGAAGGTAGAATCAACGTGGAAAATTAAAGAAAATCTGATAATTACTGCGCTGACGTGTATTTTTGAAAAACCGAATTCTACAAGGGAAAGTCCTATAGCGGCCGCCTCAGACCGCCGGAGCGATGCTGAAGGGTTATTCACGCCTTACAATACAATTATTAGTTCCGTAAAGGCCCGTGCCGTCCCAAGGTAGGAAGCAGCACGTTCGCTTAGTAAAATTGATTACAACCTTTTGACAGGCGGAGATTATATATTCGGCGTCCGGATATAACCGTACCGCGATGCACAACTAGCAAGCGCCATCTAGTGAGCGGTAGTGGTAAACGTGGTTGTTACATCCTCCCCCTCTGGAACTCACGTCGTCTCGACGGAGTGACAGGAAAAGACGGTTTAGGGGTAGGGGTTCTCTATTTTTTTCTGGGTCGTCCTCGCTGCCCCTTTGTGGCAGGTGCTTGAGCTTCTTGTTGAACCAACGGTGTCTTCTTCGGTCGTCCTCTCTTTCGAAGTGGTTGAACCGGTTCAGGGGTGTCATCATGGTTTCCTTGAAAACGAGTCAGAGCGGAAGTATGAAATATTCCCATCGGGGTATCAGGTTGGTCAATATTTGCAACTTTGTACGAGTTTGCTCCGCAACGTTCTGTTATGACATGTGGTCCATCTCTGCGTGTTGCAAATTTAGCGCTCCTTCCTTTCGCGGATTTGCTGATAGCATGAGTTGACACCAATACAAAGTCACCGACTTCATAATCTGGATCTTCACGTCTGTGTTTGTCATTGCTCTCTTTTCTTCGCTCCTCTTTATCTTCCCTAATTTCTCGAGCCTTCTCAAACGTATCATGCAATGAAAGTAGCTTAGGAGTCACTTCTGGAATGAAGTTTTCTGATAAAACTATTTGGCGAAAATCATTAGAGATATCGCCTGGTGTGCGAAGTTCGCGCCCGAACGTCAGGTAAGCTGGGCTATAACCAGTGGCTAAACTGTTCGCAGTGTTCATAGCAAATCGCACGCTTGGTATTTTCTCCTCCCACGTTTGATGGTCATTTCCAACAAGAATTGCGAGTTGGGTTTTAAGATCCCTATTCTTTCTCTCGACAGGGTTAGCTTGAGGGTGATAGTATGGCGTGAAGTCATGTTCTATACCCAAGCAGTAAGTTAAGCATTGCATTATGGAGGTGACGAATTGTGACCCATTATCACTTATTAGTCTCCTTGGGATGCCGTATCGCAGAAACACATCGTTGAGTAGGACGGTAGCACAGTCTTGTGCCGTCGCCTGCCCCATACTGAAAAGCTCCACCCATCCAGTAGCAATATCCTCGACGATAAGGATCCATTGTTTTCCGGACTGAGTAAGAGGAAGGGGACCAAATAAGTCAAACGCAACTGTCTCAAATCTCTGGTTGATCGCCGTTGTTTGGAGTAGGCCGGCTGGTTTCATGTTAGATGGCTTGTACCGTTGACAAGGGACACAGTTTTTCACATATCCCTCTATGTACCGTCTCATGCCTTTCCAGTAATAGCGTGATGCTATGCGGCGATAAGTTTTATCAACACCATAGTGTCCAGCCAATGGATCGTCATGATAGGCAGCGAGTACTTTAGCCCATTCCTGTTCAGGAACAACGATCTGTGCCTCTTCGAGCTCTTCTGCTGGGTTGTACCGGTACAACAAGCCGTTATTTAAAATGTACCCCTTGTTGCTCCAGTATGATGCGTTCTCTCTATTGTTACTTTCAAGAGCACTGATCACTTTAGTTATTGTTTCATCTTTCATCTGCTCTTCTCTGACTTCGGCAGGGCTCTTGGTTGGCATATCCACGGTAAGTGTACAAACTCCACAGCAATTCTCTGCAGTACATGGGGGTCTTGAGAGGGTGTCAGCCACTACATTGATTCTCCCAGGTATGTACTCGATTGTAAGGTCATATGCTTGGAGTTGCAGCGCCCATCTTGCTAAGCGGCCAGATGGTGATTTTAGTGACATCAACCATTTTAGAGCTTGGTGATCGGTGACTATAGTAACTGGCAAGCCTTCGATGTAGCCACGAAACTTATTAACTGCCCACACCGCTGCTAGCGCCTCGCGTTCTGTGGTTGTATAGTTTCGTTCTGCCTTGGTCAATAGCCTGCTGGCATACTCAACAGGGTGTTCGTCATTCTTCTCCCCCTGTACTAAAACCGCTCCAATAGCGTAGCTGCTTGCGTCGCACTTGATTATGAAGGGCCGAGTCGCATCGGCTTGACGCAGGACAGGGGTTGTTGTAAGACGTTTCTTCAGTTCAGCATAGGCATTCCTGCTCATCTCCCCAGCTCCAAACCTCTTTCTTTTTGGTCAGCTTAGTTAGTGGCTCAGCTATAGCCGAAAAGTCCTCTATAAACCTCCTGTACCATGAACAGGTCTGAAGAAATGACAACAAATGCTTCAAATTTGTTGGCGCTTTCAGGCTAGTTATGGCCCTGATCTTATCAGGGTCTACTTGAAGACCATCTGGGGTAATATAGTGTCCCAGGTATTTCATGACTGGTCCGCAGAAGCGGCATTTTTCTTTATTAATCGTGAGATTGTATTTTTTAATCTCTCTGAATACACTTGTAAGATCCGTGAGGTGTTTTTCAAATGTCGTAGAGAAAATGATCAAATCGTCGAGGTAAGCCAGCATTTTTACGTCCTCCAAACCAACTCGAAAACGATCAATGAGCCTCTGAAAGGTAGCTGGCGCATTTCGCAGGCCGAAGGGCATCCTTCTGAATTTGAATATACCGAATGGCGTTATAAAAGCGGTTTTCTCTTGATCTGGTTCATGCACTTTAATCTGCCAGTAACCGGCTTTTAAGTCTAAAGCAGTCATGTATGGAGTGGGCTTAGCCTCATGCAGAAGATCGTCAATTCGAGGGATAGGATAGGAGTCGGGGACCGTTACAGCATTTAATCTGCGGTAATCTACACATACTCTTGTGCTGCCGTCGGGCTTTGGCACAAGGACCACCGGTGCTGCCCATGGAGACGAACACGGCTCTATTATTCCTTCTTTAAGCATCTTTTCGATCTCATGTCTCAAAATCTCTTTCCGGTTTGGCGAAAGGCGATAAGGCGGAACTGATACGGGGTTAGCATCTCCGGTAACGATATGATGAACTGTGTCAGTCGAAGGACATCCGTTGCTCATGAACACCTCACCATTTTCCTCGAGGAGCCGGTTGAGTTTCTTGTGCTGATCTTCATTTAGACTTGATGCTTGGACATCTATGGAGTTGAAGTGTAGATCGACCGTTTCCACTTCTCTGCTGTCGGGAAATAAACTCATTTCATAAGGAGTCAGATCGCTATCATATCTATGGACATTTATCTCTGCATCCCTCCTAATAAAGTTCATTCGGGGAGAGTAACCATCGAAAAGAGTTTTGTTTCGCTTAGGCGGAGTAGCGTCTAAGTCAATCGGCGCAAGTTTATAAGTTGGTAGACAGGCTGACTTCGGATTCGTATTATCCTTCGCACCCTCCGGAATGTATGGTTCTGACGAAGTTATCGGTGTGGCTACATCACGCTCAGTAAATGTGATAAAACCTTCTTGATAGAGTTCATATATTCTCTTCGGACTCTCTATGAACGACCAAGTAGCCTGGGGAAGATCCAGAATCATACCCGACTGTTGGAGAAAACCAATTCCAAGGAGAGTACGGTTGTCCTTTGACTGTGGTAGCACAAGGAACGTGGTCTTCATAGTCTTTTCTTCTAACTTTACTACGACTTGGGTTGCCAACACTTGCTGTTTTTTGGGGATTCCATCTGCCAGAGTTATGCATACTTCTTCACTCAAGAACTTGTATCCTTTCTTCAGCAGGTAGCAATAGAGCTCGTACGAAGCTATGTTTGTCTTTGCGCAAGTATCTACAAAAGCTGTACCGTGGTGACCTCCGATCTCAATGAAGACTATTGGCCTGCATTTGGCCTCATTCCTGATATTGAGTGCGCAGAACGCTATATCAGTTCTCGATTGCTGAGCCTTTGTGTTGCATGTGGTACAGTTGGTACGGTATACGCCTGGGGCTCCACAACCAAAGCAAGAGAACTTAGGGGTGGAAGGTGAGGGTGCCTGGGTAGTAACCTCACTTTTTACCATCGGTATTGTTTTAGGCGCATCGCTGACACCTCCTTTTAGAACAGCTCTAGGCAGTTTTCGGCAAACTTCCATAGTGTGGCCAAAAGCTCTGCAGTTTCTGCAACGTTGTCTACCCAGGGCCTTCGCCGGCTGTCTCTCATGGCCTTCACTGACAGTCTCAGAGTCTTCCTCTTGTAGATTTTGTTCTACTGCACGTGCCCGAGTGAGAAGTTCATCATAAGACTTAATTGAGCTACGATCGATTCTCTTGCGAATTGCCACTCTCAGTTGACCAAACAACATGTCCAGTTGCTGTCCTTCAGTGTGCCCTGGTTTCGGTAGCTGGGCAAAAAGAGCCCTTTTCGCAGTCACAAACCTTTCTGTTGGTGTGTTCGTATCTTGTTTTACGCCTATTATGTCCTGGTATATTAGATAGGCGGGTCTTTTAGGTGAGAAAGCATGGCGCAGCCGTTCTTCGAATTGGGACCATGAAGTTATTTCCTCTTTCACTCCTTGCCACCAAGTGGCAGCTTCGTCTCGGAGGACTAGGGGCAACCCTTGTAGCGCTTCACTATCGGCTATCTGCTCCAGCGATTTGAAAATCCCAGTAGCGGATAGGAAGGACTCTACAACTCCCGGGTCTCTACATCCATCATAGTAGGCTTTACATGACGTAAATGAACTCTTCTTGTGCGAGACTGCGCTCAGCAGCTCCCTGTTTGTTCTTCCTTCGTACAGTTATGTAGTTGCCCTCAACGTTGTGCGCCAGTGTGGCGAAGGTAGAATCAACGTGGAAAATTAAAGAAAATCTGATAATTACTGCGCTGACGTGTATTTTTGAAAAACCGAATTCTACAAGGGAAAGTCCTATAGCGGCCGCCTCAGACCGCCGGAGCGATGCTGAAGGGTTATTCACGCCTTACAATACAATTATTAGTTCCGTAAAGGCCCGTGCCGTCCCAAGGTAGGAAGCAGCACGTTCGCTTAGTAAAATTGATTACAACCTTTTGACAGGCGGAGATTATATATTCGGCGTCCGGATATAACCGTACCGCGATGCACAACTAGCAAGCGCCATCTAGTGAGCGGTAGTGGTAAACGTGGTTGTTACACTTTTGTATTTTTTGCCGAGGGCAGTAAACTAACGGTTAATGCTTTCAAAAAGACGCCTGTCACCTCAGTCATCCGAGACCACGCACCTGTAAAAGTGCCGAAACGCCAGAAAATTGTAAAAATATAATAAACGTGTGAAATCCGTATAAAAGTTTTAATTATGTCTAGTGCTCGTGTTAACATTAGAAAATACAATGATGATGATGATGTTTGGCAGGTACTCTAAAGAGCCGATGTTCGTCCGAAAGCCACGTTCTAGTGAGGCCAGCGAAGGGGACACCGTGATAATCGAGTGCGAGGTCGTCGGAGATCCCAAGCCTGATGTCTACTGGCTGAGAGACTTCCTCAAGGTAAGTGTATGGAATCAGACGTAAACGTGTTCTTGAGTGGAGACCGCGACTCGGCAAACGTAGTGTAGGACGCCCTCCGACTAGGTGGGATGACGATCTGCGAAAAACTGCCGGCAGTTGCTGGATGCGGCAAGCTGAAGACAGGGCGCTATGGCGCTCATTAAGAGAGGGCTATGTCCAGCAGTGGACTAACATATAGCCTGAAGAAGAAGAAGAAGAAGGCGTTACTTTGCGGAAATCCATGATAGCATTAAAAAGTGAAAAATACTTTGAGGGCGATGCATTAACTGTGTGGTCCTTGTGTGATTTTTGGCGGAATTTAGCAAAGTAATTTTCACTTTTTAATTCCTCAAGGTAAACTTAACAATATTATATTGTTGGCATCTTTGGCGCAGCGGTAGCGCATCTGCCTGCCGTGCAAGAGGTCCTGGGCTCGAACCCCAGCTAGGGACAAAAAACCCCACAGGTCTTGGATGTTCACATATGTTTGTGATGTCGTTGTTTCTGGTTCCCATGTCACAGGGTAGGAGCAATGCAATGTATGTGCCTGTATGTAATAGGACATCTCACTACCTCCACACTCTACATTCGTGACTGTGAATGGAGTGAGTGCGTAGTGAGAGTGTACCTACTCACTTTGATTGGAGTGACATAGCTTTTATACTTTAGAAGACATGGAAACCTAAGGAAAGAAACAAATAACTAAACCAAAAAAAAAATGAAATTGCTTGGGATTTTCCAGATCAAAAAATAATATGTGAATTGAGTTTATGTAATAGGAGTATTATAACATTCTAGTTTTTTTTATTAAATTATGAACGTGGTCTTATCTAAGAGTGCGCAAGCGAAAAATTGACATTTTATTACATTGGTAACTAAAATATTGACAAACGCTTTATACATTGTTAGTGCAAATTCTCCATTATTTTCTTTCTCGAACGTAAAGCAATATAGTGAATAGTGAAGCACAGCAAACTGTACTTAAAGCCTTGTTCTTCTTGCAGCCGGACTACTACCGCGACGCTACCCACTTCAAGCGAGTGGGCGACGGACCAGAGTACCGCTTCGAGATCCCACACGCCAAATTCGACTATACGGGGGCCTATTCTGTAGTGGCCAAAAACGTCCACGGAGAGGCCAAGGCCGTGATCTCACTGCAAATCTTAGCTAGAGGTAAAATAGTAGATTGTTAAACGAGGGTGGAAAGAATAAATTCCCGAGGTATTTAGGTATTTAGCTATAGTCCGAGTAGGAATTGGTTTTTTTACCCGTGTAAAGTAAAGTAAACACTTTTTTTTTGATTTTGAATATGAGGAAAATAAAAACTCATTTTTAATATTCAAATCTTAGCATGAAATGCTTTGGCTTATTAATTCCATAGGGATATGTCTAATATTGTCATCATTGATGATATCGTATTTCCTTCTTTTATTAGGGGTTTGAGTTGAAGTTGTAAAATTATCCTTGTAAATTGCATTAAGTAGCCGCATTATGGTATTGTTATTTTTATTAGATTAGATTAGATTAGAAAATTCTTTATTGCACAATAAGCATATTTGTACAAAGGCGAGCTTAATACTAATGAGTATTTTCTTCCAACTAACCTTGGGTTATATGGATAGTAGTGCGGGTAGTGCCCGGAAAGAGTTATAGTAAATAAATTATCATATAAAATCGCATCATATAAGTTAAAAAAAAAAAAAATATCGGGTCGGGATCGATAATGTCATGGTACCCATTGGGTGTTCAACAAACCTCTGACAACTTTATGCTCCCCTGTTACTTTTAGAACACATCGGGGTTCAAAACTAATCTTATTTTTGTTTAAAGCTCTAAAAGTTGTAGGTAGCTCAGTAGTAGTAACGACGGAAAAAAGTAAATTACCCATGTAACAACTTTGATAGTCAGTAGTAACAAGGGAAGTAAACATTTACCCATGTTACTACTTCGATAGCCAGTAGTAACATGGGGAAAAAAACTACCCGTGTTACTACTGGTAGTAAGTTTGGTAGTAACACGGGTAACGAAGGATTTTTTTTAATTATTATTTTTATTATTAATACTTTATTGCACCATAAAATAGTACAATGCGGCGAACTGAATTCCGTCACAGATACATATAACAGGTTAGTATCCCGCCAATTCATGTCGACTTTTTAAATTTTAAATATGGAACTCACCGCGTAATTGTTGCGGCTTATTCCGCTCAAAGAATTCGGCCCTTAAGTGGGAAGTAATTTGAATGAGTTTTTCCCTCTCTAGGGAGGGAAGCAGCGTTTTTCACTCAATAATCAGATCAAAACAACACTACTTTCCGAGCATAAGAAATTAAAAAGACTTTCGTCTTTGCATCTACGTAATGAGTCGATTTATACAGCGTCCAGTGGCACCTTCACTCACACATCTAGTGTGAGTGTGAAGGGTCTAGTCGGACGCATCTGTGTCCGGGATATGGTTTTAGATAGCTTAGGCTGCCCTACATCTATACTATCCTAACAGCTTAGTTTTTAGTGTCGTTTCTACGACACTAAAAACTAAGCTACAGAGTGTTTGTATATTTTACTTATAATATATTAACATAAAACTGGATAAACCGGTATAAGCAGGTAAAAATAGTTCTAGTCAAGATTTGGCTCTGGCTATCCGTGCCAGCGCTCTTTCCAACTGAGCTAATGGGTGACTCACCGGCATCAGTGAAATTTCGAACCTCTTATAGTTAGGTTTTAACATCGGAGTGATATCGCTGTACCCACATGATTATATTCTTTTTAAAGCACTAACCCGTGCTAAGGACAATTTTATTTTAAAAACCTATTTAGAGGCTAAAAATGGGTGGAATTATTAGCCTCTAAATAGGTTTTTTAAATTGTCCTTAGCACGGGTTAGTGCATTAAAAATAATATAACCTAGTCAAGATTTAGAGTTGTAATGCTAAAAATGAGGGAAATCGCATAAACGGGTGACGTAATTATTAAATTTTTGAAAATGGTAGACAGAATTAAAGAAATATAAAAAAGTGGTTTAAAGAGGTTTGCAACGTTACAAGTTGATGTAGCGCATAGGAAATACCAGTCAACACGACTGTGTTGACTCGTTGGAATAACCTTTATAAAAATTTCCACCGCAATTTCAGTGCATGTGCCGTTTAAATTAAAACCAATGTTTTTGCACATTTTCAGATAAAAATTGCGATAAAATGAACACCACAAGTTAAAACATGTGCTTAAAAAATATTGATAATTTTGAAAAAAAAACTTACCGAATCTTTGTTTCAGATCCTGCTTCTTCGTCTGATGCTCACAATGTTCGTTATGGGTAAGCATCGGCTAACCTGAGCCCAAAACCTTACGACCCACTTGCATCAGCCCGGGTTAGCATATGTAACTCGAGCCAACCAGTTAAATCGATCATTTCGTATGGGACATTATCGATTTAAATCGGTTAAGTCGAATTAAATGAGCTAACCCGGGCTGACGCAAGTGGGCCTAATTGGTTTATTGGCCTAGATTATGTTAATGCATTGTAGTGCAATGAATTCATTTCATTGCTGTTTTAAGTCTAAGCCCGCACACGCACACAACCTTCTAGGCGCCAATGGTATAAAATTACAAGTCAGGTGTCCCTTCCGTTTATCTGTCGTTGTACTACAGTACAACGAATACATATCCTAAACCTATGTCTTTTTTTGTTTCTCTGTGGTGTGTCTAAATTGCCACAAAAGGCAGCTGACTCAGAGCGAAACCTGGCCCTAGAGTCTAATACTTACATAGTTTTTCAATAGAATGGTATAAGCACGACAGTGGTAGTTATTTGCCTCAATTTGGTAGTCAACCAAGCAATAACAGTTCAATTTGATTCCAGGGGTATAACCCTATTAAATAGGCATCTCTCGCGAAGAAGATCGAATCGCGTGGGGGGCAAGATAAGTAGCACGTGTTATACCAATGCAATGCGATTAGTTCCTAGACTACCGATAGTGTGAATGAAACGACCATTACCGGACTAATATGACTCTATGGAACAACTTTACTATACATTTGAGAGACTCGCCCTCCTGATCGGACTCTTTCGATAAAAAGTTTAGTAAGTTGATTCGGCAATATGAACTCCTTGGTTGACATACGCCCTTTCCTTTGCTCTAGGCGCGTGGATGTCATCCCTCGCTTCCAGAGGGAGCTTACAGACTTGCTATGCTGTGACGGTGACGCCATAGAGTTTGAGTGCCAGTTGGCCGGCGAGCCTGAACCTGATATCAAGTGGTTCCGCTATGGAGAGGTTTGTTGTAGTTACTACTTCTTCTAATGCTTTAAATTTTGTTCAGCAGATCCCGGTATTTTTTTAAGTCTTAAAATTTTTATATTGTATTAATAACTACCTATTTCTTTTTAATGCACTAACCCGTGCTAAGGTCAATTTTAAAAACCTATTTAAAGGCTTAAAATCGCTGGCACGGTTGGCCAGAGGTCGCGGGTTCGAGTCCCGGCATGGGTGGAATTTTTAGAATTTAAATAGGTTTTTTAAAATTGTATTAATTACTGTTGGGTTTTTAAACAAATAGTAGTTCAACATTAAAGTTTCATTCAGAATCAATTGAATGTATCCGCGGTGGGCACGCGTGGTAATTATACCCATAATCTCTCTCTCTGAGAGAGGGTCTGTGCCCCGCAGTGGGATGTTTATAGACTACATAAAAAAACACTTAATAAAGTAACTATTTAAACACCATTACTTTCGTCGACGCATGGTTAGTCCTAGGTAAGTTTAGAAGATCGTAATTATTATAAAATCTCCACCAACCCGGACTTGGCCCCCGTGGTGGAGTATGGCCTAACCTTCCTGCAACGCAGGAAGAGACACGTGCCCCAGGAGTGGGGACATACAGGGTTGAAATCGAATTATTATAAAATATAACGGAGTATGAAAAAACAGGACGTATAAAAAAAACAAATGAGAAAGAATAAGTTAATGTCAGTTTAATTGAAATAGAAACAGAAAATATTACAGAAAAATAAAAAAGAAATCTTCTTATTCTTCAGGCTATATTATGTAGTCCACTGCTGGACATAGCCCTCCCCTAATGAGCGCCATAGCGCCCTGTCTTCAGCTTGCCGCATCCAGCATCTGCCGGCAGTTTTTCGCAGATCGTCATCCCACCTAGTCGGAGGGCGTCCTACACTACGTTTGCCGAGTCGCAAAACAATAAATGCTACCTAGAAATCTATTTGCACAAACGGCTTCGATAACTTCACTCTCCGACTTGGTATAACCCTGGTATTTTTATTGCGAATGTGATCATAGTGTAATTGGATTGGAGTGTGTACATGAAGGTAATAGATTGCAGAGCTTATTGATATCAATCCTTTTGTATGTCCCCACTGCTGGGGCACTTTTCTCTCTGCATCGCAGGAAGGTTAGGCCATACTCCAACACGGGGGCCAAGTCCGGATTGGCAAAGATTTCTTATCCTTTGTCAATCTCTACTGCGCTCCATGCTCTTGGCAACCATTTTTAGTGGATCCAAAAATGACTATTTAAATTTTTTCTCACAGTTGATCCGCGAATGTGAAGACTTCTCCATGTCTTACGATGGAAGCACGGCCAGGCTCAAGATCAAGCAGGTGACGGCTGAAGACGAAGGCATGTACGCCTGCGAGGCGAGCAACAATCTGGGGAAGGCCACTTCCACAGCCTGCCTCGTCGTTTACGGTGAGCTGGATACTTTTGCAGAGTAACCGTCTGGAGAAGTTATAATTACACCTGCAAAACTATACTAATTAAAGTATTTTTTTTAATTTAAACAACCCAAAAATATTGAGGATTGTTTCCAGCCATGTCTTAAAAGGAGGTTACCTACTATGGAGATTGAATACGCAAAACTAAATTCCTTTGCGGGTGTCCTTTTTATTTTGAAAGTATGTCTTGGGCACTTGGGTTCAAAGACTTTTATTTCTCATAAAGAACTTACACTTAATGAGAAAAAGAAAAACTTAAAATTAGTTTAAATTATACGGCATGCATTAAAGTAGCATCAATCTTAATACTTATTATCAATCTAAATTATAAATTTCAGACATGTAGCTTTAGTTTATTTTTAAAAGCATTTATATTTTCTGTATCCTTTACTTCAGGTGGTAAGTTATTACACAGTTGGACACCTTCATACATTACATTTCTTTTACCATATTCAGTTCGTGGTGTTCTTAGTTGAAGTTTATTTTTGCATTTGCTTCTTAAGCTATATTGCGGTGATTTGACTCGACTTATTTATATATTAGTGTGTTTGTCTCTTTTGAGTATTTAACTTAAAAAGTTATCGCAATTTTTAAGGTGTGATACCTCGTTTTGCAGGCCAGTGTATTATAGATATTTTTGAAATCCATTTTCGATAACAGGCTGTAGGTCAGTGGGTAGAATAATGGACTCGGAAGCGAGAGTCGTCGTTAGAAAGGTCGTTTCGCAGTGCCGGAATGTACCAGACTTTGTTTTCTAAGCTATGTACGTTGACGACCTATGTGGCGCAACGGTAGTGCATCTGTCTACCATGCGGGAGGCCCCGGGTTCGAACCCCAACTGGGGACAATCCTCCAACGTTTGTGATGTCGCTGTTTCTGGTTCCCACGGCACTGGGTATCCTAGGGTGGGACCAGAAGCAATGTATGTGCCTGTATGTAAATGTTTTTAAATGTTATTATCCACATTTGTGAAGCTATAGTAGCAGTACTACTCGCTAACCGCGAAGGTAAACATCGTGAGGAAACTTGAGTATATGTGTCCAAATTATTAAGTAATAAAACCATTATTCCATTTGATTTTCAATTTTAAAGACCTCAGCGAGTTCGCGGTGGGCATGTGTGGTAATTAAGCCCGTATTCTCTCTCTGAGAGATGCCGCAGCCAGTGCCCTGCAGTGGGACGAAAGCTACGAAAACAAAGCACTACGAAATATGTACACTGATACTATACATAATATTATGTGTAGCGCCTGGAGAGCCGAACACGCTGAGCCAGCAGCTGAGACGACCACCGGCACTTCTTTCGGCTCAGTCGACACCTCGATCTACCCCGCGGTGTACACCCGCCAGATCTGTTTCCCTAACGCCTGGTAAGAATATATGTTTTCAAATAAATGTTTTTATCTATCTATCTATCTATCTATCTATCTATCTATCTATCTATCTATCTATCTATCTATCTATCTATCTATCTATCTATCTATCTATCTATCTATCTATCTATCTATCTATCTATCTATCTATCTATCTATCTATCTATCTATCTATCTATCTATCTATCTATCTATCTATCTATCTATCTATCTATCTATCTATCTATCTATCTATCTATCTATCTATCTATCTATCTATCTATCTATCTATCTATCTATCTATCTATCTATCTATCTATCTATCTATCTATCTATCTATCTATCTATCTATCTATCTATCTATCTATCTATCTATCTATCTATCTATCTATCTATCTATCTATCTATCTATCTATCTATCTATCTATCTATCTATCTATCTATCTATCTATCTATCTATCTATCTATCTATCTATCTATCTATCTATCTATCTATCTATCTATCTATCTATCTATCTATCTATCTATCTATCTATCTATCTATCTATCTATCTATCTATCTATCTATCTATCTATCTATCTATCTATCTATCTATCTATCTATCTATCTATCTATCTATCTATCTATCTATCTATCTATCTATCTATCTATCTATCTATCTATCTATCTATCTATCTATCTATCTATCTATCTATCTATCTATCTATCTATCTATCTATCTATCTATCTATCTATCTATCTATCTATCTATCTATCTATCTATCTATCTATCTATCTATCTATCTATCTATCTATCTATCTATCTATCTATCTATCTATCTATCTATCTATCTATCTATCTATCTATCTATCTATCTATCTATCTATCTATCTATCTATCTATCTATCTATCTATCTATCTATCTATCTATCTATCTATCTATCTATCTATCTATCTATCTATCTATCTATCTATCTATCTATCTATCTATCTATCTATCTATCTATCTATCTATCTATCTATCTATCTATCTATCTATCTATCTATCTATCTATCTATCTATCTATCTATCTATCTATCTATCTATCTATCTATCTATCTATCTATCTATCTATCTATCTATCTATCTATCTATCTATCTATCTATCTATCTATCTATCTATCTATCTATCTATCTATCTATCTATCTATCTATCTATCTATCTATCTATCTATCTATCTATCTATCTATCTATCTATCTATCTATCTATCTATCTATCTATCTATCTATCTATCTATCTATCTATCTATCTATCTATCTATCTATCTATCTATCTATCTATCTATCTATCTATCTATCTATCTATCTATCTATCTATCTATCTATCTATCTATCTATCTATCTATCTATCTATCTATCTATCTATCTATCTATCTATCTATCTATCTATCTATCTATCTATCTATCTATCTATCTATCTATCTATCTATCTATCTATCTATCTATCTATCTATCTATCTATCTATCTATCTATCTATCTATCTATCTATCTATCTATCTATCTATCTATCTATCTATCTATCTATCTATCTATCTATCTATCTATCTATCTATCTATCTATCTATCTATCTATCTATCTATCTATCTATCTATCTATCTATCTATCTATCTATCTATCTATCTATCTATCTATCTATCTATCTATCTATCTATCTATCTATCTATCTATCTATCTATCTATCTATCTATCTATCTATCTATCTATCTATCTATCTATCTATCTATCTATCTATCTATCTATCTATCTATCTATCTATCTATCTATCTATCTATCTATCTATCTATCTATCTATCTATCTATCTATCTATCTATCTATCTATCTATCTATCTATCTATCTATCTATCTATCTATCTATCTATCTATCTATCTATCTATCTATCTATCTATCTATCTATCTATCTATCTATCTATCTATCTATCTATCTATCTATCTATCTATCTATCTATCTATCTATCTATCTATCTATCTATCTATCTATCTATCTATCTATCTATCTATCTATCTATCTATCTATCTATCTATCTATCTATCTATCTATCTATCTATCTATCTATCTATCTATCTATCTATCTATCTATCTATCTATCTATCTATCTATCTATCTATCTATCTATCTATCTATCTATCTATCTATCTATCTATCTATCTATCTATCTATCTATCTATCTATCTATCTATCTATCTATCTATCTATCTATCTATCTATCTATCTATCTATCTATCTATCTATCTATCTATCTATCTATCTATCTATCTATCTATCTATCTATCTATCTATCTATCTATCTATCTATCTATCTATCTATCTATCTATCTATCTATCTATCTATCTATCTATCTATCTATCTATCTATCTATCTATCTATCTATCTATCTATCTATCTATCTATCTATCTATCTATCTATCTATCTATCTATCTATCTATCTATCTATCTATCTATCTATCTATCTATCTATCTATCTATCTATCTATCTATCTATCTATCTATCTATCTATCTATCTATCTATCTATCTATCTATCTATCTATCTATCTATCTATCTATCTATCTATCTATCTATCTATCTATCTATCTATCTATCTATCTATCTATCTATCTATCTATCTATCTATCTATCTATCTATCTATCTATCTATCTATCTATCTATCTATCTATCTATCTATCTATCTATCTATCTATCTATCTATCTATCTATCTATCTATCTATCTATCTATCTATCTATCTATCTATCTATCTATCTATCTATCTATCTATCTATCTATCTATCTATCTATCTATCTATCTATCTATCTATCTATCTATCTATCTATCTATCTATCTATCTATCTATCTATCTATCTATCTATCTATCTATCTATCTATCTATCTATCTATCTATCTATCTATCTATCTATCTATCTATCTATCTATCTATCTATCTATCTATCTATCTATCTATCTATCTATCTATCTATCTATCTATCTATCTATCTATCTATCTATCTATCTATCTATCTATCTATCTATCTATCTATCTATCTATCTATCTATCTATCTATCTATCTATCTATCTATCTATCTATCTATCTATCTATCTATCTATCTATCTATCTATCTATCTATCTATCTATCTATCTATCTATCTATCTATCTATCTATCTATCTATCTATCTATCTATCTATCTATCTATCTATCTATCTATCTATCTATCTATCTATCTATCTATCTATCTATCTATCTATCTATCTATCTATCTATCTATCTATCTATCTATCTATCTATCTATCTAAGACATTACTACCTTTTAGAATGTTGTTACGGGTTCTACAAAGCGCCTAGTGATTGGAACCAATCACTCGGGTTATACAACTTTAGGCGCTGTTAGATGCTGGATGCGTGAACATCCCATGACTACCGTTAGTGGCGTTACTTCCGAGCGCTTCCTTGCTTCGCAAGGCACGTTAAGCTGTTGATACCAACTGTTATGCAATGGCAGTCGTTAAGCCATGCTAAAGGCCTTATGGGCGTATTAAAAACTTTTGACAGTAAGGCACGCCACTGCCCCGTAGTGGAATAGGGCCTAACCTTCCTGGGATCCAGGAAGTGACCCTTGCCCCAGCGGTGGAAACATACAAAAGGCTGACATCATATCATATCACGTGTTCTACAAGTGCTCATGCGTGTGTTAATGCAATTTCAACATATTTTTTAGGCCCAGAACCGAGACGCCAGATCTACAGCCCGTCTAGACAAGTAGCCCCCCAAGTTCTACACCTACCCTCACAACAAAGTCGTAGAGGAGGGTGCCACGGCCATCTTCCAGTGTGCCGTGACAGGTCACCCGTCGCCTTGGGCCACCTGGGACAAAGACGGCGTCATCATCACGCCATCAGCTAGGATAACGATTAGGGAGAAAGATGACCTGAGACTGGTGGAGATTGAAGAAGTGACCGTAGAAGACGCTGGGCTTTACAGAATTACTCTGGAAAATGACTACGGCAGAGTTGAAGCCGTCGCAAGGCTTGACGTCATTTCTCATAGAGGAAAGTTCTGCTCCGGCGTCAGAGCTTACAGCGCCTCTCCTAGAAGAACCACTGCCTACAGAAAACATTATGCCGGCCCCTCTACTCGAATGGATACTACTTACATGACAGACTTTAGATATGCTGCGTCCAGCACTTATAAATACTCGATCTGCACTGATATAGCTCTGGATGAATATGTCACGCTGCAGAATTTCTTTGATGAAATCCCCGAGGTTGAAGATAATGTAAACATGTTTGTGGAAATAGAGGAAGACGAAAATGATGAACGAGTGCCCATAGTGAAGATGCCTGATGAAGTTACGGCCAGAAAGGGTCGTTCATTCACATTAAAAGCCTGTGTTGATGGTTTGCCGAGTCCTAAGGTTATGTGGTTAAAAGACGTAAGTAGAAAGTAGAAAAAAGGTCCTATTAATTACTCGTCACTCTGATGTTTTATAATATTTAAATAATATCTGCAAAGCGAATTTGGGTACCCATTTTTCACTCATGACGATTTGCTATGCGATTTGCTTTTGCGATACTATTTACATTTATTCTAAATGGATAAAAATTTAATAAAATGTTGATTTTACCTTTTGACAGGATGAAGAGATAAACGTCAACGAAGCAAAATGGGACAGATTCAACATAGAGGTCCATTCAGGCTACGCAATTTTAGAAATATCCAGTGTTTGCGATGATGACGAAGGCTTATACACAGTAAACGCTAGCAACGACTTTGGTATAGCGGTGTGTGATGCCAGACTTACGATAGATGATGCTTTAGAACGATACGGTGACCGGAATGATGTCATATTGAAAAACGATGATGTTGTAGCTGTCACAATAACTTGGTAAGATTACATACATACAAACATAAAATGACGCGTGTATCTTGTATCTTGACTAAAATATTAAACTTCTATTGACTAAGACCAAAATATTAAACTTCCTATCCTAAAAAACTTGTTTCGCTTCATCAATATTAACTATTCGGAATATCAAGAACAGATTGAAGAAGAGAAGCCGCAATTATATGAATTGCTTTACTGTCTGTGTACATTTGAAAAATGTGTGACTCCACCCTCGAATAAGCGACAATCCCGTATGATAAACACTTACATTTTACCTAACGAAACGTGATAATAAATTGTTATTTCTAGCGAATCTCAAAGTGAGCTAATTGAGATGCTGGAAAAAATTGAAATGGGCCAGTTACCAGAAGCCTTTTTGCCCAAAAAATATGCTTCTGGTGCAGAGTTCAGCTACAAAAAAGCTGCGGACCATTTTGTGGAGACCTTCAGTGATTCTTCCAGGTTACTGTGGCAGGTGAGTCGGAATAACTATTAAACCTTGGAGAACTCAAGTCAGTCAGTTCCAAGTTTACTAGTGACTAGGCAATGCCAAATTCTTCTTCTTATTCGTCATGCAGGAGCATTGCGACTAAGAAGTAAGAACTACTAGACAAGTCAACACCCAGTTGCTGACTTTATGAACTAAGATGAGATTAATTCATGAGATTAAAATATGTCGACTGGAGCTAACGTCTAGAATAATGCTATCTTTGTTGACAATCTTAATTATTATGATGAAATGCACATCCCAGAAAAATTCAAATTTAGTATTTATCATTGGCGATACACAGGAATAGATGTTAATATTCTGAAACAGTAATGCCTAGCCATACAATGATCGTCATGTTTACAAATTAACTGCCAAGACATACTTCTGCAGTGAAATCACATGTGAATGCAAAAGAAATAATAAATACCTAATAGATAAATAAGCCATAAAACCGTTGTAGACTTTTAGTCCGGATTTACTTACGAGTGTTGTTATATCGGAAAAGTCCGACCAGGTTTTGCTCCGTTGTTATATCGGAAAAGTCCGACCAGGTTTTGCTCCGATTCGCAGAGCTTAATCATGGTGAGCAACGATATAACAACACCCGTAAGTAAATCCGGACTAAAAGTCTACAATGTGTTGTGCTTACGAAAGTTTTAGTTCAAAAAAAGCCATAAAACCATCAAACTGAGCGAGAGCCTTCTCTCAGAGACAGAGAATATTATGGGCTTAAGTACCACGCGCGGCTACCGTGAATGGCAATTTGAAGCGCTGAGGTATGTGAACACCTCGGACACTAAGGTTTCCTCACGATGTTTCCTTGACAGAGCGGTCGTCGTCGAGGCGGTGGCCTGCCTCACAATCCTCCGCCATTCCTCTCGCATCGCCGCTTTCCTTGCGCACTCGTTTAAGGGAATGTCAAATGCCCAACTACCCATGGTCAATTATTTTTAATTTATTTTTATTACCTTGTATTTGTGCCGACAACCGTTGGAGTAAACGCGTTCTTGAGTGGATACCGCGACTCGGCAAACGTAGTGTAGGACGCCCTCCGACCAGGTGGGATGACGATCTGCGAAAAACTGCCGTCAGATGCTGGATGCGGCAAGCTGAAGACAGGGCGCTATGGCGCTCATTAGGGGAGGGCTATGTCCAGCAGTGTACAGTGCTACGCAAGTACTAAGTCTCGCGGATGTACCTGCGCAGATGACCAAATTTTGGATGTGCGGCAAGTTGATCGACCAATCAGATAGTTTCATTTTATGGCAGGCCGCGCGCCTTTGTTGCTATTGGTTGATTCAACGTCATCGATGCAGGTGACTATTAGTTTGGCAATATTTGCGTGAGCGAAATAGGTAGCGCTACTGTGGCAATCAATTCTGCACCTTAACCGTATCGGTTAAAGATAATGTTGAATGTACTTAGAGCTTCGGGTACTTTCGTTACACTTCTTTCTAGTCTGCGCGAACGTAGATTCCCGACGGGACTTTTATGATGTATAGTACTGTACTACATAGTATAGCATGAAAAAGAAGAAGAATTTGTATTTTATGTTTCTTATTTGTGATATTGTTATTGAGCTGACGAAACAATTCAACTAACTTTTCTTTTCCAGATCAAAATAAACAAACGAAGCCGAGCGTAAATGTTTTTTTTTGTTGTTTAATTTATTGAATGCATTTTATTTAAAATCGTGTAGATATGTTAGTTAAAAACGAAACCAAACACTTACATAGTTGTTAGTCAAAGTTATAGTTATGGCGTGCGCTTCTCAAACATGGAAAAAATGTAAAGTATGACCGAAGGCAATTTACTTAAATCAATGCCACAGCAGCAGTGTAACCTGCTGTGAGAATTACCGCTAAATTAACAGGAATGTCTACATCAGTCTTATGCACAAATGTTAAGTTTTAGATTTTTGGTGGAGACAAAATAATTTTAATTCATTTTACTTTAAAGTACATCATAGATTTGACCAGGGTTATTAAAAGAGTATCAATAAAACGCTGTTGTTTTATTTTCACACAATTTACATTGGTTCACCCACTGTCTCTGATTTGAGAGCTTAACAAAAGAATTAGTGCCGGACTTGTGGTGACACCAGGTTGTCACACCAGTGTGGGAATCAGGAATTTCTTTCTTGTTTGTCACACCGACAATAGTACAACCTTTTATCGCCACTTGTCTTTATCTATTAGGGTTGTTTTAGGGATATATAAATGAAAATTTGTTGTGTTTGTGTGTTAAGATTCTCAAAAAAGTGGATCACATTGAGAATTCCATATCCTTAGTTTTTAAATATATTATTTTCGTTTTTATCCTTCTTTGTATATTAATATATTATTATGTGGTCAATATGTTTGGCTTGGTTATGTAAATAAATATATTGACAATGCATAAGCAATGAAACTTATATCGGTTTGATAGCATAAAGTTATGTATATTTCCATTTCCATATCAACCCTTGTATGTCCCCACTGCTAGGGCGCGGGTCTCTTCGTACATCGCAGGAAGGTTAGGCCATACTCGACGACAGACTGACCTTCACATTATTCTGTCACATCAGTGTGAAGGAAAGGAAATAAAAATCCTACCCTTACTACCAATGTGTTAGACAGACAAACGATTTCCTAACAGTCATATTTTTATTATTAACCGCCACATCAGTGTGTATGTCAAGAAACTAAAATCCTTACTTTCACATTAGTGTGAAGCGGTGTGAAGGTGGAGAATTTGTGTTTCTCACTATCACACTAGTGGGCCTGTCGGAAGATCAATTCTTAACCGTCACACTATCTAAAAGAACAGTATAACCTTTTCCTTATATTATTAGAACAAAGTTCTTTATGGCACGTTACATGGGCTAAGGTTAAGGTTCAATGGTGCAAGCGTTACTTAGAGGTAGGTACCTCACACACTTTCGAATTTTATAATTTTAAATGTACCTAATAGTAGAGATCGTTTTAAATATTAGTTTGTTATATCGGAAAGAAAAATACATAAGCAATAAATTAAAACATAAAAATTTTTACTCGTCAAACAAAATAACACTCGTTCAGCAACTTAAAAAAAAACAGTTTACTATTATTTAATAAAACTTCCTTATCAGCAATATGTCTTAAATATTTGGAAATTCATCGTTATACTTCTAACGATGAATTTCCAAAAAATGCCCGATTGTTATATCGCCTTATATCAATTGTAGTTTTGTATCAATTAGAATAGCATCCTTTTCATGCTCGGTTTGTCATCTGTTATTGGAAGGTGAGTTTAATTTTATTTTATTCGTCGTCGAATCTTCTTTTAAAGCCGTTAATAATTTAGCAATTGTAACATGCTTCTTGTTGACTTTTTTATTGATTTGCGAATTCCAATTTTCACACACATTATTGGTTCGATGACGTTCGTTGGAAATACACCATTCCTCAATACATTCGTCGCTTTTTAGCCAGGTCCTTTCCATATAATTAAAAAAATTGTCTAATTTGGTATTCTTAATGTTTTCACTTGAATCTTTGATATATGTCCATCCATCTCGAATTTTGTCTTGAGGTAACAAGGCAAGTGCAGTGCTTAACCCAACGAATCGTTTTAGAGTTTTCGTTTTTAATCCAATTTCTTTCGATTTTCGCTAGATGCTTTTACAAAAATGATAAAAGCATTTTCGCACTATTACTGTAGGTATAATTTTCTGCAAGGCGTTCGTCACTCCAGTTTCGAAATCAGCATGAATTTTTTCCGGATTCCATTGGGGACATATAGTTTTTATTAAATCGAATAAGGCTGAATAACTTGACTCTTTTTTATCTGTCATTAAGGCATAAAATATTGGAATCACATTGGTCGTTTTTGAAGTACTGCCCACGTCTCCTAAGATCACATATAATTGAACAAATGGTTTCGGTGCAGCCTTGAAGGTTCCATCGCCGAAATATTCTTTCACATTGTCAAGAACTTGTTTTGACTCCTCAAGGCAGAACAGTAGTATAACTGATCGGTCAAACCGATAGTCGGCTAGCAAAATGTCATGATATGTTGCAGGAACTTCAATATCATGTAAGTTTGAAAAAACGGATTTCTTAACACGCTGTGCCTTTTTTCGTGTGTCGTATAATGAGCATTTGACACTTTCAAAAGACGGAACGGTAGAAACAATTTGTAAGCCTTTGTCAAATGCCGGCTTTATGTTTTCTGTATATATAACCGGCATCGAAGTCACCATTGTGGATGCCTGTTCCTTCATTTTCTGCACGCACATTGAAATTTCATTTTTTGCAATGTCTGGCACACAGTTAACATTATGTTCATTTGATTTCACCATATTATGATCATCCTGTAAAGGTTCAAATATTAAACAGTGTATGTACTTAATGTTGTTATTTAAACTATTAAGGTATCAGTGTGAAGGATGTTCTATGTGTTTATGTATTTATATATATGTATAATTTATGTATAACGTCCTCTAGTACCCATAACACAAGTTTGTGTGAAGTTGTCTGATATTAATTTATTTAAAGACTTATGCAAAATAAATTTATACACTTACTTTTGTAGTTATTGATCCAGTAGGTACACTTTATTTCCGCATGTTTATGCCTTCTATTAGTGCAGTACCAAATGGTATTACCATTTACGTATGTTCTTTGTTTGTGGTATTGGTACCCCTCGAATAACAGCACTTTTCCGCCATTCCGATCAATAATATTAAAATCCATTTTATTTGTTTGCAAATGACGGAATAATCAAGCAAAAGCATGTAATTCATGACAATGTCAATCCTATCCCATTATCTTAAGTGCCTAGTTGTGTCATTCATTTGCAAAGAGTTTTCAACCAACCTAACGATTAACTGACTGATCATATACTTAAGTAATATAACTTAAAAAAAAACAATGTGTCCGTTAGTCATATTCTTTTATAGTGTGGAAGCAAAACGTTAATGTAAAGAATAATATTTTCCTAACGTTCACACTAGTGTGACGACGTTCAGTGACAGTGTAAAAGTGAAGAATAGGAATAAAGTTTCTTATCCTTCACACTGATGTGACAGAATAATGTGAAGGTCAGTCTGTCGCGCCATACTCCACCACGGGGGAAAAGTCCGGGTTAGTGGAGGATTGTAAGACAGTGGCGGGTCGGGTTACTGTCAGAAGTTATCAAGCCGCCCATAAGGCCTATGACATGGCTTAACGACTGCCATTTCATAACAGCACGGAAGCGCTCGGAAAAATGCCACCAGCGGTAGTCACGGGACGACCAACCATACTGCACCTGACTGCGCCTGTTGTTGCTTAACTCAAGTGATTGATTCCATAACCATAACACCGAATAGACCATACAGTATGAATGGCAACATATATAACGCCTTATAACGCTTTAGCGAATTTATATGAAACTTGGCGTACTGATTGGCAAAGATCTGAAATGAGACATGGGATACTCGATATCCCGGTAATGTGTTCTCGTGGGAAAATTCCCGTGGGAAGGAGTTGAAGCTAGTATGTCCTTTTTATTATAATGAACCTTGACCTTGTTCGCCCAATGAGCATTGGAGTTCTAAGTACGTTCACTGGCGTACAGAGGGAATAGTAAATATCGTAATAACAGAGCAAACCCACGACAGCTTTGCGCAGCCTGATCCATGTTTAAATAAGCAAATAAATGAATAAAGCATTAAGTGTTAAATTATGTGAAGGAAGCGATAACGTGGCTGAAAACGGCGAACAAAATTCAAAGGGCCTGCGCAGACGAGGTACTACATAGGCTGCTACTTATGTATGCGGAATCTGGGATTCCAATAATTTTAAACGCAATGTCTGACCTCCATGGTCAAATTCGTTCTTTTTTTAAATACTGGCCGCTAATATTTTTCTCTTATATACGTTAGTGTTTTGTTTTTGTTGGGTTTAAAATGTCATATCGCTGAAAAAATGGAACTCACTTGTGAAAATATTCGTGCTATGATTTATTACGATTTTCGACGCGGTTTAACGCAACAACAGTGCGTAGATCAATTAACTTCGACTTTTGGTGGTGAAGCGGTCAAAAACGACTGTGTATCACTAGTTTAGTGAGTTTGATCGCGGGCACAGTAAGCTCACGGACGAAGTTAAAGAAGGTCGCCCGAAATCGGTGGTTGTGCCACAAAATATTGAAGCAAACTTATAATGCAAGATCGCCATGTTACGTATCGCGAGATAGAGGCTGGGCATATGTATGACGAGCATTCATAGGATATTACATGAACATTTGTCTTTAAAAAAAATTTGTTCGCGTTGGATCCCGCACAACTTAATCAAAAAGATGCTCGCGTCGAATGGTGCAAGAAAACCTTAAAAAAATTCAACGGAGGCGACTCAAAATCTGTTTATAATATCTACACAGGTGACGAATCCTGGATCTACGCGTGCGATCCCGAAACTAAACAACAATCAACAGTTTGGGTGTTTCAAAATGAGCCGAACCCTACGAAAGTTGCTCGTGCAAAAAGCACTGTAAAGCAAATGGTGGCCTGCTTTTTTGGTATTAATGGCCATGTGGCTACAATACCACTAGAAAATCGCAGAACGGTTAATTCGGAGTGGTACACGACCATTTTTTTGCCGGAAGTATTTGAAGAAATACGCCAAAACAAGCAGCGACGCAGAATCATATTCACCATGACAATGCCCGCTGTCATACATCTCAGGAAACAACTACATTTTTGGATGGTCAAAAAATAGAATTGATGGGTCATCCATCGTACAGCCCTGATTTGGCTCCCAATGATTTCTATTTATTCCCAAATGTAAAGAATAAATTATGTGATCAACGATTTTCGACCCGTGAAGATGCCGTAGATGCGTTCAAACAGCACGTTTTGGAGATACCTCCATCAGAGTGGAAAAAGTGTTTTACAAATTGGTTTCATCGAATGCGAAAATGCATCGATCATAGTGGAGAATACCTACTTTGAAAAACAATAAAAGCATATTTAGCCATATACATTTGTTTATTTTTTCTATTCCACATACATAAGTAGCAGCCCTCGTATGAATTACGTCCATAGTATTCTTCAGGTTGAAAATGGGCATCAGTCTTGTCGAAGTACTAGCCTTCCATTTTTTCTACGAATAGCTTTTTCCCACAGTTTTCTTATTTTAGGTTCCTTGGGAAATATATGAATTCCCGTATTTTTGGAATCAACGGATGCACAAAGATAAGGATATTATTCACAAAACAATTAATTTGTTTACAAAAATACTATGGAGAATCGTCAAATTAATGGACACACAACAGTGGTGACATCGGTAGTGAGCATTAGGCAGTTTTTAAGCCCATTGTATCGAACAACGTACAAGAAGGACTAAAATTACAACGTACAAAAAGTCCCTCAAGTTATCGGGGACATCAAGATACCGGACTGGACAAAAGTTCGGTGTTTCCTTTTGAAACGCCTTTTCTTTTTCAATTTCATGTAAATTACAACACGGCGTAATCTCAGAATATTTGCTTCCATAGCGTACTTCCATCACTCAATTTCCGGGGAACCAATGACCGCACACCGTAGGCGTTGAGTCCGCGACAAGTACTAGGAGGATATTTTTTACAGACGAGGTACATTGGTCCCCAAGAGACAAAAGTGCCTCGTCTGCGCAGGACTTTATAAATATGAACGGCAAAAAGTGGTTTCTCGAATTTACTTTAATTAAAGTCAGTAGTTTTGACAACGTGTCATTTATTATTGTTATTTTACTTTTTGTTTAATTTTCAGACATTTTTTATATTGTATTAGTTGGACATCCATAGAATCCGATCTACTTCCCATAAAAGAACGGTATCATCACAAATATTTTAAATTATGGAAATAATTAGAGGGGTAATTTAATTATAAGAGTGTATCAAAGAGTTTCATATTAAATAAGTCGTTTTGATATTGGAATACTGAGGGGCTTCATATTTATTAGCTTTTCCGTATTAAGTAATAGCTTCCTACCTGGGACCAGAGTCTAATAAATGCATCGCCCAGCTAAGGAGCTTTGAAATTACCCTTATAAGACTAAAAGGTTGTATAATGATTTTTCTGTTTAAGCTAAAAGTGCTAACACATTCTCGTTCAGGAGAATCACAGCTTTTACTCACATATAACCTCTGAAGAGACATACGACATACGATTTACAGAAGAAAAGTATATAGTACAACCTATTTATAATCGATTTTTAACTATTTCATGGTTTTATTTCATGAGACTTTGAGCTGAATCATCTGTAAGGAAGATTACTGCGTGTCTTTAGCGTTGCTAATTTATAAGTAGTATTTTGCATGTTAAAATAAATTAGTTTTATTAGAATACATACATACATAATTATCTAACTGGTTAATGTAATAGGGATAGATACCCAATATTACAATGTTAGGTAAGTTTTTTTCCAAATAAACACTTTAAAGTACAGTCTCTTAGCTTCTATGTACGACCCGCGCAAATTATATAGGCGTATCTCGCAAAAGAGATCGGGTCATACCATTGGAAGACGATTGGTTAGCAGACTGCTTAATTATATTCGGGACTCGAACCCGCGACCTCTGGCTAACCATGCCAGCGCTCTCCCAACTGAGCTCTATACGTAATACAGGGAGTATTGTAAAGAGGTTCCAAATTTCACTGATGTCGGTGGTCGCCCATTGCTCAGTTGGGAGGGCGCTGGCACGGTTAGCCAGAGGTCGCGGGTTCGAGTCCCGGCATGGGTGGAATTTTTAGCCTCTATATAGGTTTTTAAGACTACGTAATTCTATTGAACAACTAACTACGCATTTAGGAGACTTGTTTCCCCTATATTAGGTTACCTAAGTATAATTTATTATGATTATATATATATAAAGCTATAATCCGGTATACTCACTGTCTGACTAATTAATCGTGAAAGTGATACATCAATAGAAGTAATGTCAGACCTAAAAACTTGAAAAGGGGTGCTAACTTTGGTTCTTTGGTTATACTCGTATTAAAGGATTTAATCGCTATGCATAGGGCGCCCTGTGACAAGGTGGAGCGATGACATTTGCAAAGCCGTGGGCAGTGACTGGAAGAGAAGGGCCGAAGTTCAGTCTCAGTGGAATGCCTTGGGAGAGGACTATGTCCAACAGCGGACTGCCAAGAAAAACATTTATTATAGAAACAGTGCACACGCCACAGTAACAAGATAAACTTAATTACTAACATAACATTCACACAAACAAAACAAAAGGAAAAAAAACGAAAGGTCACGGCGTGTCACTGCTGCTATACCTAAATGGCAACTGACTCAGTAATATGCTGATGGAAAAGCCTTCAGCGCTGATTTTCAGTCAGTGCCAGGTGCTACCACACGAGCGTCACAGACTGCTGTCCGATATAATCATGGGCAATACCGTATAGAGTAGAATATTTATAATGACACCGGGTGATTCGTCGTCAGGCTATACTAGTCCACTTCTGGACATAGCCCTCCCCTAAAGAGCTATTATAAGGGGGTAATGCCCATAATCCCCACGCTGGGCATGCGGGTTGGGGATCGCAGTTCGGTGGAATTGTACTGCAGGGGACGCTGCTGCCCACACCTCGGTTTTTGTCCCATCTTTTAGCGGTTGATTGTGTTGATGATGTTCTGCTAAATTGCCTGATGCAATTTTTATGGGTTTCGTAGTCAACAACGAACCTCGTATCACCATTTCCGTCTGTAAGTTAGTAAGACCTGAGATTTCCGTACTTAGCCTCATAGTTGGGCCATTGTACGTAGCAAGCGCTGAGGTACGCTAACACTTCAGACACTAGGGTTTCCTTACGATGTTTTTCCTTCACCGTCAGCGAGTAGCATTGCTACTATAATTTCACAAATGTACATAACTTAGAAAACCAAGTCATTGGTACATGCCGGGGTTCGAACCCACGACCTCGCGATTGAGAAGCCGGAGTTCTACACCGCTCCGCTACCACCGCTCTTTAAGTCTGTCTATTATCACAATATTTTTTTAGATGAAATGCAGTTAACACTAATGGAATAATAAGTAAGCGGACGAAGTCGCGAGCTAAAGCTAGTCCTGATATAATCGTTGTATAAAAAGAATACATAAAGCGATTCAATGATAGGTAGTGTCAAATCGAAGGCAGTAAGTAATAGGAACCAGACGCGACATACAATACAGGTATACAATACAGTATAGCCTCCTAGGCCCAGCTACTTCAAGTCTTCAAAAACTATGTAGATTTTGAAGAACATTTTCTTCTTGTTGTCCAATAAATTATGATGAAATTATTGGACCTGGAATAGTAAGTTTACCGGACTTCCTACTAAATCATTGGGTGTGAATTAAGAAAGTTATTCGCGATGTCCTATTTCTAGGACGCCAGGGCTTAAGAGGATAGACGTACAAAGCTTCGTCATCATCATCATCCGCCATTTGATGCCCACTGCAGGACATATGCCATCTTCATAGTTTTCCAAGCTTCCCGGTGTCGTGCCGCCCACCGAGGGGATAAAGCACTGTACTATGTCACGGGCGCGATATTGAATCCTGAGCGTAACGAAGAACTTTAGATTTAACTCCCGAGCGCAGTGAGGGTGGGAATTAAGACGAGGCCTGAGCGCAGTGAGGGGTTCGAGCGCCCAAGACAAAGACAGCTTCATCCCCGAGGAGTGTACTCTACTTTTCTCACCTTTCGCGAGACAATAAAAAAGCAAGGCCACTGAAAACAGCGTTTGTTTATAGTAAATTAAAATGAAAAGTGAAAATTGGTGTTTTCTTCTGTTTTGATATATTTTTATAAAATTTTTGCAGTTATTACGTATAAAGCAGCGACAATACTTGCGGCTTTTGTTTCTTTTCAAATGTGTTCCATTCAGCTTGCCGTGGCCAGCTCAATTTTACAAAAAGTCGATTTTCATATTAGGTTCGATTTTCGAATAAGTTCGACGTGGCCGGCCCCGGTTTTCGAGTATTATTTGATGTATTATTCCGAAATTAGACTTTAAAGCCACTGCAATAGGAACTATGAAAAGTGAAAATATTACAACCAAGCATGACCAAGCGGGTTATAATGAGATTCAGTTCAACATTACACCCTGGGTAAAGTCAAGGGCTTTAATGACTTGCTTTACGTAAGGTTAGTTAGTTAGACCTGAGATTTCCGCACTTAGCCTCATAGTTGGGCCATTGTACGTAGCAAGTGCTGAGGTACGCTAAAACCTCAGATACTAGGGTTTCCTTACGATGTTTTCCTTCACAGTCAGCGAGTAGTATTGCTACTATAATTTTACAAATGTACATAACTTAGAAAACAAAGTCATTGGTACATGCCGGGGTTTGAACCCACGACCTCCCGATTGAGAAGCCGGCGTTCTACACCGCTCCGCTACCACCGCTCTTAAGGTTTGCATGATAATTATGTAATTTGGCATTGTCGAGCTGATGGTGTGAAAATTATTATTCCATTCGGGAGTCTATGTTTATTTTTTCTTTTAAAAACCTATTTAGACCTTATCTCCTTTAAAAGCCGCTAAATAGGTTTTTTAAATTGACCTTAGCACAGATTAGTGCATTAAAAAGAATATAATTATTTCTTCTTATTATTTTATTCTAGGTATCGTTGATATTCACAAAAAGGAAATTGGCTTACAATAAAAAATGGCGAAAACTCAAGCTCATAGTAAGTAAGTTCTGGCCCTTTTTTATTTACCAAGATTTTTAATGGGCAAGATGGGCAACACGTCAAGCTTTACATTATTTTTAAATAAATGTATGAATGTATGGCGCTTGAAATCGCCAATCTGCGGTAGGCACAATTGCTAATTAAGTCCATACTCTCTCTATCAGAGAAAACCCCTAAAAATGAATGTATTAATAATTAATTATTGAAAAAAAATATTGCTAATAACATACCAAGGTTCAGTTACATTGCATGCACTCTAGGGTTGACCTCTACCAAATGTATAGTTTGTCCAAAAAATCATGAAACCGGAAGTGAAACTTTATTAGTGCTAATATCGAATATTAAGACCTTTGATTTTTTTTTTAGTTAGCCTGTTTTGTGTCCCACTGCTGGGCAAAGGCCTCCCCCCTCTTTCTCCATTCCGTTCTGTCCAGCGCCACCTGTGACCAATCTCGGAGATGATTGTCGAGGTCAGCCCGCCATAACTTTGATTAAGCACAATATATTTTTTAATGCAATGACTGTAGTTTTTGGTTTTATAATGCTTGTAAGTGCAAGAAATTAACCAATGCAGACCAAAAGTCAGAGCAAAACCTTACTCTGTAATATTGACACTCTTTGGACAAATTAATTTTAGAAATGCGTACTCTTATCGAAACCAGCTGTATCCAAGATAGCCAGCTTTTATAAAGAAGTTATCGTTACAGTACCATTAACGTAACTAATCAGAGTGCACGTTTATAAGTCTTTAGCTGTTTATAGATCGCGACAGCGACTTTGTTTTATACTATACTGCTGTCCCAGCGAACTTTGTACCGCCTAACAGTCTATTCTCTAATTTTTTTTATTTTTCTTTCCATTTCGTACTTCAAGGAATATTCTAAAAAAAGAATTAGCGAAATTGGTGCAGCTGCTCTCGACATTTGCGCTTACCAACACATTCAGCGATGCATTTTTATATTAGGTATAGAATGATACTATGTAGGGAATAGTGGTGCCCCACTTTGTTTCCCGCAGTTATCGAATTTCCTATGGGAATAACATATTTTCCTCAGTAAAACGTAGCCTGTGTAATCCAGGGTGTCGACTAACTCCATACTAAATTTTATTAAGATCGCTCCAGCCGTTGAGACGTGAATGAGTCACTTACAAAATTTCGCCTGTACTCTTGACAAATACTTATAATTTTAATTTAACAATTTTGTTCATACAAAAAAATACAGTAATATTTTTTTAAACAATTTTATCCGTGTGGCCCCGGGTATTGTAACGGTGCATACATCTTTACACCTTTTTTATATTTCCCTAATTCTGTCTATCATTTTCAAAATATAAAATTACGTCACATATTTTTGAGATTTCCCTCTTTTTTAGCATTACAACTCTACATCTTGACTAGACTTTATTAACATTAATTACTACTTCACATTTCTAAGGACCTGATAACTTTACCTGCCAATTGTGTTTCATCCAATTTTCTTTTTATATTACAAATAAAATAAACAAACCACAGAAGTCATTCCAGTCTTATTATGTATTAAAAGTTTTACAACATCACAATGTGGTGTGATGTGATGTAATAATTTACAGGTACCCGGAGACGCTATCTCTGACATACATGAAACTTCTTCGTTTTTTCCTGCTACCCGTCGGCGCCTGGCCTGCTGCAGAGTTCGGAGGCACTGTGCCGTTGTTCGCCAAGTTCCAGAAAAGGACTCTTGGCTTTCAGATATTACCATTCTTCGTCGGCTCGGCGTTATATTTTAAGTACAACTTGCCCGGTATTCAGTTCATAGTCATTGCCCACTTATTTATAGGGTGTTGCGTCGGCATGTTCGGTATGGTATGTATTCGTAAATTTATAATCAATTATTTCGATCTGATAACAATATCTATCTGCGTATCTAAGGTAGTCTAAGCCCTACCAGTAAATAAAGGTGGCGACTGACATTAAATCGATCGATATCAACTCTTGTATGTCCCCACTGGGTCACGGGTCTCTTCCAGCATCGCAGGAATGTTAGGCCATACTCCACCACGGGGGCCAAGTCTGGGTTGGTGGAGGATTGTAAGACAGTGGTGGCCTTGCTGTCAGAAGTTATCAAGCTGCCCTTAAGGCCTCAGACATGGCTTAACGACGCCATTGCATGACCGCCGGCACCAACGATAAAACGTGCCTTGCGAAGCATGGAAGCGCTTGGCTTTTTGCCAATCGCTTCGCGACAAATATTTGCTCGCCTGTGCTCCATCCCATGCCACAGCAAGACACAACGAATGAGGTGCTGGCAGTGAGTGACTGTCTTGTAATAAAACATTTAAAGGGATTCGCCGAAGAACCGATAACCGAGTGGAGTGCGCTCGGGCGCTCAGCGCTCGTATCGAGCTGCTCGGCTCGCTGTACTGACATGCCGATCGAGTTGTAACGCGCTCACATCGAGCAAATATTCAATGGCTGTCACCGCCTTAAGTACAGAACAGCACCATGAAATACATCCTTTTTGTAAGTCTAAAAAATAAATAAATCGCAATCCTATCACAGTTGGTATGATCTTTGAGACAAAAAATCTAAATTACTGGAATTAAGCATATTGTTCTAAGTTTTGTTCGCACTTAATGCACAAAATCATCGCACGTGACGACGTGTTACCAATCGTTTTCCTGCTCCGGTGGGAGAAAAATGTCCGATTTTTAAGTTAGTCCTCATATCTTCTTAATAATTTAACTATTTGCCTGTTGGCCGCTCGAGAATTCTCGTCAACTCCTTAAAGTCATAGTCTTTCGGTTTATGCAATAAATATGGGCACGGCCTTAAATCGAGTACATGAAAACATAATGTTAAACTACTTTGAAGCCTTTTCGTTGTATGGAACCTGAACAAATTGTTTTTCGGCCGCAAAGCTTTTACACCAAAAGGCAAGAATAAGGCCCTGCTGAGGCCTTATTTTTGCCTTTTGGCGTAACACTATACACATATATATATATATATATATATATATATATATATATATATATATATATATATATATATATATATATATATATATATATATATATATATATATATATATATATATATATATATGTATATATATAACATATATATATATATATATAAAATTTAATTTCAGGATATAATTTTATAGTTATTTTTAATTGTATTATATGTGGATTGATTCGCATTTAAAAGGGATCCTTTAGTTCTCTTTGCGCAAATTGGTACTTAATTTAATAAAGAAACTAATGGAGTTACTGAGGCTAATTAAAGTTTTATCAAAAATTAACGATCTGCCCTACAAAAAAGTATGGCGCCGGTTAGCACCCGTGTCTGGTTGCTGTGGACTAAAATCGGTATAACTTCGTCATTTCTTAACAGATTTTGATATTTTTTTCAAATCACAATATGTTGTTTGGATTCTCTATACAATTGCATTTATAGTTCAAAGCTTGAATGATCCCAAGTTAATCCCAATCCCAATTAAAGTCCCAATTTGATTTCTTGTCTAGCACTCATAGCAGACCACTCCGATCTTCTCAAAATAATCTCCTTAGTACCCCCTTTCACCGCTCTGGTTTTGTCTCAAATTCTTTTTCCGTTACAGCTATTCGTCTCTGGAACTCCCTTCCTGAAAGCATTCGCAAAGCCATCTCGGAATGCTTTCAAAGCCCTTGTCCGCAAACACTTCCTCGACATGTGTTATTCCGAGATCCCCTGATCCCCTCCCGCGGAGGATCCCAGCTGTGTGTTATTACAATCTCACTACTGTCTTACTTCCTTTTTAATATATATTTATAATACCTATGTTGTGATAGTTATTAGTATATATATTTTTATATATATTTTATGTATTTTTAAATATAATTATTATCTATTATAAGAATATAGTGTATATTTACTTACTTATATTATATGTACCTACTTATTGAGTACTTGTCAGCTTATCTAGTTTTAAATAAGTATCTCTTCCGTTTTGTTTCGAATGCCTACCATTAAATCTCTTGCACCATCTGTGGTTGACTGGTAGAAAATGCTTATAGCATTAAGTCCGCCACATTGCCATTGTATTTTTTTACTTATGTGCAATAAACGTATTAATAATAATAAACCCTATTGTGCGTTAATTCTCTATATTAATTTATAAAAAACCTGTAGTTGTTTTCGATCATTATTTCAGGGAAGAGTTATATTTACGAACATGGAAGGCTACAAAAAGACCATACAAGAGTTTGTACATTTTCATTTAGAAAACCATAAGTACAAGGGTGGTCACTATGTGGAGGTAAGACCATTGTAAATTTATATTTATTCTACCATAAGTAAAAAGATGGTCACTATCCGATCGATATCAACCCTTGTATGTCCCCACTGCTTGAAGGAAGATTAGACCATACTCCACCATGGGGACCATGTCCGGGTTAGTTGAGGATTATAAGACAGTGGCGGGCCTTACTGTCAGGAGTTATCAACATGGCTGGACGACTGCCATTACATGACAGTCGGCACTAACCACTTAACGTACCTTGCGAAGCACAGAAGCGCTCGGAAAAAAGGGACGGCCATCCATCCTGCACCTGAGTGCGCCTGTTGTTGCTTAACTCAAGTGATCGATTCCAATAACTCGGTTCGGCTAGGCCACGAGCGCTTCACTATATGGAGGTAATACCATTCGATTCGCTATGTGGAGGTAGATTTTTTTTATTTAGCCCACGATAAATGCATGATGGTCACCATAAGAAAAAAAGAGCATTGTATCTATGCTTTGAAAACTACGCAGTTTTTCGGCAGTAGCGATATACAAACATAGTTATACAAAACTTAATTATAACGTTTAACGGGTCTAACTGCGATTATGTATAAGGTAACGTTGAGAATTAGGGTAATACTCGTATAAGGTACGGTAAAACCATATAAATACGCGGGCTGTTCCAAGAATAGCTAGTGAAATGAAAGAAAGACTATGAAACAGTATATTGACAGCTTTTCTAAATTGTCTCGTCCTATTCCTATGCACTTATGCATTCAAGTGAACCAACAATCAAAAGTTCATCATCGCTCACAGCCATAGAAAATCCACTGAGTACATAAAGATAAAGATAATCATAGGGCGAAAAGCTCCTCGCGAGATGTCTATTGTTGTCGTGTTGTTGTCATCCTTTCAACAATAGAAGACCGACTGACAGTTGTTAAAAAAACTATCTTTAAGAAAAGATTATATTTAAAAAAGAACCGAGAAATGAACACCTAGGAACACCAAGGAGATGTGTACTGAAATTAGGCGTCAATTCTAAACGGTATCGGGAAAAAAGATATTGTATTTAATGTGTTAAATTTTTCAGAACATACTAGGTACCTAATTGTGACTAGACCCGTCGCATGTGTAAGTGAAGCCAAGTCTATAAAACATTTACTGTCAACAGGTAAGCAAGAAGGTTGACAGAGCATCCTTCTACTTCGCGCTTCTGCAAGGGGTCATGGTTTTATCTGGGCCCATAATGTTCAATACCATACCCGTTTACAAAGACTACAGGCTGGGATTTTTCGAGAATCCGAGGCGAATCAATCAGACTTTCGATTATGCAATACTATTCGAGTTCCCACATTTTCGTCAAGAGGATCATTTCTACATAACACTTGTGGTCAATACTTACATATCCTTCATGTGTTCCGCTTTGATATGCGGTATTGATCTGTTGGTAGTCCTGATGGTGTTCCAAATAATTGGACATATAAAAACTCTAATGTTCGACTTGGAAAAAATTAATGGGCCAAAAAAAGTACTTGACGTAACGAGCGAGTTTCCACCTGTGGCGTCGAGGTTTAGTCACGCTAGAGCACTGGTGGAAGTGTATGATAAGAAGGAGAACGAAGTAGTACGTCTGCAACTGACGGAAATGATCAACCATCATCGAGAAATAATTATGTAAGTGGTTGTCTGGAGCAATTACTTCTTTAAGCAACGATAAGTAATCAGGCTATATATTATTGTTTATATCTGTAAGCAATTCCTGGTATGTACGTGACGCAGCCAACTCATTAAATCAGCCGTCAAATAAACGACTTAGAAAATCATAAGGTGGCGGCATTCAATTACTCGGCTACTTTTTTAATTACATTACACCATAGACTCGGACAACTTGGCTGGCCAAATATTAGCCTTTACCTGTTGAGCCGTGGCTTTGAAATTAAACAAAAGGTTCTTTGGTCTGATCGGAACGCGAAAACTCTTGCTCAATGGCCGCCATTTTTAGTGAATTGGACAATTCAAGATGGCGTCAAAATAACAGCTGAATTACTTTGTCCATTTTTTTTGGTAACGAAATAAATGTAAATATTCTTTAATAGTCTTTTTTGTTGAAGTATATACTTTATAAATATACATATTACTTGAATTTCGTGAAATTATATTAAATTTCAGATTGAATTGGTGAAGTGTAAAAGATTTTGATTTAAAAAGTATATATTTCGATAATAACATGTATCAATACTGTACAATTTTTTTAAGTACCTAAACAAAAGCACTATACGTCCGCTTCTGTGGGTGTCAGCGTGAAGTTGTTGTTCTTCGCGTTACGTAGTGAGGCCACGTTGAAAGGTGAAACCACAGAACTTCTACTCTTTTATGTTCTGTGGGTGAAACCCTCATCTTATCTTTTAAGCCATTGCTTTGACAAATACAATCTTTTGGTATTTGACTTTGACCATTTTTTACAAAAAACATGCCACATAACTTTTTTTAGGAAAATACGCCGTGGCCGAACAAACGAACCGTACTGGCGAAATTTAATCTAACATTTATTTATTGCAGTTTCGCCGACAACATATCAAAGTTCTATGGGCCTATATTGGCCTACAACTATCTAATACAGTCCGTTATGTGCTGTATGCTGCTTTGGGTGTGCTCGCTTAATGTAAGACTTATTCTTTCTTGCACTTATCTAATTATGTGTCTCAATTAAAAATATCCTAACCTTACCTATTATTTATGTAGATGCACAATTCTGTTTCCATCACACCTTTATAGTGAGTTATTTATTTAGGTGGCGGTCATGGCGCAGTAAATATACACTGAATTGGGATTTTTTATACTCTTTTTAATGCACCAACCCGTGCTAAGGATTTTTTTTACGTTGCGTATTATTTATGCCTAGTGAAAAATATCGCTCGCGAAGAGCCGACAACCGTTGGAGTAAACGTGTCCTTGAATGGAGACCGCAACTCGGCAAACGTAGTGTAGGACGCCCTCCGACCAGGTGGGATGACGATTTGCGAAAAACTGCAGGCAGATGCTGGAAGCGGCAAGCTGAAGACAGGGCGCTATGGCGCTCATTAGGGGAGAGGACAGGGCAGAGTCAATAGACATAATATCTTTATGTAGTCTGTGTAAGACATTTCCTTATTCGAATCCAATGTTGTATGGCGTTCAACCCTTTTATTACGTAACACTCGACTCTTTAGGTTTAGGTTTCTTTAAGTTTAAGATAGGTATTTATTTCTCAAAAAGAATACATAAATTCACTTACTTGAGAAACAATTAGTTAAGTAGGTAACAATACAATATCGACAGACAGTTATTACAATTAAAACAATAATAGAGGGTAGTCCTTAGTACAAACTACGATCCAGTTACATCGATGTAAGGCTGTGCTTTCATTAATTATATTGGGTACGCAAAATTTTTAGGTTTATTTTTTTTCTATTGAAGAGTCCTTTCTAATGTGGTTTCTAAGTAGTTTTTTGAAAATGAGTAGAGATTTACTCATTTTACTCATTCTACCGAGTTAAACACAACTCCAGTGTCAAAAAAATATGTATGCATTTGACGGCTAGAGTAGCTTGAAAAAGTGAAAATTAACGTCACTCAACTCAGTGGATACTTCGTAGCTCTATCTACGGGATACTTACATCATTAGACCACAGAATATTAGAATATAGACTTCGGCTGTCGGTCGACTTCGAGTCGTACACGAATTATTTGCTAATGAAGTGAGAATTGGCTCCCAGGACGGACTTCTCCCAGAAAAAGTCAAGGAAGTTGCTGCGGTTACAAATCAATACAATTATTGTATCAACAAGTCGAATCTGTTAGCTCGACAAATACTACATATTACAACGGACGGGCGGACTGACAGATCGGTCTGTTTGTGTATCAGTACTCGCACGTTAGCGGCCCCCTGATCTCATCAGTGAGGGATACCTACTAATGTTTGTTTTCTTTCAGGATCCGGAAGTCTTGGCGCGTTTCGGAGTTCTCGCTTTGGCCATCTTCGGCCAATTAGTCGAGTTGTCAGTGACCTTTGAGTTCGTCGGGTACATGGTATGGCTTGCGTACACAGTGTTTATTTGTACATTGGAGCTTTGGGGTACCTACAATTTAAAACCTAGGAGCAGCAGCTTAGAACTAATCGATTTCCGATAAAAACAGCCGTTTTTGGCAAAGCTGTTTTAACTTCGTAGGTTCTTGAACCTAGGCTCTTGTCAAAAGAATTGTTTTTTTTTTGTTTATTGTTTATTGACCAATGATTTAGAAAGATTTACAAATAAGAATGTTACACGAAATGACTTAAGTATATAGATTAGCCTCTGTTGCCGAGCTAGGCATGAAGCCTGTATTACGGCATCCAGCGCCAAATCCCCACCGAATAAGGCAAGTTTAAATATTTAAATGTATACAATGTTAAACTAAGAAATAATTTAGCAGAGATTTAACAAAATTTAGCAAAGTTACCATAAACTTAAAAGAGATAATAGGAGTGTATTTGGTGAGTCTTCTCTATCTCTGTGTGTGTGTGTGAGTTTGTGTGTTTGTGAGTGGGTGTGTGTGAGAGGGTGTGTGAATTTATTTGGTACCTACAGCCTGAGGTTATAGTTTTGAAATAGATTATAGTAAAATTCAAATAAAATTTATAGTCACAGTTTCAAAATTTTTAAATGTTTCCAAAGAGAGAAGGTTATTATTATTGAAATTATTTGAGTCTAGTGTCATAATTATTTCCATTGCAGTTTATTTCAGTACCGTCAACAAGTCTTCAGTTTGGTCGTAAGTTAAATTTTTCAGAAAAGTGGTTATCTTTTGTTTACATATGGTTCGGTTTAAGTTGTAAATTTCTACGGACTTCTATTCTATATACTATTCTATTATAAAAATATGGTCCTAGGAACGGTAGAAATCTCTGACTAAAATGTGTTTTAAAATGCCTGTTGTATTGACACACTCTGTGAGATAACCTTTTATTTGTTGGTAACAACTGCATGTTGAGATTTGAATGCTGCACCATCAGTAAATCGAGAATAAACAATTGCCTAACTGTAAGAACATCACAACGGTGATAAAGCACGAAATGGTTTGAATATACAAATCTTTAGAATAGCTCTCTGTGCAATCTCTAGCCTTTTTGGAGAGGTTTTGGGTGCACCACCCCAACAATTAATTCCATAAGTTATTAGAGATTGGCATAGCGCTTATACTTGTTTTAGTTTGTTAGGTTTGTTAGGTCTTAAATTTTTGAAGACGTATATTAACTTTCGTATCCTCGTAGATACCAGTTGTATGTGTTCTTTGAAATTGAGTTGCTTATCAATAATTATTCCAAGATACTTTATCGAGTTCACATTCTCCTAGGCCTGGCACGAACAATTAACATTAGATGTGGGTGTACAATTGTGAGCTTTTATTGACCAATTTTTATTAATTTTTTGTTCACGAATTGAGAAGGTGATATATTTTGATTTGTCAATATTAAGTGTCAACAAGTTGCAATTTAACCATTTGTGGACAGCGTTAAAACCCAATTGTGCCTTGCTAAAGACCTTTTCCCATGAGCTATCAGAAAAAGTGAGCGCTGTGTCATCAGCATAAGACACGATTTTACCATTAAATGGTTTCATTTGAAGCAGATAATTCAAGTAGACCAGGAAGAGCGTTGGACCCAGAATACTGCCCTGTGGCACACCGTATGAAATAGGTAGTTCATCACTGGTCATTGATCCGATTTTTACACATTGCTGCCTTTCATGGAGATAGTTGACGAAGATACGAAGTTCGTTCCCTCTGATACCGATATTTTCCAGCTTATCAATGAGTAGTGGGACAGGGACCGTGTCAAAAGCTTTCGCTAGATCAAGAAAAATTGTTAATGATTTTTTGCCTTTATCTAAGTTAGAGATAATATCGTCAGTAAGTGTGAGAAGAGCATCATTAGTGCTTTTCCCACTACGAAATCCAAATTGATTGGCAGATAATATATTATTATGCTCCAAAATAGTTCTTGAGTCTATTATTTAGGATTTTTTCAAGTAGTTTTGACAAGGTGGGTAAGATTGAAATAGGTCTATAGTTGATGACACGATCTCTGTCTCCAATTTTGTAGACTGGCGTTATAATTGATTTCTTAAGAACTGAAGGAAATATGCCTGAATGAATACAGTGATTAAATATGTGTATAAGTGCCGGAATTAGTTTACTTTTATGTTTTTTTATTAAATTGGTTGAAATTTTATCATGACCGGTGGATTCTGTGTTCTTAAGTCCTTTTATCAGAGAATCAATTTCATCTTTATCCGTTTCGAGTAATACAAAGGAATTTATTTGTGATGTTCTGTTCATTTTGATGCTATTTACCGGAGTAGCAATATTATTTTTATGTGCAATTTGATCTGCGAGTATTCTACCCACATTTATAAAATGGTTATTTATTGTGTTTAAAGAATCGCCTGGCTTTGAATTTAGACTAAGTAACTCTTTTGCAACTATATTCCCTCTAGCCGTACAAGTGATATCTTTGATGATTTTCCAAAACCGTTTTTGATTGTTCCCTGCTTTAAGAATTAAGTTTCTTTCATAAGTAATTTTTAATTTTCTTAAAATTTTATTACAATGATTCCTGTATCTAGTATATGTAATTTTTAAGATATTGTTACTAGGGTTATGTTTTACTTTATTATGAAGTCTGTCTCGGTTTTTGATACATCTTAAAAGTCCAGAAGTGATCCAAGGCTTGATCAGACGTTTTCTTTTTGATATTGTAATAATTTTAGTGTTTTTCTCTATTGCACTTTGCAATTTCTCAGTCAGATAAGTCATAGAAATATTGGGATCACTGTTGTTGTATATTGGCTCTAGGTCAATGTCATGGATATCTTGGTCTAAGGTTTCGGAGTTAATTACACTCTGTGAGATACCATATGTTTTAACCTGTTGTTTCCCAATATTCAAGCTAACAATCACCGATTTATGGTCTGTGACAGTTGATTGTGCTACTATTGTAAGTGAAGATGTAGATTTAGTTTTAAGCATAGCATGGTCCAAACATGTACCACTAAGATCTCTTGTGACAAATGTGTGCCCAGGTAAGATTCCATGAAACGCGCATAGCGTTAAGTAACGCTCGCCACATTGATCTAGTTTATCTCGGTTTATAGGTATATTGACATCACCTATTAAAAGAATGTTTTTAAATTTGTTAAGACACTCAAGCAGTAGGTTCAACGAATGTATAAATGGATCAATGTTTTTGTGGGATGGCGAGCGATATGAATACATGATTGCTAGATCTTCACCCAGCGTACTTAAAGTGCAATTAGAATCATCGAGTATTGGTTCAACGGTGTTGATTCTCAAGTTATCCCTTATAAATACCACAACACCATCGTTTCGATTGTTGTTGTTTTTTGTAGCAAACGAGAGAAATCCATGTAAGCTTGGAAGTATCTGACAACAGGACAGCCAACACCCTGTTAAGATAATAATGTGAAAATCAAGTGCCAGTCTGTGTAATAACACTTCGAAATCGTTTAAATTGCGATTTATACTGCGAATATTTTGTGTAATAATTTTGAACGAATTTGTGGGAATTATTTTAAAACAATCAATTATATAATTAAAAAGAATTCAAAATTATTCAAAACATATTCAAAAGAATTGGATACACTAACATCATCAATATCGTCTAATATTTGATTAATCATGACTAAAATGTAGTTTATATATTTGACAGCTCTGTTTGTCTTGGGGATTAATAGGTAGTTGGTTCAGGCTTAATTTAGAATGTAGGTAATTAAATAGTGTAGTAGTTTTTTGTGTGTAGTATTTTCTGTGTGTTGTTTGAGGTATATCTATATAAATTAAACTTAAACATAATAATGCACCGTGTTTCGGACACAAATACTGGTTTTTTGGGTTGTGAGAAGCCTAGGTTCTTTGTGTTAAGCTTGTCTCCTTTAGGTTTGGTTTTATTGAAACTCTTTAATTCCTTAAGAATTTTTTCTTTCTGTAACACAGAAGTGAATTCCACGATAATTGGGTTAGAAGAGTCCTATGAGTTGATTCTATATATATCCTTAATATCAGATTTACTAATTTCTGTATTTAGAGTCTCACCCAGGGTCTTCGCTATCTTGCACAGGTCTTCCTTAGTCTCACTATTATTCTTATATATATTGCGAATCTCTATGCCGGCAGATCTGTTCTCCAACAATTCTAGTCTATAATTTCTAGAATATAATTATAAAAAACTAATTTAGAGGCTAAAAATTCCACCCATGTCGGCGAACTCGCGACCTCTGTCTAACCGTACAAAAAAAACAATATGATCATGTGGGTACAGCGATATCATTCCGATGTAAAACCTGACTGCAAACTCGCGGCTGCAAGTGATGCAAATTACTTCAGCCAGATGTCACTGCCTGTAAATAATACAGAGAATATTGGAAAGAGGTTCGACATTTCGCTAATGCCGGCACTTGCTCATTAGCTCAATTGGGAGAGCGTTGGTACGGTTAGTCAGAGGTTGCGGGTCCGAGTCCCTGCATGGGCGGAATTTTTAGCCTCTAAATAGGTTTGTAAAATTGTTCTCAGCACGGGTTAGTCGAAATTTCGAACCTCTTTATATCTTCTCTAGATTATTTACTGACAGCGACATTCGGCTGAAGTAATTTGCATTACTTGCATTGCTATAGATTGTGTAAATGGTGCCTTGCACTCAAGAACGTTTTAACATCCTTGCTTGCACTCCATTGTATGCAACCGAAACATTTCCAAAAAAACTAGATTGGCTATTCATAATGGTCTGCTGGTCCCAACAATTATGTATGGTAGCAAGACTTGGGCGTGGCAAAAGAAGCGAGAAAGTAGAATTAATGCAATATAAATAAGGTCCTTGAGAAATATGTGTAGTATTACTTTGAATGACAGGATACGGAATCGTCTGATTACTGAACGTTGTGGAGTGAAAGAGGATGTAGTGACTAGAATTGAGAAAGGAATGTTGCGGTGAAACTTTGCCTCGTGATCGATTGAGTTACGCGATTATGGAAGTTACACTTTACGCATGAGGCGCCTCATTGACTAGTCAAGCGATCCAAACTTTTCCTTCACTGATAGTGAGTAGTGTTCTGTCTCTTTCAGAGCGAGAAGCTAATAGACTCTATTTATTGTTCGCCGTGGGAGTGCATGGATGTTCGTAACCAACGGACTGTGTGCTATATGCTGCACAAAATGCAAACTCCGATCCAGCTAACCGCTATGGGCATCGTAAGCGTCGGTGTTCAAACTATGCTTAAGGTACGGATTAATAATAATAATAGATATCTTTTTTGAACTAAAACTTTCGTAAGCACAACACATTGTAGACTTTTAGTCCGGATCTACTTACGGGTGTTATTGTATCGGAAAAATCCGACCAGGTTTCGCTCCGATTCGACGCGAGCTCCGTCTCTGCTCACCATGATTAAGCTCTGAGAATCGGAGCGAAACCTGGTCGGATTTTTCCGATATAACAACACCCGTAAAAGTAGATACGGACTAAAAGTCTATAATAGATATCAACCTGTGGGCACAGGCCTGCGTATAAAAACAGGATAAACAGGACGTATAGAGGCTAAATAAAAAAGAAGGTGATAAGTCCTCTCAGAAACCAGCTTTAACGCCGTATTACCAGTGTTCTAGTTGAATCTACTTTATATAACGATGACCTTTAGACTTTTAACGGTCTGTTTTTTTGTTTTATCATAAGTTTCTAGTCCTTGTAATCATAATCATAAGAGTTGCAAAAAGCATACAGGAGAGGCACAGTGCCTAATACTCTTGTCTAGTTGTGATGGTTTATAAGTTGGTGATATTTATTATAACTTGCTGTATTGTTTGTTACAGATAATCAAAACATCGATAACCTACTTAGCTATGCTACGTTCATTGAGTGAATAATATTTTGATTTATTAACAAAGCACACAGTATGCAGGTACAGAAGGTGCCTCGAATCACAAAACAGACAGATAATATCATCCTCTATATACACAATACTTAAATATACTTACTCATAACACCTACGAATACAGTTTGATATATACACGGTTAGGTACATAAAAATGCGCCATTCCTGAAACAGTTAATTTTTTTTTATTTTCCATTTAGGTAGCCGTATTTGTGTCCAACTGCGGGACAAAAGCCTGTATCTATTAAAAAAGTTTTCAATCCATCTGCACGAAATGACGAATTTTGATTCCTAAAGTAAGGGCCCAAAACAAGCTATTGCTATCCAATCAAACATGTATGGTAATTAAATAAATTCATAATTGAATTTTGAGTCTGTTTACCTTAAGGTGAATAGACTCCAAGGTCCAAAGTCGAAGACGTAGGTGAGCGGATCACAGAGTGCTTAGTGCGAGTTTTTTAACTACTCGATCGCGTTAACGTAAACTCATATTTCTATGGCATCGACGAAGCGCCATCTAGCGACAAGTATGGAAATTAAAATTGCTGAGTGCGAGTTGTAATGGTTTACGTTGAGAAGTGAACAAGTTTATCAGACAAAACACGAATAAACGCGAGTGCGAGTTGTACTGTTACAGCGTTTTGCCAGTTCGAACGGTTAACTTACTCATACTCACTACTCAATGCTCGATTGACGCGGTAGTAAAGTTATTCGATTGGATCTGTCATACTCGCACTAAGCACACAGACTTAAAGTAGAGATGGGCGGGACACTTGGCTAGAAAGGAAGACGGCCGGTGTACCAGGGCAGTGTCGGAGTGGTGGCCAAGGGAGGGCAGGAGGTTGGTAGGCAGAGCACCGACACGATGGTCAGACGACATCGTGAGGGTTGCGGGTCAGAGATGGATCAGGTTAGCATAGGACCGTGGGGAATGGCGCAATAAAAAGGAGGCCTATGCCCAGATTGCCCAGCAGTGGGTTGATGTGGGCTGATTATAGATTGATAGATAGAATAGACTCAAAATCCAATTTTGAATTTATACACCTACGCTATAACGTTTTATTGAGATATCGAACCTTTCATTCACTCTTGAGGACTTGACCTATATCTCTTACGCTCTAAACGAGCAAGAAGTTACTAACCAGAGTATGGAACAGCTTTGTGTCCCAAACTCGTTGCATCGAAACTTTTTGCTCTCGTCTTGGAAATAAAAATGTGAAAAATTTGTTTCTCTTTTAGTTTCTCTTTTAATTTCCTATTGATGTACTTAACAACAGAGTGTTCGTCACAGGCGCAAAATGTTTTCGGTCTCGGTAGTGTTGAATCCCTCGCTCCTTCAGGACTCTTAGTTAGTAAGATACCCTCAGTTCGCTCAGGCTTCAATTTCACCCTTTCGGCCGCCATGGCAGCTAAACTTCGCAACCGGTTAAAGGAATTGTCGGCCATTAGTTGCAAATAAAGTTTCTTTTTTGCGCAACTAGTTGCCAACAAGGAGTTTTTCAAAAACACTAGTTGCAGTAGAAGAATCTATTTCTTCTTACGCATCCATGTAGTAATGTATTCCTCAGCTAATAAAATAATATAATAAACACTGCCCTATAAGTTTATTTAAAAATAACCCTGGCCAGTAATTCTAGATTTATATACGGATTGACCACAAAGATTGTCAACAAATTAATAAAACTCCCCATTATTTCTTTCGCAACTAGTTGCCAAGAAAATATATAAAATCCTTTTTCACAACTGGTTGAGAAACTCAGTTGTCATGGTGGATGAAGTATTCTTTGGTGGCAACTAGTGGCGAATAAAGAAAAGAAATTCTTTATTCGCAACTAGTTGAATTCTTTATTTGCAACTAGTTGCCGACGAAGAATAAAAATTCCTTTTTCACAACCGGTTGCGAAATTTTGTTGCTATGACGTCCGAAAGGATTTTCACAACCCCGACTCAAAAACTCTATTTGCGCCCTTGGCTCCCTTGGAAACAATGTACTATTTTACTCGCCATGACGGTTATTCTGCTTTGCGGTGTCATTATTTGACAGTTATTCCTTGGCCGCTGAAAGAATGCGGTCCTGACAGCACAGATTAAAAATACAGACCTGACGAGGTCGACGGTCGATGAAACTTTGTGACGGCGTTGAATTTTCAATAAAAATATTTTATTTCGCTCTATTTGCCCTACTAGCACGAAATTATTGTTGTAAATATATTATTTTTAGGTATCTTTAATTTTTCATTAAAAGTAGTATTATTTACTGCGACACGGACAAGGGCTGTGTGTACAGGTCGTCTCTCAGACAGAGAGTATGGCCTTAATTACCACAAGATGTCTTAATAAATAATAAAAAGCATTTGAGTGTTTTGTTTCATTATTTGCAGAAAAAAATGCACCTTACGTAATTGATATATTACATAATTATTTACTTAACATAAATGACTTTCTTTCACTCAGGGACCCATTGATGGAATTGCATGGTACTTGCACTATAGTCCATTTGTTTAGGTATTTAAATAAATTTAAAAGTCTTTTCTGCAACGACTTATGAACGTTGATGAAGAGAAGGTGATCTGTCAGGATCGTGGCAAGTGGCAGTCCCTGGTCTCTGCCTACCCCTCTGGGATACAGGCGTGAGGTTATGTATGTATGTAAAAGTTTTTATTCAAATAAACACGAAATATTCATGAACTACCATTAAATTTCCTAATGAATTGGTAAACTGTAAGGATTTTGATTTATAAAGTGTGTATTTAAATGAAAATACGTCAAGATTGTTCACATTTTTTAAGTACATAAACAAATGGACTATAGAAAGATTAAAAAAAATCTCCCATCCTTCCGCCATCTAAATTTTGCTAATGGCAATGGCAACCAGTCGATGATGACTATTTTTGCCAGGATCACGTCTTGACACGACATGCGCGTATTAGGGAGCTTAACAGAGTATGCCAAAACTTAATCAAAGATTACTTTGTGGAGGTTATAAATGTTGTGGTAACCGGATACGTAGAGTGCGACAAACTTATCTAACCCGGTGACAGCGTAATTTTTGTCACAGTAAACTTGACGTTTCCATACAAAATTTGACACCTTCACCGGGTCAGATAAGTTTGTAGCACTATAGAGTACAACAAAGTTATCTGACCCGGTGACGGTGTCACTTTTTTAAAGTAACTTTGACGTTTCCATACAATATTTGACACCTCCACCGGGTCAGATAAGTTTGTAGCACTATAGAGTACGACAAAGTTATCTGACCCGGTGACGGTGTCACTTTTTTAAAGTAATTCTGACGTTTCCATACAAAATTTGACACCTCCACCGGGTCAGATAAGTTTGTAGCACAATAGAGTACGACAAAGTTATCTGACCCGCTGACGGTGTCACTTTTTTAAAGTAATTTTGACGTTTCCATACAAAATTTGACACCTCCACCGGGTCAGATAAGTTTGTAGCACTATAGAGTACGACAAAGTTATCTGACCCGGTGACGGTGTCGCTTTTTTATAGTAATTTTGACGTTTCCATACAAAATTTGACACCTGCACCACAGAGAAAATAAATCACACCTCCACCGGGTCAGATAACTATGTTGTACTCTATAGTGCTACGATGCACTATAGAGTACAACAAAGTGTCACTTTTTAAAAGTAATTTTGACGTTTCCATACAAAATTTGACACCTCCACCGGGTCAGATAAGTTTGTAGCACTATAGAGTACGACAAAGTTGTCTGACCCGGTGAGGGTGTCGCTTTTTTATAGTAATTTTGACGTTTCCATACAAAATTTGACACCGGCACCAAAGAGAAAATAAATCACACCTCCACCGGGTCAGACAAATTTGTAGCACTACAATATGATAAAGGGTGTATATGATAAGTGGGGAATAGGATTCGCAAAGTTAACACAAGTATGACAAGTCGTCGTTGATATTGGATAAGTGTCGTACGTCAAAATATTATTTATGCGACTTTTACGCGATAATGCGCAAGCGCGGCGCGTCACTCGTGCGCAGGGTGCGGGCCAGTCGCAACACCATCCTGGCTATGCTCGCCGATAAGGTAGATTGTGCCTACATAAACCATTGTTGCCGTCTTCAAGTGGCAAGCAATGACAGTGCCCTATAGTTATGGTTAAAAGAACAATATGTACTAACACTAGAATAAGATTACTAACAAATCTATATGAATTTTTATATTTGAAATAAATGAATTGAATTGAATTGAATTGAATTATGATTTTCTTTAGAACATTGAAGGAATTCATAATATTTATGTACTATTTTATTATGTTTAAGTATATTTGGTTGTTAACGTTCCTCAACCACCTGCTGCAATATGCGAGGTGCGCGACTACTGAAGAAAAAAGTGCAATCTCCGCAAACTTGACATTTGCCATAAAAAAGAATTGAACTGAATTGAAATTGAAGAAAATTTTGATCCTGAATGCAAGTGAGAGACATTACAAACTTCAGCCTAATTAGGAAGGGATTATGATGTCTTGCTATATTTCTAATTTTTTCATCAACTTTTCGTGTAAATTTGATAAGAAAACCAAAACTATTTCTTTTGACCTGTGACGACGTGGTTCACACACTTGTACTTGGTAACAATTCATTTTGATACTAGCTTATTCTGACAAATTATCTATATGGCGAGCAATGCATATAACAATCGTTCTTTCAAACAAGCTTTTAGCCGTCCATAAGATCTTTGACATGGCTTAACAACTGCCATTACATGACAGATGGCAACAACGGCTTAACTTGCCTCGCGAAGCACGGAAGCGCTCGGAAAAATGCCACTAGCGGTATTCACAGCATGGTGCACCCGACCGCGCCTGTTGTTGCTTAACTCAAGTGATTGAGTCCAATCACTCGGTTCAACTAGGCCACGAGCGCTTCGTACTTAATCAAATATAACGCCTTAACGAATTTACACGAAACTTGGCGTATAGATTGGTAAAGATTTGAAATGAGATAAAGGATACTCGCAGATCGTCATCCCACCTGGTCGGGAGCGTCCTACACTACGTTTGCTGAGGTTGACGGTTTCCACTCAAGAACACGACCAGGTAGGATGACGATCTGCGAAAAACTGCCGGCAGATGCTGGATGCGGCAAGCTGACGACAGGGCGCTATGACGCTCATCAGGGGAGGGCTATGTCCAGCAGTGGACTACATAATATAGCCTGAAGAAGAAGAAGAAGAAAGGATACTCGATATCCCGGAAATACGTTCCCGTGGGAAAATTTCTAGCAGGGGCGAAGTGGAAGTGAGTCGAAGCTAGTTATACTTTATATTATAAAGAACCTAGACCTTGTTCGCTCAATGAGCATTGGAGTTTTAAGTATTGGAGTTTTACTATGACTGGCATACAGAGGGAATAGTAAATATCGTAATAACAGAGCAAACCCGCGACATCCTTGTACAGTCTGATCCACGTTTAGATAGGCATATAAATGAATTAAGTATTCAATTATTAAATAATGTTAAAGAAGCGGTAAGGTGGCTGAAAAAGGCGAACAAAATTCTTATAGGTATGAATGACAAAAAGTCTGATTTATTTGATCTTATCTGATTTATTTTAATTAAACCCAGCAGTTTTAGCATTATGTGATTGATTATTGTTATTATACTTTTTGTTTCATTATCAGAATTTTTTTATTTTGATTTAGTTGGACATTCATAGAATCCAATCTACTTCCCATAATATAGCGGTATCATCGCAATTATTATTTAATAAATTATGGAAATGATTAGAGGGGTAATTTAATTATAAAAGTGTATCAAAGAGATTCATATCAAATACGTGGTTTTAATACTGGAATACTGAGGGTTTCATAATATTTATTAGCTTTTCCGTATGAAGTAATAGCTTCCTACCAGTTGCCAGAGTCTAATAAATGCATGGCCCAAATAACTCTTCAGCGTTTAAATTACCCTTATAAAACTAAACAGTTAAAGATTTCTGTTGAAGCTAAAGTGCTAACACATTTTCGTTTAGAAAGATCACAGCTTAAAGAGACGACACACGATTTACAAAAGAAAAGTACTTATAATACAACCAATTTATAATAGTTTTTAAACTATTTTATGAGACTGTGTTGAATTATCTGTAGGCAAGAGTACTCTGCATTCTTTAGCGTAGCAAATTTACAAATGATATGAAGTATTTTGCATGTTAAAATAAATTAAGTTTCATGAAAAAGATAATTCTCTAACTTGTTAATTTAACATAGATTCCCTGTAATGTAAGGTTTGGGTGAGTTTTTTTGCAAATAAATGGTAATTCTGAAACCTTTGTAAGTATGCTATAGCACTTATAAGGCTACCTGGTAATCAACGCTGCTGTGTTAGTTAAAAATTGTTCTATAGAGAAATAATTTAGCAGTTATTTGTTATTTTAAAGCACTATGGTATAAATGGGAATAGCCTAAAACTTATGAGATCATGTTTAGAAGGGAGAATTCATAGAGCTGACTTAAATAGAACTAAATCTTCAGGGCCAGAGGTAGGAGTGCCACAGCCATCTATATTGGGGCCGTTCCTTTTCCTTGTATATGTAAATATACAATGAAAAGGATTTGCAGTTCATGGCTCGAAACATGTAAGAGATTGTATTATTTGCAATTGACACGTCACTTATCTTCAAAATACAGAGACAAGAAAATGACCTTGACAATACAAATGATGCTCTCTCTCAGGTACTAAACTAGTTCACGTCTAATAACTTGTTGTTAAATTCAAAAAGGACAAAATGTATTAAGTTCACTCTACCAAATGTCAAAGTAGTTAACAGCAACGTTATATTAGGAAAGGACAAACTAGACCTTGTCGAAGAAACTGTAGAACCTAGAAACTGTTTGTAGATTCTAGGTATTGCACAATGGATGCAAAGCTTCAATGGGGTCTTCATATATTAAATTTGTTAAATAGGCTTAGCTCTGCAGCATAATGCTCTTAAAAGAATTAGGGAACTAACTGACGTCGCAACTGCCAGGCTTGTTTATTTTAGTAGGTAGTAGTAGTAGTATTATGTCCTATGGCATTCTACTGTGGGGACGGGCAGCGGACATTAAGACCATCTTCGTCTTGCAAAAGAGAGCGATCAAATTCACTTATAAGGTTATAAGCTACGTAGTAGAGATTCGTTAAGAGATTTCTTTAAAGAAACAATCAACCTGACAGTTGCCAGCCAGTCTATGAAAATATTATGTATGTCAGGAAAAATATCAGCAACTTTAAAACTGCAGGCAGCCAACACAATACATTGTGTTGGCTACCACAATGTATTTATTTTATTTCACGCTATTTAGAAGTCTCAAGTCAAATAGCATTGCAAAGTAATTCTAGTGGTATGACCCGCGCAAATTATATAGGCATATCTCGCAAAAGAGATCGGATTATACCATAGGAAGACGATGGCAGACTACGTAATTCTATTGAACAACTAACTGTGCATTTAGGAGAGTCGTTTCCCCGATCTTAGGTAGTTACCTAAGTATAATTATGATTATATGTATATATAAAGCTACAATCCGGTACGCTGTCTGACTGATAAATCAGCCGTAAAAATTTGAAAAGAGGTGCCAAAGTTGGTAAGGGCATGCGCCAGTAAAAAGTTACATGTAATAGAAATGCATAATTATTAAATGTTGGTTAATAATTTATTTTTAATAATGTCAGATTCGATCTTTATGTCAAATTTGTTGTTGATTTAAGCTTATGTTTCATTATTATTAAGTGTATTATTATTAAGTATAAGTATGTATCAATATTCAAATTTGCACTGGCTACCCGTCTTTCTAATTTCCTTCAGCAACTTTCCGTCGTAAGGTTGTCTGGAAGAAATTGCTTTTAGCAATAAGGCCACCAATTGTACTATGTATATTTGCAATTGTTTTGTATTTGTTGTTTTTCCAGTGTACAATAAAGAATATTCTTATCTTATCTTATGTTATTTTATTTGTATTGTGCCGTTAAATAATAGTACATTATGATACAAGTGTGCGAACTCGGGCTGTGCAATACCGCCTCGACTGTAATGACCATTACAGTCGAGGCGGTATTGCACAGCCCGAGTCGCAAGGCGAGGGCTGTAATAGAGCCAAGACTGTAATGAACAAAGCACGTACGACGTTTTTCAACAAACTTGCGAGGAAAACAACAATTAGGTAGGTATAAAATCAGCAAATTATGAACGAGCAAATGTTTGCACAAAATGGCGCGGAGATTTATTTTTTCGCGCGCCGTATCTTTGGTTGAATAACTATGCGCGCGCAGGTTAAGTCCAGAGGCATCAAACACCGCCATTCAGCCCCAATACGGGCGTCCCAAAGTTATGGGCCATGAAAGGAAAGGACCTTAAATATCGTAGATAGGGTATTTCGCTGAAAGAAGACTTTATGTTATTTTAAAAAGTTAGTAATTCTGCATTCAAAGATTTTCAAAACAATACTTGCCTTGTCTGGGAATCGAACCGACTTAAATAAAAAAAAACCCTACTTTTATAATGCCAATCGAAAAAATAGCCAAAAACTAATAACTCTTCTGAAGTAACATAATATTTTAAAAGAAAGGAACAGCGTGAAATTAATCATTTTAATCAAATTAAAAACATACATGAAACTGCCGTAGTCAATTAAGTTGAAAATTAAAAATGAAAATCAACAGGCAGCGGACTTATTAAAAGATTGGCGATTTGCGTAAGACAAGAGGGATCACATTTTGAGCATTTAATTAATTAATTTACAAATAAATACCCACTTCATTGACTACGGCAGTTTCATGTATGTTTTTAATTTGATTAAAATGATTAATTTCACGCTGTTCCTTTCTTTGAAAATACTATGTTACTTAAGAAGAGTTATTAGTTTTTGGCTATTTTTTCGATTGGCATCATAAGAGTAGGGGTGTTTTTTTTTTAAATTTAAGTCGGTTCGATTCCCAGACAAGGCAAGTAATTTTTAGAAAATCTTTGAATGCAGAATTACTATCTTTCAAAAATAACATAAAGTCTTCTACGATATTTAAGGTACTTTCCCTTCATGGCCCATAACTTTGGGACGCCCTGTATATTAAACTAAATAATTATGTATTTCTAATAAGAATTTACGGTAATTAATGATTTAAAATATTGTATTTTTTAAATGCTTTAATAGATAATTAGATGAAGTATATTCTTATCTTATCAGATTTTGACTACAAGTTTATTTATTTACAAAATAATAAATCTTTTGGTAACAAACAACCTCTTTACGGATATTAAAAAAAAGTGGAATAAGAAAAACACTAGTGCGGCAATGAAAGGTAAAACACAGGGGCATGCCAATAGAAGTTAGATACTCTTTTCTCATTTAATTGACACTGGCAAGCTATACACCATCTTATAGGCTGGTTTTTTATTGACATATTTGAATATAGAACACACTTCTTTTATTTATTTTTTATTTGAATGAGCATCATTTTTCCGAGAATCTGGCGGGAATTCACTTGCAACAATGGAGCTCAGTCGACGTGATTTTCGCGCTATGATTTATTATGACTTTAAAAAAGGTTTAAAGCCTCAAGAATGTTTTGAACTTTTGGCTTCTACTTTTGGTGAGTCTGCTTGTTCCCGAGCAACAGTATTCAATTGGTTTGCTGAATTTAAAAGAGGACGGGATGTCTCGAAGATGAAGCGAAGACAGGACGGCCGCCAACTGCGGTCACGCAAGGAAACGTTCGTGCAGTCGAAAAACTTATTCGCGAAAACCGACGAATTACATATGTAGAGCTAGAGCGAGAACTGGGAATTGGATCAGCAGCAATGCAAACCATAATTCACGACCACCTTTCTCTCCGTAAACGTTGTTCGACATGGGTGCCGCACAAACTTACCGATGAGCAGAAAGACCGTCGGGTGGATTGGTGCCTATTCATGATAGATAAATTCAACGGAGGCGAGAAAAAAAACGTATATGATATACTGACTGGTGACGAAACATAGCTATATAACTATGATCCCGAATCAAAGCAACAGTCGACTGTATGGTGCTTTGAAGACGAGCCAACTCCAACGAAATGTCGCCGTGCACGAAGCACACAGAAACAAATGGTCGCCTCGTTTTTCTGCAAAATGGGTCATATTGCTACTGTTGTGCTAGAGAATGAAAGAACGGTGAACTCCGAATGGTATGTGACAGTTTGTGCTCCAACAGTAATATCAGCTTGGTGTGACAAGCGACCGAAGTCAGGAATCCGGCACCTTCTCTGGCACCACGACAATGCGGCGCCGCACACGTCTGCCAGAACACTAGACTTTTTCAACTCGAAAATGTGTCAATTCTCCCTCACCCGCCATATTCCCCTGACCTAGCGCCTTGTGATTTTTACTTGTTTCCAAAAATCAAAGAAAAACTAAAGGGGAAGAGGTTTGAAAGCAAAGAAGATGCGCTGGTTGCCTATAATTTCGAGATTTCTGAGGTATCTAAAGAAGAGTGGTCACAGGTATTTTCCAATTGGTTCAGACGTATGGAAAAGTGTATACGTGCTCAGGGTGAATACTTTGAAAAGATCGATACTTGTAATAAAGAATAAATTTTATAATTTTTGAGTATCTAGTTTCTTTTGGCATGCCCCTCGTAGTGTGTAATAAACCGCATTCCGGGCGTAAGACCAAAGAAGAAATAGCAACTTTACGAGCAAGTGTGTTGAAAATACCTAATTTTATCTATCTATCTACATAGGCCTTCGAAGCTTTAGGGGTTTAGGGGAAGAACTTTTAAAATCACCGAAACAGTTGATTTATTTTTATTTCATTTATTCAACAGAAAAGTTCTGAAAGTAAGGGCCGCCACTGTCTTAAAGTCCTCCACCAACACGGACTTGGCCGCCGTGGTAGAGTGTGGCCTAACTTTCCTGCGATGCAGAAAGAGTCCCGTGCCCCAGCAGTGGCGACAGATAAAAAGTTGATATCGATTCTAATGGAAATTCAGAGAAACTGCAAGGCAGTTGGTTGGCAGATGCTCTTTCTCTACGTTTTCTAAACTTCCCTAGGTCCCTAAATACTATTTTTTTTCCTGTGAATTTGTAATTATTAATTTATTTATATACAATAGGTATTACTACTTAAGAGGATTTACATATTTAGAAAAAGAGCGTTATATTATAAAAAAGTCTACACCGCTGCCTATGGGGAGAGTTCCCAAGAAGTTGGCAGCATTCCCTCTCTGAATGGCCAGGCTGATGCGCTAGCCGAGGTAGCTACCAGCTCTTAGGTTGGGATGAGTCGATGAGGCGCGTCGCTATTTCTTTTTTAAAGTTTATGCGCCGCGGGCCCCCACGGGCCCATCGTCTCTACCCCAAACGGCGCAAATAGGCAACTGCCCCTAAGGACAGAGTATTTGCGCCGCTTGAGGCCTTCTGCCGTAGTCGCCGCCACGCCCGCGGCCCTGCTGGTGTGCGTGACACGGGAAGACGCCAGTGTGTCAACGGAGGTTGCATCCCACACTAGCGGCCTTCCGTTCTGCTACGGCACCAGTGACTTACCATCAGGTCTCCTTTCATCGTCCCGTGCTATACCGTTAGGCTCAAGAATGGCCGGAACGGCGACGCTGGAAAGAGCTCTCCGGATTTTGTCATTAAGGGCCGCATGACGCCATACTCGCTCCACGCTGTAATTGATAGTTATTGAAGGATCTATGCGTAAGACGCCCTGTCACCCGACCTTAGAGTCCAATACTTCGATAGTTTGTCAATAGAATGATATATCATACCAAATCGAGGCAAATAACAACCAATGTTGTGCTTATATATAAGCACAACATTGGTTGTTATTTGCCTCGATTTGGTAGTCTACATATCAATAGCAGTACAATGTCATTCCAGAGGTATAATGCATCACACGCAAAGAAGATTGAATCGCGCGAGGCGCCGAGTTAAGTAGCATGGGTATACCATTGCAATGCGATTGGTTACCAGACTACCGATAGTGTGAATGAAACTACCATTTCCGGACTCTATTGAAGAACTACGCATTTTAGAGACCCTCCAGGTGGAGCGACGACATTCGCCTAGCGGTGAGCAGTGACTGGCAGAGAAGAGCTGAAGATCGGGCTCAGTGGCGTGTCTTGGGAGAGACCTACGTCCAGCAGGGGACTGACTAGGGATGTAAAGCGGTAGTATTACTTTCGTAAAATTCGGTAATTTACCATATTTTACGTAAAATATTATATTTTAAGGAAAATTACGGTAAAATTGGGTAAAATATGATTTAACTCTTACTGAGAATACTATTGCAACCGCGCGGCTGCAATTTATGAAAGTTCCGAGTCCGTGCAACAAATGGAGCCAGTCACTCACATTCTTCATGGCTTGTGCGGTTTGCACATTAGCCAGTGTCAAGTAAGATTTCTTGCGAAACTTTTATTATCATCAATAAATGGTAGGTAATGAATGAGTGATGATAGATGTCCAATGTATGTGATATTTAGTTCAATAAAAATGTGGGACTTTATTGAGACTTCACACGGACTTCTTGAGAGAATATGAAAAGTGATGTTGCACTGTTTTGTTCTATTTGCTATATGATAGTTTATAATCCACCATTATTACACATTAATATTTGCTAAAACACTTATTTCAGACTCTTTCACGCTCGTCTCACTCCCCGCCATACTTTCCAGCATACATACGTAGCCGGTAATTTTACCGTAATATATATAATTTACCGTAAAATATCCGTATTTTACCAGCTTTTTCGGTAAAATTACGTAATTTTGCAACCCTAGGACTGACATGGGCTGATTATGGTGATGATGTTCTGCTAAATCGCCTGATGCAATTTTTATGGGTTTCATAGTCAAAAACGAACCTCGTATAGCCTTGTTCGTCCGTCTGTAAGTCTGTCTATTATTGCGATATATTTTAGGTGAAATGCAAGTGCCTTAATGAAATAATACGTAAATAATGATTTCGAATACTGGAAGAATATTTCAATCGAATTTTGTTTCAAGTAATCACCACTTACGCGGACGAAGTCGCGAGCTAAAGCTAGTCCTGATATAATCGTTGTATAAAAAGAATACATAAAGCGATTCAATGATAAGTAGTGTCAAATCGAAGGCAGTAAGTAATAGGAACCAGACGTGACATACAATACAGGTATACAATACAGTACAAAGCTTCGTCATCATCATCATCCGCCATTTGATGTCCACTGCAGGACATAGGCCATCTTCATAGTTTTCCAAGCTTCCCGGTGTCGTGCCGCCCATCGAGGGGATAAAGCAGTGTATTATGTCACGGGCGCGATATTGAATCCTGAGCGTAACGAAGGACTTCAGATTTAACTCCCGAGCGCAGTGAGGGTGGGAATTAAGACGAGGGCCTGAGCACAGTGAGGGGTTCCGGCGCCCAAGGCAAAGATAGCTTTATCCCCGAGGAGTGTTCTCTACTTTTCTCACCTTTTGCGAGACAATAAAAAAAGCAAGGCTACTGAAAACAGCGTTTGATTATAGTAAATTAAAAAGAAAAGTGAAAATTGGTGTTTTCTTCTGTTTTGATATATTTTTATAAAAATTTTGCACTTATTACGTATAAAGCAGCGTCAATACTTGCGGTTTTTGTTTCTTTTCAAATGTGTTCATTCAAATTTTGCGAGACAATAAAAAAGCAAGGCTACAAAAAAGAGGGATTTATTATAGTAAATTTAAATTAAAAGTGAAAATTGATGTTTTCTTCTATTTCGATATATTTTTTATGAAATCTTTGCAGTTAATAAGTTTATTATTGCAACGTCTTTCAATACTCGCGGCTTTTGTTTAATTTTAAATGTGTTCCATTTAGCTTGCCGTGACCAGCTCGATTTTAGAAGAAGCCATTTTTCAAATTAGGTTCGATTTTCGAATAAGTACGACGCGGCGCCGGCCTTGGTTTTAGAGTATTAGTTGAAATATTTTTACGAAATTAGGCTTTAAGGCCATTGTAATAAGATCTACGAAAATTGAAAATATTACAGCTCAGGTTATAATGAGATTCAGTCCAACATTACACCCCGGCTAAAGCCAAGGGCTTAAATGACTTGCTTTGCGTAAGGTTTGCATGATATGTAATTTGTCAAAAAATATTAGTGCATTAGGGAGTCATGTTTATTTTTTCGTATTATTTTATTCCAGGTAGCGCTGACATTCACAAAAAGGAAACTGGCTGACAGTAAAAGATGGCTAAAACCGAAGCTCATACTATGTAAGTTCTGGCCCTTTTTTATTTACCAAGATTTTTAATGCAAGATGGATAACAGATTCAAACTTTAAATTTTTATCAAACAAATATAAGAATGTATGGCGCTTGAAATCGCCAATCTGCGGTAGGCACAATTGCTAATTAAGTCCATACTCTCTCTCTCTCTTTCTCTCCCAGAGAACCCCTGAAAAAAAAACAAATCAATGTATGGATGCACGGATGGATCGGCTAACGGACAGACATAGCCTCTGTCTGTCCGTTAGCCGATCCATTCGTCTCCGTTCGATTCCGTCATTCGTCTGTTCGCCCCTCTGTCACAGAGGGGCGGACAGACGAATGACGGAATAAATGGATAAAGGAATGAATGAATGAACGAATGAAGGAATGAGTGAATGAAAGATTGAATGAGTGAATGAATTAATGAATGAAAGAAAGAATAAATTAATGAGTGAGGGAATTAATGAATGAATAAGAGAATGAATCAGTCAATGATTGAATGAATTAATGAATAAACAAAACAATGAATAAGTGAATGAGTGAATGAAATAATGAATGAATGAATTAGTGAACGAATGAATTAATAAATAATGTATTAATTAATAAAAAATATTGCTGCTAATATGCCAAGTTACAAGTTACAATTGGGCTCAATTGGTAGAGCGCTGGCACGGATAGCCAGAGGTTGCGGGTTCGAATCCCGGCATGGGTGAAAATTAAAAAATTAGCCTCTAAATAATTTTTTAAATTTGTCCTTAGCATGGCTTAGTGGGTTAGTGCATTAAAAAATAGTATAACTATTAGGACTATTAGGACTATTAGGACCTCATAGTAGAACCATCTCAACGTTCACGTATTGACCTTTCCGCCATAAAACATGCTTTTTTTTAATATCTTTATTTTTACAGGACCATTAATTTATGATTAATATTTTTAATGTTGCCGTGCCACCATAATATTATAAGTAGGTACTATGATAAAAATCAATACAATAATATTATTAGTTCGAGTAGTTTCTTTCCTACGTACAATGAAATAATTATTACCATCTAGATTTTCGTAAGCTACTTTTGTTTTTTGTTTTCTTTGTAAGAACAAAAGTAGCTCGCAGAACAAGATTACTACTACAGAAATAAGCGTCGAAAAGCGCACGAAACAGAAAAATCTCCTTCAACAATAATTCACTATAATAACACAGTGAAAACATTATGTAATATTCGTTAGAGAAACTAACATCAAGAAAACAACACAGTATTACTTTTACAAAAGTTCTTGGATTAGCGCGCGAACCAGCAGAATTGACTCAATGAATGAAACAAAAAACCAAACACGTAAAAACAATCTTTATTGCTACGACATACGTACCTACTTATAAAGTTCGGAAAAGACCGACCGGCTGAAGGGAGACCGATCGAAACAATTTTGCTCCGTTCAGTTCAATCACCGCACTCTCATGCAGCATTCGTTCGCTCTCGGCCATATTCAGTCACCCGGTCCGGTTCATTTATTCATTCGCGAGAGCAATGAACGAATAGACCGAATGTCCGACTATCACTGGGAAACGTTTCCTTTCGTTCATTGCAGGTAACGTATCTTAATCGTACTTCGTACATGACCGACACAATAGTATTTGTTCTTAAAAAAGTTTTTATTCAAAAAAAAAAGATCGTGTTCAATAGAACAAAATAATAAATTAATGTTCCTATTGCTTACTCATTTCATGCAACTTCTTATTTGAATAGATAATTTTTAACTCGTTGTTTTATCTGTAATAAAAAAAAACTATAAATTCCCTATTTTGTACGTGGTAGAATAGGCGCAAATACTATGCGCGGAAAAAAAAATGCTATCCTTCTAAAAAAAATTCTATCTAAAAATGCATCTGTGGCAATGCTAGCGAATAGGAAAACTGATAAATTTTTCCCGCCATAGCGAAACATTTTTAACAACTCATTTTCACTATTGAAAATGAGTTTTTATTTTCATTTTACACAAGTGTGTTGAAAAACGCCGTATGATACACGTGTGTATTGGTGACAACCGTCCTTGGGTCTCTTGAGACCCTCGCATACGGCTCGGGTCTTAATGGTGCCTCGGCGGTAATTACCAATGTTACACACTAGTACTATTATTGATGGGTGAAACTGACAGACATAGCCAAGGTGATTGCCTGTAAGAAGTGGTAATGGGCAGGCCATATATGCCGTAGACAAGATAAAAGATAGGGTGTAAAAGTACTAGTTTGGAGGCCTAGAGAGGGGCGCAGAAGTGTGGGCAGGCAACCAACAAGATGGACTGACGACCTGGTCAAGGTGGCAGGAAAGGACTGGATTCGAAAAGCCCAAGACCGAAATAAATGGCGTGCATTAGAAGAGACCTACACTCAGCATTGGGTGGCTATGGGTTGAAGAAGAAGAGAAGAAGAGTACTATTATTGGATCTTTTGTCGAAATCAGCTGAATCTAATTTAGCCAGCTATTATACAGAACTTATCGTGACAGCGGTGGTAGCTCAGTGGGTAGAACCATAGACTGGCAAGCGAGAGCCCCAGGTTCGATCCCGAGTGCGGGCATGTACCAATGACTTTTTTTAATTTCAAAGTTACGTACATTTGCGAATTTGCAGTCGCAATACCACACGCTAACGGTGAAGGAAAACATCGTGAGGAAACCCGCGGCTTGGTTGGCTCCGCACGTATTGACTAGTCTTTCCGTGGGCTAGGCCGACTAAGCTGTCAGGATGGTATAGGTGTTGGGCAAGCCTACACCATCTATAAAAACCATGACCCAGGCACTACAGCGTCGGAGTGGTCCCTTCACCCATCTAGTGTGAATGAAGATACCACTGGACGCTGTATAAATCATCTCATTGAGTAGATGCAAAAAGGCCAGTATTTTTATTTATCGTTACAGTACCATTAACGTAACTAATCAGAGTGCACGTTTATGGGGTCTTTAGCTGTTTATAGATCGCGACAGCGACTTTTTTTTATACTACCTATATGGTACTATGTAGGGAATAGCTGTGCCCCGCAGTGAACAACACATTTTCCCGCAGTAAAACGTAGCCTACGTGTTTATCCAGGGTGTCGGCTAACTCCATACCAAATTCTATTAAAATCACTCCAGCCGTTTAGACGTGAATAAGTAACAAACATACACACTCACAAACTTTCGCCTTTGTGATTATGGCCTTGCATCTGGAACTGCAATAATTTACAGGTACCCGGAGACGCTATCACTGAGATACATGAAAATTCTTCGTTTTTTCCTGCTACCCATCGGCGCCTGGCCTGCTGCAGAGTTCGGAGGCACTGTGCCGTTGTTCGCCAAGTTCCAGAAAAGGACTCTTGGCTTTCAGATATTACCATTCTTCGTCGGCTCGGCGTTATATATGAAGTACAACTTGCCCGGTATTCAGTTCATGGTCATTGCCCACTTATTTTTAGGGTGTTGCGTCGGCATGTTTGGTATGGTATGTATCCGTAAATTTATAATTAATTATTTCGATCTGATAACAATATCTATCTAAGTATCAATTCGTGAATAACCATATTAGTAAATTACCAAAAGGTCAAATAGACCTTTTTGGCGTTTCGCGTAAATTTGTGAATGACCATGTTGGTAAATTACCAAACACGCAGAAGGCCAAATAGACATTATTTATTAGGTAAAACGTAATTTCCGTTTAATATATAACTATGTATGAGTATCGCGAATCATTAAGAAATACAAATAGACATTTTTGGCGTATCGCGTGTTTTGAAACTAGTCCCACGCGTCGGACCCGTTTTTGTAACCTGTGGGCTAAAATAGGTGTAACTCCATCATTTCGTAACCGTGAATGATCCCTATTGTGCATTAATTCTCTATATTAATTTATAAAAAAAAACCTATAGTTGTATTCCATCATTATTTCAGGGAAGATATATATTTGTGAACATGGAAGGCTACAAAAAAACCATACAAGAGTTTGTACATTTTCATTTACAAAACCATAAGTACAAGGGTGGTCACTATGTGGAGGTAAGACCATTGTAAATTTATATTTAGTATACCTTATGTAAGCTGATCGTCACTATTCTATCGAAACCAACATGTCCCCACTGCTGGGGCACGGGTCTCTTCCTGCATCGCAGGAACGTTAAACCATACTTCACCACGGGGCCCAAGTCCGGGATGGTGGAGGATTACAAGACGGTGGCGGGCCTTACTGTCAGAAGTTATCGCTCATAGCCATAGAACATTCACAGAGTACTCGTACCTACATAAAGATAAAGAAAATCATATTTTTACATCCGTGGATGAAATGCACCCCGCGTGTAGTACATTTTTGTCATCCTCAAACAATAGAAGACCGACAGGCAGTCTTTAAAAAAAGAAGTAATTATATGCGTCAAATTGATAACCTCCTTATTTTTGTAGTCTGTTAAAAAAAGACAATCTTTAAGAAAAGATTGTATTTAAAAAAAGAACTGAGAAAAAAACACATAGGCGGTCAATGATTTCCACCAAGGAGATTTGTACTGAAATTAGGCGTCAATTAAAAACGGTATCGGGAAAAAAGATATTATATTTAATGTGTTAAATTTTTCAGATCGCCTAGCTAATTGTGACTAGACCCGTCGCATGTGTAAGTAAAGTCAAGTCGATAAAACATTTACTGTCAACAGGTAAGCGAGGTGGTTGACAGAGCATCCTTCTACGTCACGCTTCTGCAAGGGTTTATGATTTTCTCTGGGCCCATAATGTTCAATTCCATACCCATTTACAAAGACTACACGCTGGGATTTTTTGAGAATCCGAGGCCAATCAACCAGACTTTCGATTTTGCAATACTATTCCAGTTCCCATATTTTCGTCAAGAGGATCATTTCTACATAACGCTTGTGGTCAACACTTACATCTCCTTCTTGTGTTCCTCTTTGTTATGCGCTATTGACCTGTTGGTAGTCCTGATGGTGATCCAAATAATTGGACATATGAAAACTCTAAGGTTCGACTTGGAAAAAATGAAAAAGCCACAAAAGGTACTTGACGTAACGAGCGACTTTCCACCTGTGGCGTCGAGGTTTAGTCACGCTAGAGCACTGGTGGAAGTGTATGATAAGAAGGAGAACGAAGTAGTACGTCTGCAACTGACGGAAATGATCAACCATCATCGAGAAATAATTATGTAAGTTGTTGTCTGGAGAAAAGCAACAATGGACAACAGTACAAAAAAAAGCCCTATGATTTTATTGATTTGTCAAGAAGAAAACATAAAAATAGTGGACACGTATTTTTTCTCTTGTCGTATTTATTTGGAAATAGTAGTAATTTTGAAGTTTTAAAATTGATTTCTTAGAGCCGGAAGTGACGTAGGCAACATATTGCCTTCTAATTTACTTTCCTTGAAAAAAAAAATTGTCATTCCAATTTGATTCGATTTGACACACCACAGACTAAAAGTTGTTGAAAATTGAGATTTTACTTTTTCTTTGGGTGACAAAGGCAAAGGCGTAGATACCACGATGTAGAGCCGCTGTGCCGGCTTTTTTATTATTGTGTAATTTTTAAATTTTTTCTGTAATAAAAGTACAGAAAAATCTTTGCGTATTTTTCTTGTATTCCTTGAAGCTTAAACTCCAAATGGTTTTTTTTATTTCAGCTTCATATTTTTTTTAATTATTGTCCATTGCACATAGCCTTATTACGTCAAGTAATCAGGCTCTATGTTATTGTTTATGTCTCGTACGTAATTCCTGGTATGTACATGACGCAGCCAACTAATTAAATCAGCCGTCAAATTAACGACTTGGAAGGTTATAATTATAAGGCATTCAATTACTTGGCACGGATATAAAAGAAAGATGAATGCCTTCTTGCATTGAAAGGGTGTGAAGCACCGCTAGTCCTACACACCAAGATACACCAAGTCGGACAATCTGCCGCCATTACGCTCCGGGCAGCAGTGCCAGTAAGTCTTATTTTACACAGATGAAAATTTTAATAAATGGCGTTTTGTGTTGTATGGTGGTGTATACATTTCTCGAAAAAATGCAATAAGTCTCAAGGGAGTACCTACCATGCGTAATTAACGTTTTAAATTACTGATTCGTGATATTTTTCCTTACTAGGTTTTGTTTACTTTTCTTTACTTACTTACAAATCGGGATGTCAAATGCAGCAGTGATACCAGTTTTTTTTCGGGAAATATTCCCGAAAAGTGGCGAATTATGTATTTCTTGCATTTATTATATATATTGTCATCAAATATCTAATGTATGAAATTTGCCGCCTCACTCGCACTCTTAATGAAATATCATAGCCTTTTCTATCGTACAGGCCGACAGAAACTTAACGATCATCGGGTGATGCTGTGCGTCCCATCTTCACGCATTTTGCGTGCAAGAAAGAGATGGAGTTACGCGCGCTTGTTCTTTAAGTTTGTATCGGTCTGCACAAGCCGTGCTGTGTGTCGACATCTAACAACGTTGTGCATGAGCCGTCTATTTCTTTTTAATTAAAGTGCCAATGGCTATACCACAAACATAAAAAAACAAGAGATAGCCTACAATAACTATCGACAGCTGACATCCAGCTGATATTAGTTAAGTTGTCAAACACCCGCCACCGTTGTAGGTGGCAGTGATATTACTTAAATATTTTGTATTCTTAACTTTCAACTTATTCGTCACATGTGATAATGTGCGTAAGTTGAGCGCGTGAGTAATTTGGTGACGCTGTTTCACGTTAATTTGGAAATTTATTTAGTTTTTCTTTCTTATTCATGTTTATTATTCGTTTGTTATAAATGTTTTTTTTTATACATCACTGCACTCCATATTAGCACATTAAAGTAAGTAAATATACACCCGATTTGATTCTATAATAAAAAACTAAATTTGTCGATTCCGGAATCCCGGGATTTTTTCGATACGGAAGTGCTATCCATGTTAGCTAACATCTCTTTAAGGCGTTTCGGAGCGTTAACTAGCGCCAACAATGGAAAAAAAATATAACTTTTTAAAAACCTATTTAGAGGCTAAAAATTCCACCCATGCCGGTATTCGAACCAAAAAAAGATCATAACATTTTTTAAAAACGTTTTTATCTAAAAGTGAACATGAGAAATCTTGTTCACTGTGATAATTATTTTTAAAACTTACAGTCTAGAACATATTATCAATAGATTACTACATTAAATATCTAAATAATAAATGGTTGAATTGAATTTTATCGATTTCCGTTAAACCGGCTGTTTTTGGCGGAAAGTGATTAAAATCCTTGGTTGTTGATTGTAGTTTCTAGACTGTATGTTCTAAAAATAGTTATCACAGTTGTTAAGATTTCTCATGTTCACTTTTAAAATAAAACGTATTATAACACAACTTATGACTTTTTTCCATTGGTGGCGCTAGTTAGCACCCTGAAGCACCTTAATTCTCTTGATTTGAAAAAGTGGGCAAAGTGATATTAGTCTGGCAACACCGATGGCACGCATACATAAAGAGACGGCGACCATTTGTCTGATTCACTCGTGATCATAGAAGGTTCTAATCTATTGATCATATGTTCTAGACTGTAAGTTTGAAAAATAGTTATCACAGTCGTTAAGATTTCTCATGTTCACTTTTAGATAAAAACGATCTATAAAAAAGTAATGAATTTTTCCATTGGTGGCGCTAATTAACGCTACGAAACGCCTTAAATCATGTTATCAAAAAATAAAGTAAACTTACCTCACCTAGTGACGGTTTCACTTTTATCATACTACTTTTTTTTTTTACGTAGCCTCGTTTGTGTCCCACTGCTGGGCAAAGGCCTCCCCCAACTCAGACCAGATGTATCTGTCTTGTGTCACCTCAGACCACTCCGGCATGTGTCGGTCGAGATCGTCTCGCCAACGTTTTCTTGGCCTACCTATCATACTATCATATCATACTACTGAGTGACTTAAAAGGCTTTTATGAAGGAGGTGGGGCCTCGATCAAGGGATTGGTTATGACTAGAGATCCGATAATTGGATGCATATTTGCATAACATAACATTTACATACAGGCACATACATTGCCTCTGGCCCTACACTAGGATACCCTGTGTCATGAGAACCAGAAACAGCGACATCACAAACATGTAAACATCCTAGACCTGGGGTTTTTTTTTGTTTCCAGCCGGGAACCCAGGACCTCTTGCATGGTAGGTAAAAAATGCACTACCGCTACGCTACAGAGGTCGTCAAAGTAAAGAAAATAAAGTTGAGATGTTAGCTAACATTGACAGCATTTTCTTTTAGTTTGTTACTATAGAATCAAATCGGGTGTATTATTACTATATTTACTTATTTTAAGGTGCTAATATGGAGTGAAGTTATTTATAAAAAAATTTGGGAGTTTTGGAATCGACAAATTTAGTGTTTTTGTAGCAGACACCTATAACAACAGCCTCTTATTTTTTCTTCAATTTTTAAAACATTGATAAAAACGAATAAGAAACAAGAATTAGAAAGATAAATTACATTTACAAATTAACGTGAAACAGCGTCACCAACTAACTCACGCGCTCAATTTATTCACATTATCACATGTGACGAATAAGTGGAAAGTTTAGGATACAAAATATCTAAGTAATATAGTGATATTACTTAGATATTTTGTATCCTCTTTGTAGCCACCTACAACGGTGGCGGGTGTTTGACAACTTAACTAATATCAGCTGGATGTCAGCTGTCAATAATTGTTGTGGGTTATCTCTTTGTTTTTTGTGTTTGTGGTATAGCCATTGGCACTATAAAAAGAAATAGACGGCTCATGCACAACGTTGCAAATTTCATACAGTTAGATATTTGAAGATAATAAAGATATGTTATTTTATAAGGGTTACGGTTGCGTATTTCCATAACTCCAAAACTACTACTATAAAAACACTAATATATGCAACAAATACATATTTCTCCACTTTTCGGGAATTTTCCCGAAAAAAAAACTGGTATCACTGCGGTATTTGACATCCCAATTATTGTGCGTTCACATTAACTTGACGCGTGAGAGAATTGGTAACACTGAGATGTTTACTGTTACCATGTTAAATAAGAAATCATTCCCATTACTTGGGGAAAATAAAAGGATTGAGGGCTTGTTTAACCATCTTCCGATTAGGTCCAAAAGCTAATTCACATGTTATGTCCTTGTTACCAATTCTCTCACGCGTCAAGTTAATGTGAACGCACTATAGTAAGTAAATAGAAAAGTAAACAAAACCTAATAAAGAAAAATATCACGAATCAGTAATTTAAAACATTACTTACGCATGGTGGTGCTCTCATGAGACTCATTGCATTTTTTCGAGAAGTGTTTACACCACCGTACTACACAAGACGGCATTTCTTAAAATTTTCTTTTGTGTCAAACAAGACTTACTGCCACTGCTGCCCGGAGCGTAATGGCGGCAGAGTGACCGACTTAGTGTATCTGTGTGAGTTAGCTCGTGTATGCACACGAAAGTGTAGGACTAGGGGTGCTTCACATCCTTTGAATGCGAAATGGCATTAGTCTTCTTTTGACATCCGTGATATAGACATATTTACATTTTACCTACTTGAATTTCCTGAAATTCGCTATTTGACACGTATCAAATTTTACGCGATAAATGAATATTTCCTATCGACGGTTAAAAGGATATAGGGCATAAGCGACATTTTGGTCTAAACTGACTTTTGAATGCCATCTCACTTGAAAAAAAAATCTGCGTCGAATGCGCTTACTCCCACGGCTCTACAATGACTTTATTGTCGCTTGTCTCCAAGCAAAAAACTGGGTTTTTAGATGTCGTTTTGGTGTTACCGACCTATTTTTAGGTCGTTTTTTCCTTAACGGCACTTGTATCCCTGTAAAAATGGCGTCAACTTTGGCCTCTAGTCGGTAATATCTTTTTACTTCCTACTGGTGTGGAGCTTCTGGGCGCTTACGGTTCTTTACCAGAAGCAACTATTTTTAAAGTTGGAACTAATGTCTCTTTACCTTTGTCGTCAAAAACATTACGCGTTGCTTATACCTTACTACCATTTACAAGTTTACAATACAGCTGTCGCTTATAGGCAACTACTTAAAACTAATTAATATTGAATTATCGGTTATACCCTATTACCATTCACAAGTTTGCCATACAGTTGTCGCTTATAGGCAATTACTAAAACCTATTTACGATTTAACTGTCGGTTATACCCTACTACCATTTACAACATAATACAACTCTGTTACTTACGCCGTATTACTTTACAAGGATATTTTATGAATTGGTGCGTATGCCAATTTATATCACATAATCAGGTCTCTGTTGTTCTCAAGTACCTATTTAGCGAGTCGTTTATCCCAAAATCAGTCGGTACTTTCACGCCTGTGTCCCAGAGAGGTAGACGGAGACTAAAGTTTGCCACTTGCCACGATCTTTGCACACCTCTTTCGCTTCATCTACATTCATAAGTCGTTGCATGCACGCTCTCCGGTTGTGGGTACTTTTTATCCGGCCCTTTGCCAACACGTCCCCAATTTGGTCTACTTATGTGCGCCTAGGGCGTCCCCTACCGAATGTTCCACTCTCATTCTTCATCTTCTTTATCTCACTATCTCCTTCTTCTTCTTCGTCGTTTCTTCATGGCTGAAGGCCGTGACTAAGGGCAGATTCCGCCACCAGCTCTCTCCATTGGATTATATTACGCGCCAGATGTATGGCTGCTTGTAAGGGTCCTTACCGAAGCTTTAGTTATTATATCTGACCAACGCGTTGGTGGTCGTCCTCTGCTTCATTTCCCGTTCGCTCGACCGGTGATGATAACATACTCCAGGTTATCTGGCCCGTGTCGGACGGTATGTCCGAAAAACTTCAGGATGCATTGGGTGCAGATTGTGGAGAGCCTCGTCTTTATCTGAAGTTCTTCTAGAATAAATACGTTTATGCGGCGTTCGGTCCAAGATATAAGGAGTATTCTCCGCCAGCACCACATTTCAAACGCATCTATTCTTTTCAGAATACGGGCTTTTAATGTCCAGGTTTCCGAGGCATACAGAAATATTGAGAAGATAAGGGTCCGCATTAGTTTTATCTTTGTCTTGCGGTTGATGCTTCTGTTTTTCCATATCTTCTCAAGTCTTTTCACTGCTGACTTAGCCATCTGAGATCTTCTGACGAATTCTTGTGCGCAGTCTCCGTCATTGCTTATTTGCGAGCCTAAGTATACAAATTTGTGTACAACATCAAGGTCTCGCAGCTCGTTGGTTCGTTGCAAAGTGCCCGATCTATCAATAAACATCAACTTGGTCTTACTTCTGTTGATATGAAGTCCGTATTCTTTTCTTATACCATCCACTCTCGCTAGAAGCTCAGCCAGCTCTGTTTCCGAGGCGCCTATGATGGTGGTGTCATCGGCAAATGCCCCCTCTAAATTATCCAAAACCCTTCTCACTATATGTTCCCCGATCAGGTTGAACAGTTGGGGAGATAGTATGGATCGTTCGTTCTGCTTTATAGCAGTGCGAAAGACTGTTCTCAATAAATTCGTACTTAAGATTGACCGTTGGAGTACAGTTGCTGCACAAGAAAGTTAAGGTGGTCCGGTATACCCATCTCCTTCATAACCCTGAACATGGCCTTCCAGCTGATACAGTCAAAGGTTTTTGCATAATCGATGAAACACAAGGCTATAGTGATGTTATGTTCCCTACATTTTTCGATCAGCTGTCGAATGTTCAACATTTGTTCCCTCGTTCCTCTTCCTTTTACAAATCTAGCCTGTTCCTTCGGTATTTGGCTAGTGTAAGAGGATTTTTCACGCGTGAGAGATCATAGAGATGGTTCTGATATTCTCACATTTACGGGTCTCTACCCGTTACCTACCTCTACCCTGTCTTGTGTATAGGCACTACGATTGATTCGGTCCAATTTGCTGGACCATTGACCCATTCTCCAGACTTCCTGACACACGGTATGTACGATTGCTATGCCTTCACTTCCTATATTTCTTAGATTAGATCTTCCTAGATTTGCGCGGTTAGGCCATCGCTGCCACATGCCTTGTATTTCAGTTTGAGAAGTGCTGCCTCTACTTCCTTGAAGAGGATATCTGGTTCCTTTTCCGAATAATGCATTTCCATAGTTCTTTCATCGCTGTTTTCGCCGTATAGCTGCCGACAGTAGCTCCTCCATCTTTCGAGTACCTCATCTTTATTCAATAAGGGCGTCCCCTTTTCATTTTCAATGGTCCAGTGCTTTGGTTTAAATTCCTTTGCGAGCAGGTTTACCTTTTGTAACATATCTCGGGAGTGCGCCCTTTCCAAACATTTTTTTATATCGGAGCATATACTGTCGATATAGGCCTCTCGATCTTTCCTGCAAAGTTTTTGGACAACGCTATGTAGCTCCGCATAGTGGCTTCGTTCTTCGGCTGATTTTAAGTCCTGTTCCTTTAAGAATTTCCTCTGCTTAGCCATTTTTTGTTTGTTGAGGGTACCTATTTTTGACTTCTTCAGACGGATTTTAAACGAACTTAGCAGTCAGAAGCTAAGTTCACTGCCGCAGTCTGTACCTGGCCTCGTCTTTGCTGCTGATATAGATGAGCTCCATCTTTGGTTTACTAGAACGAAGTCAATTTGGTTCCTGTGAAGACCATTAGGTGACGTGTAGAGTCGTCTTGGGTGTTATTGAAACCAGGTGTTCATGACCGAAAGGTCGTTCTCCATGCAAAAGTCCAAAAGCATGTTGCCACGGTTGTTTCTGACTCCCAGTCCAAACCTGCCGACAATCTTTCTGAGATGGTAATCATCCTCAGTTTTTCCTATTTTAGAATTAAAATCGCTAAGTATTAATAATGGCTCTTTCTAAGGAACATCTTGGAATGCTTTGTTTAGATTTCCTCTTCACTGGATGCAGATGTTGGTGCATAGATGGTGAGTAGGTTGAGTGGGTATGGATGTGCTTCTAATCTGATTTTCAATATCCTGTTATTGATGGAATCGTATCCCATTACCTTGTCTTTGTGCGTTTTGGCGACGAGGTCGTGCGTCGACGTATCCGGACACTATGGACAATTTTCCAGATGGAGTAGTGTAGTGTCCCGAGACTTTTATATGCGTTTCACTTACAGCAAGAATATCCACATTATACCTGTTTATTTCCTTCTCCACGACTTCGGCTGTTCCTGGTTTGGAGAGACCACGAACGTTCCAAGTGGCTATGGTGAGAGCGTGGTGAATGTCCCGGATTTGTCTCTTTTTGTTACGGAGTAGAGTTTGATCAGCAGTAACCCAATTTCCGTAAGGGGCTTGCTGTGTCACCTTGCGGCCGGTAGCATTTTTCACACCAGGTGACCCGGAACCATCCTGGCGCCGGGCGTCAACCGGATGGTCCGACAAATCCTTACTATTGTTCATCCTGCTCATAGTTTTCTTGGGAGTATTAGTAGCGGTAGTATCCCCATCCTTTTCGCTCCATCGTTTTCAGAGGTTATTTAGTCCTCTAGGCCTGTGGGGCCTTCTGGCAAGCCAGTTGTCGGGTTATCATAACTGCCGCCCGATACTCGGCGTTAATACTCGTTTAGCATTACCCGGGAGGCACGTGCAGGGTTTCAGAGGGCAATTCCTGCGGACGCGAGTATCATCACTATCTCCAAATAGTATCTAATGTAGGTTACTAATATGGTACATAAAAACGATTATGATAACACTAACATCATCTAACGTATGCAGTTACTTTAGGTCTCATTTCATAGGAGAGTCATGTTGGTTGTGAATCTATTATTTTAGGACGTGACGTTTAATCCGCGTTACCGATTGCCCAGATAATTTCACATGTTGGATGTTCTTGTTTTCCTCTTGGCCTACAAATCTTGACGTGTGGAAGTACCATGTTACCTTTTTTTCAAACCACTTTTGGTGTCACTAAAGTCTGACATCCTCACCATGTTTTGACTACGCACTGTTTCTTGTGCTCCATTACCTTTTGTGACAATGGTGTGAAACGTCATATATCCCTCTTTACCTATTTTAGTTATTCAACAGCCATGTGACTCATGCCCTATTACCTCTTAGTATACGGAAATCAAATGTAGCTTAGTCTTCTATACTCTTCGTTTTTTTATATGAAGATATGACTTATGCCGAATTACCTTATATAAAAAATATGTTCCATTGAGTTAAGCGACATTCAACTACATAGAGCATCGTCGAATCAAATAAAATAAAATGTCAATTAATGCTCGTATTTTTTTCGAGCTTAGAGCTGTTTCCATCTTTACGTTATGACAATAAATAAAAAAGATATGATTTTTTTTCTGAAATTTTAAACTTTAAATTGCGCAACTGGACAATTTGGTTTTTGTCGCTTATGCCCTATATCCTTTTAACCGTCGCTATAGTATTTAGGGTAAGAAACCGAAATATATTGATTTTGCTAAGTAAGTATGCAGGATGGCTGAAAATTTGCAAAGTAAAAAAAATTTTTCCTTGTTTAATTCGTAACGGCAAAAACGATATCCGCCATCTTGAAACCATCTAAAGTATGTAAACAAACATCTTTCAGCCAGAGCCAGTGGACATTGATTATTATAGGAATTACATCAAAGTGATCTTCACATAAATACACTTGAGTTTCAATTTATAAAGAGTCGGGGTCTCTTTTGGCAAGTTTGAGCCAAGTTTTTCGAATGTTAATTTCACTGGGTACACGAATCCACAACTTCCCGGGGGTCTTAATTGACGTGTTTTTTCATTCACAAACAATGCAAAAATGATAATTGGTATATTTTCGATGTAAATTCGATGAAATCATGGTTGCGTTGTTGTTATTTCACTATGCTCAGGGATCACTTACAGAAAATTGAATGTCAAACTTTGTTTTTTCTTTTTTGGACTTCAAACCATAGACAAAAATGGCTGATCGCGTCTTTTGCTGTTTAGGAAAATGAAGTTTTAAAATGTATTTTTATGTTGCTTTTAGGTCCTCAAAAAATATACAAAAAAATTTTTTGGTCTAATGGAAGAGTTATTTACCGTTTAAGACTCACTTGAAAAGAGAGTCAAATAGCGGATTGCATTAAATTTCAGATTGAATTGGTAAAGTGCAATTTTTTTTATTTAAAAGTATCTATTTCGATAAAAAGACGTATCAATATTGTACAATATTTTTAAGTATAAAAACAAATGGACTATACATCTGCTTCTGTGGGTGTCAGCGTGACCATGGTTTTTCACACAGAACATAAAATGTGGTTTTTCACTTCATATTTGGTTGAAAGTTTAAGATGGCCGCGCAGTTCTTCGCGTTACGATAGTGAGGCCACGTTGAAACTTAAAACCCTCATCTTATCTTTTAAACCATTGCTTTGACAAGGTTTTGGGAATTTACTTTGACCATTTTTTACAACAAAAAACTTGGCACTACTTTTGTTTTATAAAAATATGCCGTGTCCGAACAAACGAACCGTACACGCGAAATTGAATCTAAGTTATTACTAAATATGCATTTATTTATTGCAGTTTTGCCGACAAAATATCAAAGTTCTATGGGCCTATATTGGCCTATAACTATCTAATGCAGTTAGTTATGTGCTGCATGCTGCTTTGGGTGTGCTCGCATAATGTAAGACTTATTTTTTCTTAGACTTATCTGAATAAGTATAGGTATCTATAAGATAAGAATATTCTTTATTGTACACCAGAGCACATATTATAAAACATGTAATGATACAAAGTACAATTGGCGGCCTTATTGCTAAAAGCAATTTCTTCCAGACAACCTTAGGACGGAAAGTTGCTGGAGGGAATAAGAGACGGGTAGTCTATAATTAAAAATATCCAAATCCTAGTGGACTGGCCATATCTCGCGAAGAACCGACAACCTTTGTAGTAACGTGTTCTTGAGTGGGGACCGCGACTCAGCAAACGTAGTGTAGGACGCCCTTCGACTAGGTGGGATGACGATTTGCGAAAAACTGCTGGCAAATGCTGGATGCGGCAAGCTGAAGATAGGGCGCTATGGCGCTCATTAGGGGTGGGCTATGTCCAGCAGTGGACTTGTATAGCCTGACGACGACGACGACGAAATCCTAAAATACGTACATGCACAAATTTGTTTTTATCACACCTAATAATGAGTTATTTATACATTGACATATTTTATGACACAATAAATATACACAGTTAGTGTTAGACTCACATGTTAGTGGCCCCCGGATCTCATCAGTGAGGGATACCTACTAATATTTGGTTTCTTTCAGGATCCGGAAGTCTTGGCGCGATTTGGAGTCCTCGCTTTGGCCGTGTTCAGCCAATTAGTTGGCTTGTCAGTGACTTTTGAGTTCACCGGATACATGGTAAGTGGCTTGCATTCACGGTGTTTATTTGTACATCAGAGCTTTGGGGTACCTTCAATTTAAAACCTAGGAGCTTAGGACTAATCGATTACCAATAAAAACCGTTTTTGGCAAAGCTGCTTTAACGTCGTAGGTTCTTAAAAACTTAATTATCTTCTTTTTTTTTTGTCGCACTAACCCGTGCTGTGGATAATTTTAAAAACCTATTTACTCCAGACTCGAACCCGCGATCTCTGGCTAACCGTATCAGCGCTCTCCCAACTGAGCTAATGGGCAAGTGCCGGCATCAGCGAAATTTCGAACCTCTTTACAATATTGTCTGTATTATTTACAGGCAGCGACATCTGGCTGAAGTAATTTGCACACTTACATTGCTTTAGACTGTAAAAACGGTGAATTGCACTCCATTGTGTGCAGCCGAAACATCTCCAAAAGAGCTAGATTGGCCATTCATAATGGCGTGCTGGTCCCAACACTTATGTATGGGTACTTATAGCGAGACTTGGGTGTGGCAAAATAAGCAAGAAAGTAAAATTATGCAGTAGAAATGAGGTCCTTGAGAAGTAATTCTCCGATTTGAGGTTGCCTGGAAGAAATTGCTATTAGCAATAAGGCCGCCAATTGTATGTTATCTTCTGTATCTGCTGTTCTGTATCAAATTTTCCGGTATACAATAAAGAATATTCTTATCTTATCTTATCTTATGTGTAGTGTTACTTTGAATAACACACGTCTGATTAGAGAACGATGTGGACTGAAAGAGGATGAATTGAGAAAGGAATGGTGCGTGGGTTTGTACATGTGGAGAGGATGAAAGAAGAAAGATTGAAAAAACAAATATATATTGCGAATGTGAGTGGAAGGGCTGATAATAAGGTACATTAGCAATGGAGAAAATGAAACGTACCCGGAACCGGCGTGCGTGCATGTTGATGAAGCGAAGGTGATCTGTCAGGATCGTGGCAAGTGGCAGTCCCTGGTCTCTGCCGACCCCTCTGGGATACAGGCGAGAGGTTATGTATATGTATGCTTTAGAAGGTTCCGGTATGTAGTTTCGAATGACGCTGAAGCGACAAAAGTTTGAGCCTAGTACGCTGGGGCGAAGAATTATTAAAGCGAAATCCATGAGGTCGAATGACACCGGAGTGACAAACATTGTCGCGAATTTTTTTTTATATCATAGTACGCCGGGGCGAAAAATTACTGAAGCCAAATCTACGACATCGAATAATTGAATTGAAAGATGCCTCATTCGTCATGTACCTAGTTTCGAATGAGGCATCGTCCCACAGAATACAGCACAATGAGGCATTTTAATTGAATTTTCGCGATTGTTTTCTTTACTAGAAGCAAACGACAACTGAGGTAAGAAAAACTGTTAAAGATACCCATAGGAAATACATTGCTAATGTGAAACACGCGGGCACCGTCCACTTACGACTTCTACTCTTTATTTATGTTCTGTGCATCGTACCATCCAGTCAAAGTCGCTACAGAGTACAACGCAGAAAGTTTTTCGCCACGACCTTTGTCACTACACCGTCATTCGTGACTACGTACCTAGATTCGTGTTGTAGAAACAGTGTCTAGTTTAATGGCAAAATCTCTGCCTCGTGATCGATTGAGTAAGGCTAGGCGCATGCTGAGACGCAAGCGGCGCGGCACAGGGCAGCGCAGGGCGGCACAGATTTTGTAAAGCATGGAACGTCATTGAGCTACGTACGCTGCGGCGTAGGCACGTGCGACGGAGACAAACAGTGTCTGCCCTGCTCTACGTCTCGTTGTGGTGCCGGCACAGGTTTCTGCGAGGCACGTGCACATCGAGGCGTGTTTACTAACAATTTTATTGCTATGACAGAACATTTAAATTAATGTGATGCAAATCATCCAGACTATTTAAAGACATTGAAAGAGTTATTATGGGTGAGATATGCCAAGGAACGGAGCAAATAGTTGCGTCGCAGCATGCGGAGGGGGCTTATGACTGCCTCAATTGTCCTGCCCTGTACTGAACTGTGCTGTGCTGCGTAGCATGCACCTGGCCTTAGGGGATTTTGTAAGTTACACTTTACGCATGAGGCGCCTCATTGTCTAGTCAAGCGACCAACACTTTTCCTTCACTGATAGTGAGGAGTGTTCTGTCTCTTTCAGAGTGATAAGCTAATAAACTCTATTTATTGTTCGCCGTGGGAGTGTATGGACGTTCGCAACCAACGGACTGTGTGCTATATGCTGCATAAAATGCAAACTCCGATCCAGATAACAGCTATGGGCATCATAAGCGTCGGTGTTCAAAGTATGCTTAAGGTAAGGATTAATACAGACCGGAGGGTGGGCAGCAGCGCCCCCTGCAGTACAATTCGACTAAACTGCGATCACCCGCATGCCCAGCGTGGGGATTATGGGCATTACCCCTCAATGATGGCACAACCTTGCGCTCATAAGGGAAGGGCTATGTCCAGCAGTGTACTAATGTAGCTTGAAGAAGAAGGATTAATAATAATAATAGATATCAACATGTGGCGAGCAACTCTGCGCGCGCACTATAAACTTCAACATTCCTGCATTGCGCAATCAAAGTGTTTCACATGACATACAATAAATATAACGTCCGACTAACAACAGTTGGACCGGCCGTCCCCAGGCACACGATCTGCCTTGCGGGAAATATCCCTTTATAGTGGAAGAGGACGATCAGCCGCTCTTCCTTATGAACCCTTTGTATACCCCCACTTCTGGGGCACGAGTCTCTTCCTGCATCGCAAGAAGTTTAGGCCATAATTCATTACGGGGGCCAAGTCCGGTTTGGTTATCACCAACGGCTTAATAGTGCCTTCCGAAACACGGAGGCGCTCGGAAAAAATGCCACTAGCGGTAGTCACAGGACAGTCACCCATCCAGCACCTGACCGCGCCTGTTGTTGCTTAACCCAAGTGATTTATTCTAATCACTCGGTTCCACTAGGCCACGAGCGCTTCTAATAATAAGAATAAAATGCTTATTTTACTAACTTAGGGTACATTAGTCTTAACAGTGTTTGAGGCCTTGACTTAAGCCGCTTTAAGGTGCTAACCTAGAGTGCTGGCGCTACCAATGGAGTTAAAACAAGAACTAGTTAAAATCATGTACTGTGTAATAATACGCTTTTTTTAAAGTAAACATCAAAAATCGTAATATCCGTGATAACTATATTTTCTGAGGTGTTCGAATACCTAAAGCTTCAAATTGCCAATGGTGGGCATGCGTGGTAATTAAGCCTATGCTCTTTCCCTGAGAACAGGCCTGTACCCTGCAGTGGGCACTTACGTATAGCCGTATAAAAACAGGATGTACAGGACGTATATAGGCTAGATAAAAAAGATTTGAAAAGAAAGGTTTATAACAGGAAGTCCTCTCATAAACCAGCTTAAACGCCGTCTTACCAGTGTTCTGGTTGAATCTACTTTTTATAACGATGACCATAAGACTTTTAACGGTCTGTTTATTTGTTTCATCATAAGTTTCTAGTCCTTGTACCAATAACTATAATCATAAGAGTTGCAAAAATTGAGGAGAGGTACAGTGCCTAATATTCTTGTCTTGTTGTGATGGTTTATAAGTTGGTAATATTTATTATAACTTGCTTTATTGTTTGTTACAGATAATCAAAACATCGATAACCTACTTAGCTATGCTACGTTCATTGAGTGAATAATATTTTGATTTATTAACAAAGCACACAGTATGCAGGTACAGAAGGTGCCTCGAATCACAAAACAGACAGATAATTATTATCATCTTCTATATACTTACACAATACTTAAATATACTTACTCATAACACCAAGAAAGAAAGAAAATGTGTTTATTCGGCGACACAATACTCGAAACAAAACAAAATGAACATACATAAATCCATTACAAAAAAAAATTATTACAAAGAAAGCAAAAAAAAATCACAGGTAAAAAATAAATCGTTTTTACAACACGAGAACAAAATAATGTACCAAATAGGGCTTAAGTATTGAGCCCCCAAAATCAGCCCGAAACGAAACCAACGAATATACATGGTTACGCGACTCGCGAATTCTTTTATAATAAGAACAGCAAAGTTGTGGAACACGCTACCATCGACCGCCTTTCCGGAGACATATAAACTGGGTGTCTCTAAAAGTAGAGTTAACCGGCATTTAACAGGTTAATACGTAACATCGTAGACCCCGTCTGCGCTTACCATCAGGAGTGTCTCATAAAAAAAAAATGTAAATAATGCGCCATTCCAGAAACAATTTTTTTTTTAATATTTTCTATTTAGGTAGCCGTGTTTGTGTGCAACAGCGGGACAAAAGCCTGTGCCTATTTAAAAAAGTTTTTAATAGCTATATTCTGCTTTGCGCTGTCATTATTTGGCAGTTAGGCTGGGCGCATGTTGAGACGCAGGCGACGCAGCACAGTGCATGGCAGGGCGGGCAGCGCAGATGTTGTAAAGCACGGAACGTCATTGAGCTACGTACGCTGCAGCGCAGGCACATGCTACGCAGACATGTGTCGTTGTAGTGCACAGATTTCTGCGCGACACGTGCACGTCGAGGCGTGTTTACTAACAATTTTGCTGCAATGACACAACATTTAATTGAATTAGTTCGCTGTGAACCTTGTTTATAATAATAATATTGGCCTTTTTCCATCTACTTAATGAGATGATTTATACAGCGTCCAGTGGTATCTTCACTCACACTAGATGGGTGAAGGGACCACTCCGACGCTGTAGTGCCTGGGTCATGGTTTTATAGATGGTGTAGGCTTGCCCAGCACCTATACCATCCTAACAGCTTAGTGGGCCTAGTCCACAGGAAAGACTAGTCAATACGTGCGGAGCCAACCAAGCCGCGGGTTTCCTCACGATGATGATATGATGATCCAGACTATTACAAAAAGACATCAAAAGAGTTCTTATGGGTGAGACTTGCTAGGATATGGAGCGAATAGTTGCGTCGCAGCATGCGGAGGGTGCCTATGTCTGCCTCAACTGCCCTGCCCTGTACTAAACTGTGCTTCGCTGTATTGCGTTGCCTGCGTCTCAACATGCGCTCAGCCTTATCCTTGGCCGCTACGAGAATGCGCTCTTGACAGCACAGATAAAAAATACAGACCCGACGAGGTCGACGGTCGATGTAACTTTTTAACGGCGTTGAATTTTCAATAAAAATATTTTATTTCAGTCTATTTGCCCAACTAGCACGAAATTATTGTTGTAAATATATTTTTAGGTGTCTTTAATTTTTCACTAAAAGTAGTATTATTTCCTGCGACACGGTCTAGGCCTATGTGCGCAGGCCTTCTCTCAGACTGAGAGTATGGCCTTAATTACCACGAGGTGTCTTAATAAATAATAAAAAATTAACCGTATTGAGCGTTTTGTTTCATTATTTGCAGAAAAAGACCGGTCAAGTGTCAGAATGGTGTCTAGACCACCTTACATTTTAATGAATTGAAATAATCTTCTTAAGTACATATTTTTATTAAAATATATACGAAATTTTCATGACATGAGATACCATAGAATTTCTTACTGAATATTAATTATAAGGATTTTTATTTCCAAATTGTGTATTTAAATGAAATTACGTATCAAGATTGTTTACATTTAGTACCTAAACAAATGAAATATATAGAAAGATTTTAAAAAATCTCCCATCCTTCCGCTTCCTAGATTTTGCTAATGGCAAATGGCAACCAGCCGATGATGACTATTTTTTGCCAGGATCACGTCTTGACATGACATGCGCGTATTACGAAGCTTAACAGAGTATGCCAAACCCACGGATGTAAATACATCCGTGGCCAAACCTTAATCAAAGATTACTTTGTGGAGGTACTACATGTAGTGACAACCGGATACGTAGAGTGCGACAAACTTATCTGACCCGGTGACAGCGTCATTTTTCTCACAGTAAACTTCACGTTTTCATACAAAATTTGACACCTCCACCGGGTCAGATAGCTTTGTAGCGTGTTTGTAGCACTACAGAGTGCGGCAAACTTATCTGACCCGGTGACAGCGTCATTTGTCTCACAGTAAACTTGACGTTTCCATACAAAATTTGACACCTCCACCGGGTCAGATACATTTGTAGCACTACAATATGATAAAAGGTGTATTTAATAAAGGGGAATAAGACCTCGCACATGCGAGGTGCGCGACTAGTGAATAAAAAAAGTGCCATTTTCACAAACCTGACATTGGCAGAACTTTATACTAATAAAAAAGAATTGAATTGAAATTAAAGAAAACCTTGAACGTGAATGCAAGTGAGAGACATTATAAACTTTGGCCTGATTAGGTAAGGATTTTGATATTTTTCTATCTTTCTAATTTTTTCATTAAAATTTTATGCAAATTTTTTAAGAAAACGACAACCATTTCTTTTGACCTGTGACGTTTTGCCATATCAACCAAAGAGAATATAACCACTAATACCAACGTAGAAGTGTCAACGCCGTCGACGTCATTTTCTATTTGATCAAAGATATCGCAAAACATGCAGTACCCTCTAGTGAGTGGGGTGGTAATAGAAGCAGAGTCCTTGTGGCTTACAGTAAGGTTGGGGCTTAGAAAAGACGTGACGTATAGTAGTGTTCACGCCCTCGCCCCGTCTCTTAAGGCGCTTTGGGGTGCTACTAGCGCCACCAATTGAATAAAAATCATAACTTTTGTAGCGGACCCTCTAAATTGTGGATACTAAAAATTGTTGTGATATTGGTTACCATTTTAGATGTTTACTTTTTGAACAAAAGGTTATAAATAAACTAAGACGTTTATTCCGGCCTCGCTGGCGCAGCGGTTTGGCACGCTGCCTGTTAAACCGAAGGTCTCGAATTTGATCCCCGGCCGGGTCAAACTAGGAGACGAACTTTTCTACTTTGTCTCGGGTCTTGGATGTTATCTACGTATTATTTTATTAAAACTATCGTCCAGTTAGCACCAGTAACACAAGTCATTTAGTTTTACTTAGTAAGTTGCTAACGAGGTCTGTGTAATATCATAATATGTCCATGAATATTTAATTATGCCATTGCTGGCGATAGTCAGCACCCCAAAGCGCCTACCGCACCCCCGACCCACGTCTGTCCGCTGCCTTAGGGAAATAATGACCCAACCTAATACAGCGAACTCTTGTTCCACTGAGAGGTCGAACTAAGCTTGCTCACTAACATCGTAGTACTCTTTGAACTAGGCAGGGGGCGTGTTTCGTGAATGTAGGGTGAATGAGGAACTCTCTGCATCCCACTACTTTGTTCGCGAAAAAAATTTCATACGCAGTTTTACGGGATAAAAAGTAGCCTATGTGCTCTTCCGAATTATAATTTACATCCGTACCAAATTTCAGTGCGATCCGTTCAGCCGTTTTGGTTGAACGGATGTACCTAACCAACATCCATACGTACTCACAAAGTTTCGCGTTTATTCTATCCTACTAATAATATAAACGCGAAAGTTTGTAAGTATGGATGGATGGATTTTAGTTACTCTTTCACATAAAAATCGAATAGATTTTAATGAAACTTTACAATAATCGAGTTTAGACACCAGAATAACACATAGGCTACAATTTATAAATATTGTGTGAATTATTGTCTAAAATATAACGATAAGTGCCGAGTAAGTAGGAAAATATCTTCCATCTGCGAGCTATTCTGGCGTGCGCTGCCAAAACCGCTACAGTTACACATAATTATGTTAAGTTTGATTGAAATGTTTAAAAAAATCGTTTAATTTGAAGGTTTTTAAAATTGTCCTTACACGGGTTAGTGCATTAAAAAGAATATAATCGTTTAATATAGTTTATAGGAGCTGTTCGGGACCCATGTCACACCACTACAAGCTCTGTCTATGGTAGATAGATCTATCAGCCAATAATATGCAGACACATCGGAGCACTGTGACGTGATCGATAGCCAATCAGATGAAGCCGCGATGTCGTGATAATCGACGTGATTGGTTAGGCAAATCTAGATATCCCTACCACCCCCTATCCTCGACATATGTAATTTTTCTGTTACAAATAAACTTTTGAATGATACACACAGCGCTTAATTGAAAATATCCAAATTTCTTGAATTCTATCTGCAATATATACGATAACGTAGCGATCGCACACGCCGCTACAGGAGCATACTGCAGTAGCTACCCATAGGCCTATGATAAGGGCTCCGCAGTGCTTAGTTACCGTGTTTCTTATGTTGACAATATTGTTACGTTATTATAGCGCGACTTAAGCGACTGCATCGCAGGAAGGTTAGGCCATACTCCACCACGGGGGCCAAGTCCGGGTTGGGGTGGATTGTAAGACAGTGGCGGGCCTTACTGTCAGATGTTATCAAGACGCCCATAAGGCCTCTGACATGGCTTAACGACTGCCATTATATGACAGCCGGCACCAAAGGTTTAACGTGCCTTGCGAAGCACGGAAGCGCTCGGAAAAATGCCACTAGCGGTAGTCACGAGATGGTCACCCATCCAGTACCTGACCGCGCCCGTTGTTGCTTAACCCAAGTGATTGATTCCCAAGTGATTGAAGGCCACGAGCGCTTCCACGAGTCACGGCTGCAGTGTTTAGTTACCGTATTTATATTCTTACGTTATTATAGTGCGACTGTAACATTTCAATATTCTCATGTTGTTATATTTTTTAAATGCGTCCCAAAAAATATTAATGTCATAATATTAATGGCGTAAAGTTAGTTCTTTTTTACGCCACGCGAGCCTCGAAATACTAATCCTGCGCAGACGAAGTCGCGGGCACCAGCCAGTAATATTATATAATTAAAGATATAAAAAATCAGCTAAGTGCATATCGGGCCATGCACAGTGCAGGGTTCCGTAGAAGGAAGGGTTTTTTACCTGCTTTATAAAACTAACGGAACTAACTTGTATACGGCATTACTGAGAATATGTTTTTGAACTAAAACTTTCGTAAGCACAACACATTGTAGACTTCTAGTCCGGATCTACTTACGTTGTTATATCGGAAGAGTCCGACCAGGTTTCGCTCCGTGATTAAGCTCTGCGAATCAGAGCGAAACCTGGTCGGACTCTTCCGATATAATAACACCCGTAAGTAGATCCAGACTAAAAGTCTACAATGAGATAATATGTGTTGTATTTTGCTTTCTGGTGTGTACAATACAAAGTTTTAACTAGTCTAACTACTTCATCAAAGTAATTTTCAATAGAATTTTTCTTTAGTAAGTTGGGTTCTATTACTTGTTTACTTGTAAAGCATAATTAGCGGTGATATTATTCCTTTTAATTTCATTGCGTAAATGACCTGAATACTTCACTGTGGTGTAGCCAAAGAAAACGTGTATCCTAGATTTAGGTGTAAGGGATAAATCTAGATAAAAAACACCATGAGTATTTTTTTATGTACATTTATCCGATTGTTTTGTTGACGCCATTAGGTAATGTGTATAAATATGCCGTATCTCAGATTTCGAGTACCTACTTATTATCTCTGTGCTAAGTCGCGTAAAGTAACATAAAGGATTCCTTGTTCTTGAAGCAAAACATTCAAAAGCACTACACATTATTAACTAATTCCGGATTCACTTACTCGATTTTTTTGGAAGAGTCCGACCTGGTTTCCTTGGGGCCCTATAGGTTAGGTAAAATTATTATTACTAATTTCTTATTCTGTATGAGCGGTGGTAGCAAAGCGTTAGAGCACCATCTTTTCGATATGGAGGTCGTGGGTTCAAATTCCAGCATGTACCAATGACTTCGTTTTATAATTTAAGTAGGTTCATTGTTGAAATTATAGTAGCAATACAACTCGTTACCAGTGAAGGAAAACATCGTGAGGAAACCTCAGTGTTTCAACTACCTCAGCGCTAGAAATTGCCAATCCGCCGTAGGCACGCGTGGTAATTAAACCCAAACTCTCTCTTTTTGAGAGAATGCCTGTGTCATGAAGTAGGACCTATGCAGGCTACATAAAAATATTTATTGTAGACTTTTAGTCCGGATTTACTTACGGGTGTTGTTATATCGGAAAAGTCCGACCAGGTTTCGCTCCGATTCGCAGAGCTTAATCATGGTGAGCAGAGACGGAGCTCGCGTCGTCGGTTGCTTGTCTCACACTGTAAGTAAATCCGGACTAAAAGTCTACAATGTGTTGTGCTTACGAAAGTTTTAGTTCAAAAATATTTATTGATGTTCATATTCATATGTAGTTATCAGCGATCATAATGGTTTAATACAATGATGTTACACATGTTTAAGTCTCACATTATGGGCCCTGGTCAGGGCATTGATAAGATAAACTTGCCAGAATACGCAATTTAGTCTTCTGCCGCATAAATTTCACGCGGACGCCCTCACAGCCTGGGCTGTATTAAGTGTAATGACCACATTATACGAGATAATGAGTTAGTTAGCGCTAGCCCACGCTGGTGTAATGCAAGCGCGCCCGAGTGATGGCGGCCATTTGTACAACGCCATCTTTTAATTGGAGGGTAGCGCGAAATTCGACAGGTGCATCTGAGCAAACTCTGTGTGTAGTTTTTGGGATAGAATGCGCTGTCGGAGCGTTGCAAGTGAGATAACGCCATCACTGCAGCTGTAGTGACATGAGTGGCGTTAAGTGGCCCTACCCCTTCGGCCACTTTGGAAACCAAAGTTTCGAAACCGGGCGATTTCGATGGGCGACTACGAATAACACCCATACTTCCGCCTTGGAAGTCCGGACTACGATCTGTGTATGCTGAGGTGGAACATTTCATTTCATTTGTCCTTTAAAAAAAATAGTTTTGTGCATACCCTTGATCCATGAAAGAGTTTCAAAAGAAGATTTTATATTCTGTATTGGAAACCAGCTTCGAAAACAGAATGATTTTTCTTTATTAGAAAACGTTTCCTAAAAAGAAAAATAATTTTGTTTTCGAAACTTTGGTTTCCAAAGTCGCCGAAGGGGGCCCTACACGATCATGCGGCATGACATACGGTACGTGGCGTTGAATTACCATGCTGCATGTTCGACAAAAACCAATGCGCCTCATATCTATACGGCAGAGCTAAGTAAATATTCTTTCGCTTTCGCACACAGATGGATGGATACGTGTTTTTGTTGTGTTTTAATTAAAATTTTGCTCAATAAGTTAGTATTAAGTCATAAGAAGAAGGCAACTGTTCTTCTAAGAAGAACCCGCACTGGGCAGAGGTGGACATAATTATGATGACTATAATGATAAAGAAGAAATTTAATGATAGCATTTCTTATTAATAATTCTTTGTATCCTAATTGACATTGTAATAAAATATGAATATGGTAGACTTTGGTATATGAATATGGTAGACTTCCGTGCTTTGCGAGGCAAGTTAAGCCGTTGGTGCCGGCTGTCATGTAATGACAGTCGTTAAGCCACGTCAGAGGCCTTGTGGGCGGTTTGACTACTTCTGACAGTAGGTAAGGCCCGCCACTGTCTTAAAATCCTCCACCAACCCGGCCTTATCCCCCGTGGTGGAGTATGGCCTAATCTTCCTGGGATGCAGGAAGAGACCCGTGCCCCAGCAGTGGGGACATACAGGGGTTGATATCGAAATCATCATATCATATTTTTTGGCAGTGTTGTGTTTTATCCGTGACGGCCATTGACATTGAAATAGTTTTCTCTCTTTACGAGGAAACAAACAAATTAGTTACGTATTAAAAAAAGCGGTGGTAGCTCAGTGGGTAGAACCATGGACTCGCAAGCGAGAGCCCCAGGATTGATCCCCTGTGCGGGCATGTACCAATGACTTTGTTTAATTTCAAAGTTACGTAAATTTGCGAATTTGCAGTCGCAATACCACACGCTAACGGTGAGGAGGAGGAAAACATCGTAAGGAAACCCGCGGCTTGGTTGGCTCCGCACGTATTGACTAGTCTTTCCTGTGGGCTAGGCCGACTAAGCTGTCAGGATGGTATAGGTGGTGGGCAAGCCTACACCATCTATAAAACCATGTCCCAGGCAATACAGCGTCGGAGTGGTCCCTTCACCCATCTAGTGTGAGTGAAGATATCACTGGACGCTGTATAAATCATCTCATTAAGTAGATGCAAAAAGGCCAATATTATTAATAAGTGAAAGTCTCAATTCAGTAAATGGCAGAGCACAAAAACGGGCCTCAATGCAGATCAAAATGTGAGTAAGACCGTATGACCCACGTCTCTTCTGCATCAAAATGTGTGGCAGAAGTGATATTTGCATGTTATTTGCGCATAAAATCCTATTGTTTGCAAGGCGGCGTCGCCCGCGTTATTGTTCCCTACAGAGCCACGCTGCGGAATTACAGCCGTCTGAAATAGGGTTGGGATAACTGCCCGCGGTGCTATCAGAGCGGTAGAAGCGCGTTTTCCTCTTGATGGGATGTTGCTTGCGAAAAAACGTACCTTTTATCCCTTAGTGGATTATAATGACTCAACTTATACATTGCAAGGAGAAGCAGTGGTAGCCATACTCCACCAGGGGGGCCAAGTTCGGGTTGGTGGAGGATTGTAAGGCAGTGGCGGGCCTTACTGTCAGAAGTTATCAAGCCGCCCATAATGCCTCAGATATGGCCTAAAAACTGCCATTACATGACAGCCGGCACCAACGGCTTATCGTGCCTTGGGAAGCACGGAAGCGCTCGGAAAAATGCCACTAGTGGTAGTCACGGGACGGTCACCCATCCTGCACCTGGACGCGCCTGTTGTTGTTTAACTCAAGTGATTGATTCCAATCACTCGGTTCGCCTAGGCCACGAGCGCTTCGCAATGTTTACTTGTTGGACCTCAAAGCTGTTAGTTTCACAATTAATAGATTTTATGGTGAGGAATCTCATAAAGAAACTCCACATCTATTCCTTTCAAAACAGATTTTAAGTTTAAAAACTTATTTAGAGGCTAACAATTCCACCCCTGCCGCCCATACCCATCCATCCACCCATAACCATGATTCGAACCCGCGACCTCTGGCTATCCGTGCCAGCGCTCTATCCAACTGAGCTAATGGGCGACTCACCGGCACCAGTGAAATTTCGAACCTCTTTACACTATTCTCTGTATTACATACAATCAGCGACATCTGGCTGAAGTAGATTGCATCACTTACAGCCCCGACTACCTACTTTGCAGTTAGGCTTCTACATCGGAATGATATCGCTGTACCTGAGATTTTACCTGTAGATTTTAACTTGATTAGAAGAGTTTTCAAATTAAAGTTACATTACACTAGACTCAATCGTCCACTTTAACATTATTTTAATACCAGACATCTTTGTCTTCCAAATAATCTTTAATATTATAATAGACTTTTTTGCACAGAGTAGGCTTTACAAATATTTTAAGCTGCGTCGGTAGTAAGTCTAATGTATTTTGAGAAATCTTATTGTATAACCATAATAGGCCGAATTTACTTTACGAAATTAGTGGCATAAAATTAATGTCGTGACATCAAATTTTTCTCGTGTTAGTACTTTCGTAAGGTTTGTTTTTCTATTTTTAAGTTTATTGTTGGGTATAGGACTCACATAAACCCTAATACTTAAAAACTAATGAGAAAACAAGGCACTTACAAAGTCTGACTTCGTCGACGCCTCTCAACTTGACAGCCGGCGCCGTTTGGGATAAGTGCACTGAAAGGTCTGGGGATCCCTAGATTTCCCCGTCTATCCCAAGAGCTCTTTCCCCAGAAAGCTACCTACCTTCAGTGCACTTTCACGGCACCACGTTTTATCAAAATGTGTCCATTATTTTGGGCGATCCGTCGCCCGACAACCAAAACACTGTCAACACTGGGATTCCTCCCTGAACTTATTCTTCACTTCACGCGAAGATATAAGCCCGGCAATCTAATTGCCACACAATTTTGGGAAATCACACATTTAACAAGCAACAAAACTAGAGGGCTATTTTTAGCTCATCTGCCAGATGACAAGTAGTTCCGCCCGTCATGGGTGCGTTCAAAAATCAAACTTCTATTCTAAACATTTATAAAGAAGCATATCTTTAACTACATTGAATACAGATGAATATTGCTTAGGTGCTGAGGCTATGGTTACTGCGATACTGACGATTTCATGGCATTTATTATTTTACGAAATTACTTTCGCATATATCGAAACTACTTTCGTGAGACTGAGGTCAACATGCATGCCACTAATTTCGTAATGTAAATTCGGCTATACAATCGGGCTTCTCAATTGGGAGGTAGTGGGCTCGAATACCGGCACGTATAGTGCCACACAAGAAATAAGTCTCGCGGATGTACCTGCGCAGATGACCAAATTTTGGATGTGCGGCAAGTTGATTGACCAATCAGATAGTTTCATTTTATGACAGGCCGCGCGCCTTTGTTGCTATTGGTTGATTCAACGTAATCGATGCAGGTGACTATTAGTTTCAGTCAACTGCTAGACTTGGTTGATGTCAATAGGTGTCAATCAATTCTGCACGTTAACCGTATCGGTTAAAAATCATGTTGAATGTACTTATCGCTTCGGGTACTTTCGTTACACATCTTCCTAGTCTGAGCGAACGTAGATTCCCGAAGGGACTTTTATGATGTGTAGTACTGTACCAATGTCTTTGTGTCTTACATTTGTGAAGTTTTAGCAGCAGTACCACTCGCTAGAGGTGTCCAAACACATCAGCGCTTGAAGTTGCCTATAGAAAGACCCACTGCAGGGCACAGGCCTCCACTCAGTGAGAGGGTATGGGATTAATTGCTACCTGTGCTTATTCGTGCTTCGCAAGGCACGTGGGGATTATGGGCATTACCCCCCAACGATGGCACAACCTTGCCCTATGGCGCTCCTTAGGGGAGGGCTATGGCCAGCAGTGGACTTATATAGCTTGAAGGAGAAGAAGAAGAAGGCACGTTAAGCCGTTGCTGCGGGCTGCCACGTAATAGCAGTCGTTAAGCCGTCAGAGGCCTTATGTGTGGCTTGATAACTCTAACGATAGTAAGGCCCGCTACTGTCTTACAATCCTCTCCCAACCCGGACTTGGTCCCCGTGGTGGAGTATGGCCTAAGCTTCCGGTGATGCAGGCAGAGACCTGTGACCCAGCAGTGTGGACAATTATAAATCATTGCAACTATAAATTCACAAATGTATTACTCGCGAATGTCATCCAGCGGGACTAATACGATTTTTTTAAAGTGCGTTTTATCCTATAACTTTACTGTTGAATTTGTAAGCCGACTTTGCTGTGTGGTGTCGGCCTAGAGAATAGCACCAACCCAAATTCTTTCCGCAGGTGTCGTAAAAGGCGACTAAGGGACACAAACCAGGGGGTGGGCAGCAGCGTCCCCTGTTATTCCACTATTCCATCGTAGATATACTATTCCATAGATATACTATTCCATCAATCTGCGATCCCCAACCCGCATGCCCAGCGTGGGGATTATGGGCATTACCCCCTAATGATGGCACAAACTTATGCTATGGCGCTCATTAGGGGAGGGCTATGTCCAGCAGTGGACTAATATAGCCTGAAGAAGAAGAAGATGGCACAACCTTGCGCTATGGCGCTCATTCGGGGAGGGCTACGAGGGCTGCTACTTATGTATGCGGAACAGAAAAAATAAACAAATGTTTATGGCTAAATATGATTTTATTGTTTTTCAAAGTATTCTCCACTATGATCGATGCACTTTTGCATTCGATGAAACCAATTTGTAAAACACTTTTCCCACTCTGATTGAGGTATCTCCAAACCGTGCTGTTTGAACGCATCTACGGCATCTTCACGGGTCGAAATTCTTTGACCACGTAATTTATTCTTTACATTTGGGAATAAATAGTAATCATTGGAAGCCAAATCAGGGCTGTACGGTGGATGACCCATCAATTCTATTTTTTGACCATCCAAAAATGTAGTTGTTTCCTGAGATGTATGACAGCTGGCATTGTCATGGTGAAGTATGATTCTGCGTCGCTGGTTGTTTTGGCGTATTTCTTCAAATACTTCCGGCAAACAAACGGTCGTGTACCACTCCGAATTAACCGTTCTCCAGTGGTATTGTAGCCACATGGCCATTAATACCAAAAAAGCAGGCCACCATTTGCTTTACAGTGCTCTTTGCACGAGCCACTTTCGTAGGGTTCGGCTCATTTTGAAACACCCAAACTGTTGATTGTTGTTTAGTTTCGGGATCGTACGCGTAGATCCAGGATTTGTCACCTGTGTAGATATTATAAACAGATTTTGAGTCGCCTCCGTTAATTTTTTTTAAGGTTTTTTTTTTACAGACAAATGTTCATGTAATATCCTATGAATGCTCGTCATACATATGCCCAGAATAGCCTTCGAACTTTACCCACCAACCCATTATTAGTTTTCGCACAGCTTCATTATTTTTTGGCACAACCACTGATTTCGGGCGACCTTCTTTAACTTCGTCCGTGAGCTTACTGCGTCCGCGATTAAACTCAATAAACCAGTGATACACAGTCGTTTTTAATGGAGCTTCACCACCAAAAGTCAAAGTTAATTGATCTACGCACTGTTGTTGCGTTAAACCACGTCGAAAATCGTAATAAATCATAGCACGAATATTTTCACGAGTGAGTTCCATTTTTTCAGTGATATGACATTTTAAACCCAACAAAAACAAAACACTAACGTTTATAAATATAACAGAAAAATATTAGCGGCCAGTATTTAAAAAAAGAACGAATTTGACCATGGAGGTCAGACATTGCGTTTAAAATTATTGGAATCCCAGATTCCGCTTACATAAGTAGCAGGCTATGTATGTCCAGCAGTGGACTATAGCCTGAAGAAGAAGAAGATGGCACAACCTTGCGCTATGGCGCTCATTCGGGGAGGGCTATGTCCAGCAGTGGACTAATATAGCCTGAAGAAGAAGAAGATGGCACAACCTTGCGCTATGGCGCTCATTCGGGGAGGGCTATGTCCAGCAGTGGACTAATATAGCCTGAAGAAGAAGACGATGGCACAACCTTGCGCTATGGCTCTCATTCGGGGAGGGCTATGTCCAGCAGTGGACTAATATAGCCTGAAGAAGATGGCACAACCTTGCGCTATGGCGCTCATTCGGGGAGGGCTATGTCCAGCAGTGGACTAATATAGCCTGAAGAAGAAGAAGATGGCACAGCCTTGCGCTATGGCGCTCATTCGGGGAGGGCTATGTCCAGCAGTGGACTAATATAGCCTGAAGAAGAAGAAGATGGCACAGCCTTGCGCTATGGCGCTCATTCGGGGAGGGCTATGTCCAGCAGTGGACTAATATAGCCTGAAGAAGAAGAAGATGGCACAGCCTTGCGCTATGGCGCTCATTCGGGGAGGCCTATATCCAGCAGTGGACTAATATAGCCTGAAGAAGACTGAGCCGTGACACTTCCCTTTTAACTTCATTATTGTGCCTACAGTGTTCATTACGGTCTTGAATTTTTACACGTTTCCACAATCAACCGTTTAGCGGAGAGGGGGGAGAGACGCCTTACGCTACACTCACAATTTAGGAGAAAGACCTATTAATTTTCTTCCTAATTTAGGTGAAGGAGTCTACACCAATTTTTTATATTACTCTACCGTCTTATCTGCGTGAAGAATAATGTGTAACTATGACAAATTTTAGTTTTCTAGGACTAATCGTCTCTGAACTGAGCAGCGGACAGAAAGACGGATAGACAAACATACGGACGGTCTACATGCTGATAGATAGATAGATAGAGAACACTTTATATTGCACAACCAGAAAAATATTACAACCATGATTTCTTAAATCTAAGTAATGTTATACAATTAACGGTCTTCCAGACAACCTTTGGATGGAATGGATTGCATTTCTGTAGCAAAAACATTTAAACTATATTTCTATTGTAGTAAGGCGGGAGAATCAGGAGGCAGCGGTGGGTCGATGATGATTTAGGTTGTAGAAAAATTGACAATATTTTAAAAGCGCAAAGAGAACAGTAGAAATTTCGTAACACGTGCTTACGAGCACATCCCTAGCTCCCGCCTTCGTGCCGTATTGGGCTCAAATTGTTTGAATTATTTATTTAATTTAAAAGCGAAGATCCGCGGCTACCTTTCCATGTGCGGGAAATGTTTGCTTACTTGGTTAGTTTTGCTTTTAAGCATCCTATACAGAGTTACTTTTTAATTACGGTAACGCATCAATAAACCTTAGTGACGTTCTGTGAAGTTACCAATTCGAATCTTTATGTTAATCGATTTTAATAGAGATACTTCGAAATTACGGTAACGTGTCAATAAACCTTAATATTTCTATTACTTTGTACTCAAGTTTTCAAACTTTGTAAGCCTTTTTAGCAGCCCATTTTTATATTTTTTCCGAACTATCTTTTTAATCTTAACTAAGAGAAATTGTGGAGAAAATAACCTACGATAGTTCATATGAAATGCAATATTTTCAAATACTCACAGGACGGTATCAATTGCATGGACAATCATAAGCTTTCCCACGGATTGTCTAAATATTGTTTAAGTGAAGACAACTTGTTTAAGTTATTTGTTTCCGTTTAGTTTTTCTACAATGGCGGTGACAGTGACAAGACCGCGTATGAATTACTTTTTCAGTCTTAATAGTAAAATGCAATAGAACAGTGAGTAGGAAATAAGAAGGAAATCAATTGTTCTGTAGAAAACCTGCGTTTTGTTTGCTAAATCTTGCTGTTTCATTTTTTTCATTCATTTTTAATTAATTATTGTATTTTTTTTGTATATATGGTAGGTGGTAGGCTAATTAATATGGAAAAAATACGCGAGCGAATTAGTTACTTTATGAAATAAAGAGCCGATACGAGCAAATCGAATCGATTCTCTCGAAATCTTTGATAGAGTGATAATACGTACTTCATCATTTGAACCTCGTCATTCTGTTTGCTTTTGATTAAAAAAAAATTAAAAATTTGTTTATTGTTCAAAAGCATAATGTGGGTTTGTACATCACTTAAACTATTTATCTATTAAATTATAATTGCATGCTCATAATTTTCTTAGTTGTTAACAGTAGGTACATCATTAATATAACTAAACAAGCCTTGATCAGTAATAGAAAGAAATGTACAATGGTGTTTGCTGGCCCTTATACTAAGCTAAAGCCTGTATGATAAGAGCCAGTAATCTCTGTTTGTAGAGCAAGATAGACTAGTACCGAATGTCGTGGTGATGTTGATTTGATGATGTTGATATTCTGATACTCCTCATGATGTTGTTATTTTCTGCTTTTGTCATTTGTATAATAGTAACTGGTGGATCCAAAGATCTGTTAATGACGGCGAGGGATGACAAGTAAGTATAATTTCATTTTGTTTTACCAGCGGGCAAAACCTAGGGCGAGATAAATAGTCGCTTCTAAGAACGAGTCTTAGCGAAAGCACTTGCTTAAGAATCGATTTGTCTATCATACACAGTACTTTGGCATTCTCTAAGTCACGAAACCCGGACTAATTCTTAGCATTGGCCTAAGAACATGCTTAGTTAAGCAAACGTATATTTTAGTAACGCATTGATACTTACCTAAGTTAGCTGAAGTAATGCTTAGGGAAGCATGAGTACGGACTTGGGCTAAGCAACGACTATTTATCTCGCCCCTAGAGATCCTTCCTGCAGTTTAAGAAGGGGCCCGTATTCCAGCAGTTATTCTCATAGCCTCTAAGTAATCAACACTTAAGTATAGGTACGAGTATGACGAATACATGTTTTGATGTGATTAGTTCATACTTGAAGAGAAGTATGAACTTATCACATCAAAACTGAGAAGCGGGTTGAAAGTAATACTTTTTAGCCCTAGGGAGAACTGTTCTAAACTGTCAAATTAAAAAACAAAAAAACATTTCTGTTAAACCATGTTAACTTTCTATAAAGCCCCTCAACTGCAGCGTGGTGTAAAATTGAAAGTTAAGTATTTTTATGTTATTTACCTACAATACATATTTACCATTTGACATGTTATCATTTCACTTTCAGTGAAAAGTAATAAGGCGCGAAACCCGCTACCTATATACATTTGTTTTTTCGAGTTGTATAGCTTAGTTTATTAAAACAGTATTTTATAATAACACTCATTGAGGCTTTTATTCATTCTGGGTTCGAGTTTTGTACATATTTTTCCTTATATTCGTAATGAAAAGCACAGTGTTTAACTGGCGTTTAAGACTTATCTACTCTCTCGAACTATTTGCATCTCGGACCTAAATAACTTACTTTCACCCCTAGGATAACAATGTACTATTTTGTACCGTGTCAGAAATATAGACCTTTTATTTTGCAGGGGTAACGACACCCATCTCATTCCCCTTAACGGACGTTTTTGAAGTTTTACTAAATGTACGAACTAATTTCAGAATGAGTCGTTTTCAGCACAAATTCACAAAACGCTTCATAGATGGCGCTTATAGGCGTGCCC